>CM053601.1:152942598-152950098 GCA_028646575.1 Pseudocheirus occidentalis | reverse complement strand
CCTCTCCCCTCTCCTCTCCTTCCCTCCCCTCTCCCCTCCCCTCCCCTTCCCTCTCTCCTCCTCTCCCCTCTCTTCTCCTCTCCTCTCTTCTATTTTTCTTTTCTTTTCTTCCCTATTTCCCTGGGGATTAAGCCTTTTCCATCTACTTGAAATATTCTCCCAAAATGTGGCATTGCTGTTCAAAGCATGATGACTATTTCCATGCTGCATCTGTTGCTTAAAAATGTGTCCAAGGCAGCGTTTTGTGGAGAGGCAGCTCGGCCTGACTAGACCAGGGGCCTCTCCCTCTCCACCTGTCCCAGGCAGAGAGAGCTCTTTCAGGTCTTCTGGCCGAGGAGTGCATTGGGAACTGGGACTGTGAGTGAGCTTGCAGCCTGAGCTAAGGGCATTTCTAGCCTCTGCTTAGTTTCCCCATTCTCCCCGGGAAGGGGCGGGGTAGGGAAATCGGGTTAGCAGCAGTCACAGAGCTTGCCGAGAAGAGCTAGAAACAAGAGGCCAGAGAGGTACCTGGGGAGCAGCAGGGGGATTGGGGGATGCAGGGCAGTGGGGATTGAGAATTATGGAAGAGAGGGATGAAGGCATCTAAGGGGGGTGGGTCCTAAAAGCTGCAGAGGGCATGGGAAGGGGAGAGGAGAAGAGAGGGGGATCATGGGAGGAATGAACTTGGAAGAAAAGATGGGAGGGAACGCAAGAGCATGGGGGTGCTGGGAAGGGGAGCTGTGTGGGTCATTCATTCGCTCTTGGACTCGGGCAGAATGTTCCTCGGCTGGTTTCCAGAAGTTGTCCTTTTTCTTTTTTGAGAGTTAGGAGTTGTTCAGACACTTAGGAGAGGATGTGGAGGAGTTTGGTGTAATGTGGAGAGTGCCTGAATCTTAAAGGGAGAGGGGAGACTCTCCTGGAACTGGGCAGTGGAGCTGGAACTTGGTGCTTGTTCATGGGTGCTGGAGGCTGCAGCTCCAGATTACCTACCACCTGGAGCCTCCTGGGAAGGCCCAGATAACCTACTGTGTCTCTAGGATGTCAACCGAGTGAATTTAAGTTTCTGCTTGGGGTTCTGGCTCTACCCTTCTCTTCGCTACCCCCAAATATCCTTTATGCAGCTAGGTCCCCTCCTAGAGGACTATCACTGTTACCTCCCTGGTTTTAAACAGGGCCACATGGGAAAGGATGATTTGGCAGGTGAGAAGGGATGCCTCCTTGTGTAAAGTCCCCAGGATGTGATGGTGAGAAGGTTTGGGGGTGGGAGCCAGACCGGTTGTGTCGTTAGCCAAAAGCACTATTGAGAGAAGCCGAGCCTCTGACATCTCTTCTGAGAGTGCAAAGTGGAAATTCTTGGTGATGCCCTTTCCTCTTATCTCCTCTGCAAAGCTGGGAAAGTTTGAGACCTCTAGCTTCCCCAATTTGGCCTGTGGTGTAGCTGGGCAGCTCAGGGCCAAGCCTCCTGGGAAGAGAGCTGGTCTGTTGGTATTGCCATCTGAGGGGAAGCTTGGGCCATGTGGCTGCTCTGGCGCTGCATTCCTCACCGGTTGACTAGTTTAGAATGCTGGTGAAAATCCCCCTTTGAGCCATGTGGCCCAATCCTTCCTCTGGGTCTAACTGGAGAATTGTGACCCCTTCTCAGTTTCCACAGCCTCACCCCAATCTTCCCTCTTCAGGGGCTCCTGCACTGTTTCTTCATTAATCAACTCACCTGATTGGAGGCCTTGGAAATTTCCCCTGGCCTATCTGGTCCTCTTTTGCCCCAATTATTATTTAATAATACAACTCCATTACCCATAAGGCTTATGCCTGCAGGCTGAATAAGTGAACATATGGAAGCATTTTGCAAACTTAAAACACTCTATAAATGTTAGCTACTATTATTGTTGTTATCCCAGGGCTCGTCAGTAGAAAAATATAGTGGCTCGAGTCATTCTGTAAAGCTCAGAGAAATCTTTGGAGCCATAGGTCATGTTTGGGTATGACTGGAGGTGGAACAGGGCATGTTCATGAGGCGACGGGCCCCTTAGCTTAGAAATGACGTTTCTTCTAAGAAGATGCTCTAAGAACATCTTCTGTCTGGAGTAGTTGAGGCCAAGTATTTGTGTAGGCTGGGGGATGGAGAAGGTGACCTCTGAAGATGCCTTCTGGCCCACGGGCTCTGTGATTTGGTATGGTGGAGTTGGAGACTTTGCAGGGGGGGGGGGGGTAGGCTCATTGCATTTGTAGGAAACATGAGAGGCTGGGATAGCTAGCACATTGGATCCAGAGTCAGGAGCTAAAAAGATCTCAACAGGACAGGATGTTGGGCAGAATTTGAATTTTGCAAGGGTAAATGTAGAATCTTAAGCTTGACTTGAAAAAAAATCCCCTTCATAGTAGTTTATCTGAAAAAAAGAAAAGGGGATTTGGGGAGACTGCATGTTCAGTATGTCAGCAGCATGGCAGGGCAGCCATGAAGAGTGTCAGCCTAGTGCAGCGGGTAAACCACTTGATTTGCATCCGGGAAGATCTGAGTTCAAATTCCATCCGTGACCCTGCCTCCCTCTGTGATCATGAAACCTCTGTTTCCTCATCTGTAACCTGGAGGTAATAACACCTGTGGGACCTGCCGCCTTGGTTTGTCCCGTGATTCAGATATTTGTGAAGTGTTTAGCAAACCTTGACACACGATAGAAATGTCGGTTATTATTTATTCTACTAATAAAGCTCGTACAATCTTAGGTTGCATTAAGGAAGGCCTAGTGAGCCTGGCCGCGTGTTTGGGAACAGAGGTTTTCCTACCTGTTCCCGCAGCCAGCTAGGAGTTGGTTGCCATCTCAGGGTGACAATTTAGGAAAGAAAGTAATATGGAAGTAATGTATGATAATGCTGCTAAATGGGAAAAGGGAGAGAAAACTGGTCTTTTGCTTCTTTTATTCTGCTCCCCTCCAGTGGGTCCCAGGCTTCCATGTGATGGCAGCTTGTTTTGACTTGGTGCTCCCCGCATAGTGAACTCCAGACCTGGACTGGAGCAATGTTCAGTTCTGGGTGCCACTTCTCACAAAGGGCATGGTGTTCAGGAAGCTCAAAGGACTGGGGCTGTTTAGCTGAAAGTTACAACCATGTAAATTTAGACTTGATATAAGCAAAAGTTTCTTAACAGTGCCACCTAGAAATGGGATCCAGTCTTTGGGAAGAGGTGGATTCCCCTTCACTACAGCTCTGCAGGTAGATTATAGAAGTGGGTCCTGTTCAGGGGGGCAGTTGGACTAGAAGACCTCCAAGGTCCTTTCCATCTCTGAGATCCTGTGACTTGTTGCTGGCTCTGGACCAGCTAGGCCCTGCTGCTGCTTGAGGAATGTGTCTCCTCTATGCACAGCCTTGTAAATAGCTACTCCCCCAGACAAATTATACACTGTATGCTTAACATAGTTACCTTAGCACTGAGCACGGTGCCTGGCATGTAGTAAGAACTTACTAAGTCTTCTTCCTGCTTTTCTTTTTCTTCCTTCCTTCCTTTTTCTTTCTTCCTTTCTCTTTCTTTGTTTCCTCCCTCCTTCCTTCATTTTT
The DNA here is from genome assembly GCA_028646575.1 of Pseudocheirus occidentalis. Lineage (NCBI taxonomy): Eukaryota > Metazoa > Chordata > Mammalia > Diprotodontia > Pseudocheiridae > Pseudocheirus > Pseudocheirus occidentalis. The sequence continues at coordinate 152,946,567 of CM053601.1, read as the reverse complement.
CCTTTGTTTCTTCCTTTCCTCCTTCCTTTCTTTTTCTTCTTCCCTTTCTCTTTCCTCCCTCCTTTTTCTTCCTTCCTTTCTTTCCTCCCTCCTGTCTTTTCTTCCTTCCATTCTTTTCTTTCTTTCCTCCTTTTCTACCTTATTTTCTTCCTTCTTTTCCTTCTATCTCTTTCTTCCCTCCCTCTTCCCTTTCTGTTTCTTTGTTTCTTCCTACCCTTCCTTCCTTCCTTCCTTCCTTCCTTCCTTCCTTCCTTCCTTCCTTCCTTCCTTCCTTCCTTCCTTCCTTCCTTCCTTCCTTTCTTCCTTCCTTCCTTCCTTCCTTCCTTCCTTTCTTTCTTTTGGAGCACCATGTTCATCTACTTTATTCCTTTAGTCCTCCTAGTTTGGCAGGCTGGTGAAACCACTTACTGGACTGGTAGATTTTATGTTCTCTTTTTTAAGTCTGACTGCTGGGGTCAGCCCTGCTCAGGGCTTTGGAACAGTTACAAGTCGTTTTAATAACATGGATCTGTTACGGGAAAATGTTTGCTCAGCCTTGCTCAGACACTAGGGACTCTACTGTACTTGGGTGTTTGGGAATCACTTAATCCAACCCCAAGTCCTTTCTTGACCCCTCCTTGACTCATTAGTTTACAGAGACTTTTATTGCTCCAACTGCAGTCTAATTAACTGTGACTAAAATTCCCCCGTCTTTATTTTTTTTTCCTTCTAAAAGGCATTTCCTAAATTCATTGTGGTTTTTCATGATAACAACAACAAGTTGATTCCCTAATTCAGGAGAATCTTGGCTTTGGAAATTGTGAAATCCCCAGGAACATGGGGATAGATTTTCATCCTGTGCATGAGATCCATTGACTTGAAAGATATCTTTTCTTACTTTTGAGGGTCCCTTATGACATTTTCCTTTATCTTCAAACCCCATGCACTTATCAATTGTCTACTTTTTTATTGCCAACAAAGACAGGTCAGGTCTTCTCCCACCATGCAAAATCTGAGGGCATCTGCCTTAGTTTTTTTGAGGGATATAGTTTCTTTAACTTGACCCACGAGCTAGGAGTTGGTTGCTAAGCAGTAGCCATGTTAAGGCACCAAGTCAGGAAGCATAAAAATATGCAGTTACTGGGTCCAAGTCCTGCAACTGAACAGTGAGAAAGGAAGAGAAAACAAGTTTTTTGGTTCTTTTGTTCTGCTCCCCTCCTGATGAGTCCCAGGGTTCCAGACTTTGGATTGGTTGGGAATTTGACTCTTCTTCTTCCAGTCTCATAGCAGTGTTTATCTTTATCCTTATCTTCCTTCTAGGGCAAGGGCCAAAACTTATTTATCTTTATATGGCCCTCAGCTTCCTTGCTTGTGCTAGGCACAAATCACAAATGTTTGTGGAGTAAATGAATTGGTAGCTATTTCCCCTTCTAGCTATTATCAGGAAGTAAATAGCTCAAGCTGGGAACAATGACCCTGGGAGGCCAAGTAGGAGTTCACTCCTTCTTCAGCTTTCTTCAAGGTTTAGTTCAGATGCCACCTCCTGCTCTCTCAGCTGGTTAGTGCCCTCTCTCTCTGTCTCTCTCTCTCTCTCTCTCTGTCTGTCTGTCTCTTTCTCTGTCTCTGTCTCTGTCTCTCTCTCTCCCCCTCCCCCCTCTCTCCCCTTCCACCATCTTGAAAATTCTTGGTTTCTTTGGCTTTTGGATTCTTTCAGTAGAGCTCCTTAAGAGCAGGAATTAAATATTTTAAAAAATTATTTTGCCTCTGGATTCCAAGTGTCCTTCATAAAATTTAATGTTGAGTTGATTTCAGTTGGTTAAAGGAGGGACGAGGGGGAAGGCACAGAAAAAGGTCAGACGCTCTTCTCCAAAATGGGTGGCCCCTTCAAAGCTCCGAAGAAGATGTACTTCATCCAAACAAATTTGTTTCATTAGATTTGTAGATTTACTGATTTCAGAGGAAGGGAAGCTAGTTTGTGTGAAGGGCGGGGTTTAGCACTTAAAGATTAAGAAATAAAAGGGTGGATGGAAAGATGTATGTATGTATGGGTGGGTGGGTGGAGGAATAGATGGACAGAGATGTGATCCAATATATTCAGTCACTGGGTATAGATACATGGTAGATGACTAATGCATGTTTGTTGAGTGGATGGATGGTTATGCTAATGGATAAGTAATGGCTTAAAGTTATAGCAAATCTGCACAGCATAGTAAGAAGCAGAGACATCACCTTGCTGATAAAGGTCAGGTAGTCAAAGCTGTTTTCTAGTGGTAGTATATGGCTGTGAGAGTTGAACTCTAAGGAAAACTGAACTCTGCAGAATCAATGCTTTTGAATTGTGGTCCCTGGAGAAGACTTTTGAAAGATCCTTAGACAGCAAGAATATCAAATCATTCAATACTTCAAGAAATTAATTCAGTCTATTCATTGGAAGGTCAGAGACTGAAACTGAAGCTTCAGTATTTTGGTCACATAATGAGAAGACAGGACTTATTGGAAAAGACCCTGATGGTGGCCAAGATTGAAGGCAAAAGGAGAAGGAGATGGCAGAGGATGAGATGGATGGATAGTGTCATGGAAGCAATGAATATGATCTTGGACAGACCTTGGGAGAGTGGAAGAAAGGAGGGCCTGGTGCGATATGGCTTTTTGGGTCATAAAGAGTCAGATAAAACAGGAGAAGGAGAAGGAGAAGGAGAAGGAGAAGGAGAAGAAGAAGAAGAAGAAGAAGAAGAAGAAGAAGAAGAAGAAGAAGAAGAAGAAGAAGAAGAAGAAGAAGAAATAGTATTGAAAGCAGAGGGAAGTTGAGTCAGAGGATGGTTTCCACTATTTCTTTTCCATTCTCCCATCCATGGCCACTCAATAGGGAGGCCAACCCCATGGCTAAAATTTCTCTCATTTGATCCATCTCTCAAACTTGTTCTTTGATTGGTAAGTTGGTCTTTGTGGAGAATTAGCTTGCATTATGAGTCTCAGAATTAAGCCTTCCCTATCATGAGCACTTTGGAAAGAAGTAGTATGACAAGAGCCCTGATCTGGAGTCAAAAGAAGTCAATTTGAGACAAAATTCTCCTTAATACATGTGTGATCTTGGGCATGCTTTTAACTTCCTGGACCTCATCTGTAAAATCACCTGTAGTAGACCTCTTCTTTCTCTAACTTCTCTGATCCTTGTACACAGCAGGCACTTAATAAATATTTGTTAAAGTTCAGTGACCTGGGCCTTTACTACTTCTTGGTCAGTGTCAGGACTAGGGAGTTAACTTATCCTCAGCTAGAGGGATTATCAGTGACTTGAACCTGTGGAAAGCCCAGTGGTCTAGCATCATGAAAATTTGCCTAGTCTATGTTCTACTTTATGCTTGGGTCTGAAGACTCACAGGCTTTATCTGCTCTTTAAAAATAGTTGATGTCTTGTTTTTACATCATCCTCCCTTTTGAATATATGCCTCTGCACTCATTGAGCCACCCCCTGTAATAAAGATTTAAAAAGAAAAGAAAAAACAGTTCAGCAAACTAACCAATAGGTTGACTGAGACTGACAGCAAACATCAGTGTTCCCCAACTTTGTAAAGGAGGGAGGAAGGTGCATTTTCTGTTTCTTCTCCAGAGTCAGGTTTGGTTACTATAATTACAAGCATTTGGCTTTTTTTCCCTTTCCATTTCCTCTGTAATAGTCATCATACATATTGTTTTCCTGGATCTGCTTGCTTCACTCTGCACTGGTTTTTATAAGCCTTCCTGACTTCTGGGGGCGGAGCCAAGATGGCGGCATAGAAGCAGCAGCGTCCCACAGCCCCCACGCAGCCACCTTAAACACCCATAAAAATATGACGCTGGACAAATTCTAGAACTCTCAAACTCAAAAAATACAGAAATCACATCTCTCGCGGAAGGCAGTGTGGCAGCAGGGAGCCGAGGTCAGCCCATCTTTTTTTTTTTTTTTTCATTTTTGTAGGGCAGTTGGGGTTAAGTGACTTGCCCAAGGTC
>CM053601.1:152900908-152941647 GCA_028646575.1 Pseudocheirus occidentalis | reverse complement strand
CAATATTATATACAATCTTCAGAAAAAGGAAAGTCTCTATATTATATCTTATTTCAGAAAGACACAATATTTAGAATAAGGAACAAAAGAAGAATCAGCTGGTTTCCCTAAGGGAGAAACCAGCTTAACACTTAAAGATTCTTCTTTAACATCTGATCAAAAAATTAATTACCATTACATTCACCCAGAACTGAACACAATACTGCAGATGTGGTATGACCAAGACAGCATGCAGAAGCATTGTCATCTCATTATTCCTGAATGTTGTGTCTCTCTTAATGAAGCCCCAAGGTTGCACCCACTTCTTTGACAGCCATAAATCACTGTCAATTCATATGAGTTTTCATTCCAATAAAACACCCTGGATCTTGTTCAAATAAACTTCTGTCTAACCCTGCCTTGCTTATCCTGTACTTCTGAAGTTGGTTTGAAGCCAAGTATAAGATTTTTACACTTATTTCTATTGACCTTCATCTTATTAGATTTAGCTCAATGCTCAAGCCTGCTGAGATTCTTTTGGGACCCTGTTATCCAGTTTGTTAGCTAGATTCCCCCAATACACACACACACACACACACACACACACACACACACACAGACTGATTTCATCCACATATTTAATGAGCATGCCATCAATATCTTTATCCAAGTTATTAATAAAAATGTTCATCTTGAGAATAAACATCCTTATTTAATTTGGATAGTTTCCACTCCTATGACCTCTTCATCCAACTGGTGAGTTCCTCTCTGAACCCTCATTTAAGGAAGTAGCCACAAGAGCCATCATGCTGTCTTCAAATCTGAACCAGCTCATGATGCCCCAGATCATCTCTCCACTATGCCCCAGCTAGAGAACCTTCCCTTCCCCCATCTTTTCCAGCTCCCTTTAGTGTACTGTCTGCCCCTACTAGAATATAAGCTCCTTAAGGCATGGACTGTCCTCTCTGTTGACTGGCATTGTATTCTCAGGGTTCACAGAATGCCTGGTATACAGTAAGTGCTTAATAAATGCTATATCTAGCTATCAAGCTTGACTCTTATTTGTTTCATCCTGTCTTCCACATCTTCTATCCCTAAGCCACTTCCTCTCTATTAACCTTATTAGCCAAACAAAACTTTGTTATGCTCTAGGAATAGTAGCCTTAGACACTTCGGGAAGGTAACTATAATATATCCCATGTAATATATAACAACAATCTTTCTTAGACGTCCCAGCACTATAGTTATCACTAAGAGTCTGTTAAGAGTTTCATGTTTGAAGAATTAAGTGGAATTAAGCTATTTAATTCTTTATTTTTGACACTGTGTGGATGATAGAATAGCAAAAAGAATCCCTGCCCTCATGGAGCTCATATTCTAATATGGGTGAACGTGTATATATAAAACACACAGAGTGCAAATGGGATATAATCTCAGAGGAAAGGTACAGTGGCTATGGATGTGATCAGGAAAGGTCTCTGCAGAAGGTTGGACTTGAAGCTAAGTCTTGAAGAAAGCCAGGGAAATCAGGAAGGAGAGGTGAGAAGGAAGAGCATTCCAGGGACTCTAGCCAGAGAAAAGGCACTGAATTGGGAGGCAGAGCGTCATGTGAAATAAACAGCAAGTAAGCCGATATCCCTGGGTTGTAGAGTATATGGAGGGGAGCAACAGGTAAGAAGGCTGGAAAGGTAGGAAAGGAGTATGTAATGAAGTATTTTAAATAGCAAAGAGGTTACTTTATAAATATAACTGGAGGCAATAGGGAGTCACTGGAATTTGGTGAGTAGTTGGGTAACATAATTAATTATAGCTGAGTGGAGGGTAGACCAGAGAAGGAAAGAGCAGGTAGAGAAGCCAACCAGAAAGCTACTGCAGTGGTCCAGACAAGAGGTGAGGTGAGCTCGCTCCAGGGTAGTAACTGGATAGAAAAGGACATAGATGAGAGATGTTATGAAGGTAGAAAAGACAAGATTTGGCAAGAGATTGGATATATGCAGGTGAATGTGAATGAGGAACTGAGGATGACAGTGGTAGTGAGCCTGCTTGACTGGGGGCAGTGTTGGGACCCTTGACAGTAACATGGACCCTCAAGAGAAGGATCCAGGGGTCAGAGGGACAGGGAGATAACAAGTTCTATTTTGGATACGTTGAGTTTGAAATGCCTGTGAGATAGCCGATTTCAAGACATTCAAAAGGTAGTTGATAACATAAAATCAGAGCTCAGGAAAGAGATAAGGGCTAGATATTTAGACCTGGGAATCAATTGTATATAGATGATAATTGAATCCATGAGAGCTGATAAGATCACCAAGTATGAGAGAATGTTGTTGTTGTCCTCCTTCATTTTCTTTTTCTTTTGGAGGGGGGAGGAGGGTGAGGGCAATTGGGGTTAAGTGACTTGTCCAAGGTCACATGGCTAGTTTTTGTGTTAATTGTCTGAGGTCAGATTTGAACTCAGGTCTTCCTGACTCCAGGGCTGGCGTTCTATTCACTGAGCTACCTAGCTACCTTATCCTTCATTTTTGAAGAGGACCAATGACATCACAGGGCAATGCACAAAGTTATCAATCTCACTCCCTCTCCCAGAATCATCAAAGTCCAGTGGCAAAATAAAAATCAGACCAACTGGCAATCACCCAGGATGCAGTAGATGACCTTGGTGTCTTTGATGTTATGGCAAGATCTAAGCACTCCACAGCAACAGCCTCAATTGTGTGTGTGTGTGTGTGTGTGTGTGTGTGTGTGTGTGTGAAGTATGAGGAAAGGTCTTCAACTGAGAGGCTTGAGTAGAGATGAAAAGGTTTAGAATAGTGATTGGGCAAGCAAACTGATTAAGGAGGTTTAAATGGATTATCTTGCTGCATTTTTATGTAAGACATCTGTAGTGGACTCAGTTATCGTTGTTTTGTAATTTTTCTCTAGATCAATTCAGCAGCGTGAGAATAGGAATGAAGTCAGTGGGTGGTAGAGTAGATGGCAAGACATAACCAGAAACAGGACAAGAAGGCAAGGTACTTGAATGTAGGGCAGTGGTTCTCAACCTTCCTAATGCTGTGACCCTTTAATACAGTTCCTCATGTTGTGGTGACCCCCAACCGGAAAATGATTTTTGTTGCTACTTCATAACTGTAATTTTGCTACTGCTATGAATCATAATGTAAATATCTGATATGCAGGATGTATTTAAATTGAACCTAACCCACAGGTTGAGAACCACTGATGTAGAGGATAGTGGGAAATTCAACAGATTCACCAAGGTGGTGATATAGTCAACAAATCCAGCAGCATTTATCATGTACTTACTATGTGCCAGGAACTGTGCTAAGATAGGAAAGGGAAGAGAATGTAGCCAGCACAGGCATGATGACCCAAGAGAGAACACAGGGCACAGGGATTGGAAGTCACAGTGGGAATAACAAAATTCATAACTAATATTTATAAAGCACTTACTATGTACCAGGCACTGTCCTAAGTGCTTCACAATTATTCTCTCTTTTGATTCTCACAACTACCCTTGGAGGTAGGTACTCTCCCCATTTTACAGATGAAGAAACAGAGGCAAATAGAGGTTAAGTGACTTGCACAACTCACACAGCTAATAAGTGTCCGAGGTTAGGTTTGAACTCTGGTTTTCCTGACTCCAGGCTTGGCACTATATCCACTAGGCCACCTAGCTGTGTGGGATGATAAGAGTTTATGATCATATAAAGCAATTTCAGAGTTGATAAACATGAAAGTAGAAAACTTGCATGTGACAGTAAGATCAATGGTATGACCATCTCTATGTGTAACTGAGGTAGAATAGAGGAGTAGATTATGGGAATTGAGTAGATTGAGGAAGCATTTAAGGAAGCATCAACATGTACACAGAAGTTCTCTACTCTGAGGACAAGAAAAGGGTGGAAATATTGCAAACTAGGCATTCAGTTAATTTAGGAAAGGATAATGTCTTGAGGTTGGGTACAGCAGATAATGGCCACCAGGACCTAGACTGAATGATAAATTTAACTAGTGTGAACATCAAAGTAGTAGAGGATGAATCTGAAAGTGGTAATAGGAAGTATAAGCCACACGACCAGGTAGTGGAGGGTATATGGGTGAAAAGTTCAACCAATACTAGAAGGGGTGGTCAGGAACACATAGTTTCACTCAGCGAGTGCTAAAAGATGTAAGTTGTAAGGAAGGAATAAGGAAGGAAGAGGTTCAAGATCAAAGACAGGGTATTAATTAAAGAGCAGGAATTCCAGAGGGCACAGTAGAAGAGGAGTAGGTATGGAATAGAGCATTTTAGAAGAAGGTTAGGATGACTAGGAATAAGGGAAGAGAAAGCTGATGATAAGAAATGGGGCACAAGTATCTTGAGGAGGATATTCAGGAGAGCATGGAGAAGTGAGACTATGCTAACCATTGAGGAAAGAATAAGGCTGAAAGGTTAATGAGTAAGTGGAAACAAAGTCAATGTCCATTGATTTGGGAATGGTTAAACAAATTGCAGCATGTGAATATAATGGAATATTTCTGTACCACAAGAAACAATTAATTGAAGAATTTGGAGAAACATAGGGAGACATACGCTATCAATGAAGTAAGCAAAGCCAGAGGAAAAAATTGCACAGTGGCAATACAAATGGAAAGAACAACAACAAAAAAAACTAAATGCTGTGTAGCTATAATAACAAAGCTTGGCACTAAAGAGATGAAAAAAAAAAAGATTTCTCTCCCTTCTTCGCAGAGGTGGGGGATTATGAGTATGGAATATGGAACACGGCATGTGCTGCCAAACTCAGTCGATAATGTTGGTGGTTTTGCTAAATTGCTTCTTCTCTCTCCTCCTCCCCCCCCCCACTTTTTTATTCTTTTTAACAAAGGGTGAGTCTCTGGTAGGAGAGTGGAGAAGGATATAGTTGGAAACAAAGGTAATTAAAAAACAAAACATCAGTAACGTTGAATTTTTAAAGGTAAATTAATATAAGTATTTCATTTTTCTTTTTGTTGGGGTTGGAGTTGGGGAAAGGGAACAGGTTTTTTCCTAAATGAAGTTCAGAAAGTATGATATTGACTGGAGTCAGCTTATAGGATTAGGTTTGCACATGCAGCTCTCATGAAGTAGTTTATTTTTCTTTAGGTAATTCGCCTGCAATTAGGATCTGCTGAAAACAGGTTATCAGTCATATATTGGTTACCAGATAGATTAGTATGACTTTGGGCTTAAAAAGAATAGTAAATAGTAAATTCTTGGAGAGGAAGAACAATTTGTGAGTCAATCAATAGATATTTACTAAATACTTATTATGTGCCAGTTTCTTCACTAAGCAATGAGGGTATAAATACAAAAAAGAAAGATATTCCCCTGCCCTCAAAAAGTGTATAATCTAATAGGGGAAGACAGTGCACAAAAGGGGGCTGAAAAACTAGGGAAAGAAGAAAGAAAGAGATGCATGACGAAATCTGAGAGTGCAGCTGGGTGACAAATGCAGGGTTAGCTGTCCAGGGCACCCTGCTTGAATGGAGGCTCTGGGAGGAGCTTTTTGCTTCTGCCCTCCAATCAGAGAGAATACCAAAGATACTAATGAGGAGTTGAGTACCAACGCTGATGCAAACTTGCAGGATGATGAGGCTACTGAACATGCCTTTGTCTCCCCAATGTGTAGCACATGGGAAATACTACAATACCTTCCCCCCTATTTATTTATGAAAAGGAAGCTCTATGTTCTAATATCTAAGGACAAACATTAAAGAATGTAGGTCAAAGGATGCTAACAAGTTGTTCTCATAAGGATTGCAGACTATTAGCAACCATGGGAAGGCAATCATTAAATGTAGAAAAATGCAGATCAAAACAACTTTAAGGTTTGATCTCATATTCAGAAAATTGTAAAAGACAACAACAAACTGGAATAGTCACTATTGGAAGGGTTGTAGAAGTATGAGCACACTACTATATTGTCAGCAGAATTGTAAGCTGGCTCAACTATTCTGGAAAGCAATTTGAAATTATGCAAAAAGATTGGCTAAAATATCCATACTCTTTGACCCGGGGATCCACTGCTAAGCATATACCCCAAGGAGATCAGTAACAAAAAAGAAAAGACGTTATTATATCAATATCTTTGGAGCACTTTTTGTGGCAGCAAAGGACTAGAAATCAAGTAGCTTGCCCTGTAGTTGAGGAATGGCTAAAGAAATTATGGTATATGAATGTAATAGAATATTATTATATCATAGAAAACAATATGAGGTAGACAGAGAATCACGGGAAGATTTATATGAACCGATGCAAAGTAAAGTAAACAGAACCAGGCAAAAATATACACAATTACAATAATATAAATGGAAAAAACAACAAAAACAAATCAATAAAAACTGAATGCTTTGCAATTATAATGACCAAGCTGAGCCCCAAATATGAAATATGCAGAGATGGGCAGACTACAGGCATAATACATGATGGCTAATTCTGTTGAGTTTTAAAAAATTCTTTATTATATGGTATGGCTCCCTGGGAGAGGATTGGTGTAGAATACAGTTAGAAATGTAGATAATGTAAGAATGAAAGACATCAACAAAATCCTTTTAAGAAAGGATAAGGAATGCTAACAACTTTTTAAAAAGGTTAAAGTTTAAAAAAGCTAAACAGTTTAAAACATAATAACGTAGATAGTCCTAAAGAGCAATTTCTTAAAATAAAGAACATCGAGATACAAAGAGGTACCTTACTAATCATTTACTGTCATAGTCTCAATTTAATTTAACCTTGGTCTTCCCCACATAACTCACATCAAATAGAACTTTTTTTTTAACTCCTCCTGAATCCTTTTTATGTCATAGACACTCTCCCCTTCTCCCCTCTTGAGCTCTATTCACATCAATCTGGCATCCAAAACTCTAGGCTATTTTTCCCTCCTGCCATCCTTCTTCCTTCAGTCACAGCTATCAACAATCCATTTGCCCTTCTTAGTTATTAGAGTTAATTAAAGGGGTGCTGCTGCCATTTCCTCTAACTCCTTCCCTCTCTCCTCTTTTTTCCACATAAAGAGTAGAATAGGGTGGCTAGATGGCACAGTGAATAGAGTACCGGCCCTGGAGGCAGGAAGACCTGAGTTCAAATGTGACCTCAGACACTTAACACTTACTAGCCAGGTGACCTTGGACAAGTCACTTCACACCAACTGCCCTCCAAAAACAAACAAAAAAAAAAGTAGAACGTGGGCAGCAGAGAAGAGTTTAAATCAAGAAGTGCATATTTGTCAATGTCTATGATTTTTTCCAATTAAAAAGGAGATTAGGCCTTCTTCTCTTCCAAAAGAAATCTAGATTAGAAACCTGGGTCTTCCATGAAGCAAAATTTTTGATACGATGCCATTGCAAGAGGTGTACGCATACCATGATGCAATTAGCAGTATTTCATTCCTAAGCAAGTACAATCAGATGGGGATGGGGCATATGAGCCTTTGCAAGGTACATACTCAAAACTCATTTCTACAGGATTTTGTAGTCCTACCAGGTCATTATCATTTTGAACATTTTTTTTCTTCCCCCCCCCCCCATTTTAATATAAGTGTAACAATGAATGATTCCTTCACTTCAGCTCCTTCACAGCCAAACCAGGAGGCAGGGACTGTTGAAGTTTTTCTGCCTTCTCTTTGTGATAACCAATGTGTACAGGTACCTGTTGCAGCAGCGAACCTTAAACTTCACATTGTCCTTGTTTTTCTTGATCTTGACAGATTTGGCATCTTTTCTCCTGGCTGTGAGCAAGAAGTCTTTTATTTCCTCGATTTTCCAGGGCATGGCTGCTCGGTGGGATGAGGCGCAGCGTGTGGCCTGAGAGGTCGTGCAACTGGCAAAGGGAGGAGGAAGATGGAAAAAGCCATTTTGAACATTTTAAACAGAAAAGTTAATAAAATTCTAAATTAGTGTTTTAAAATCAGTGTTTTTAAAAGGGGAAGATAAAGTATTTCCAGAATACATACTTAAGTACCATAGTAAATCAACAAGAAAAATGGCTAAATACACTTTCTTTTGAAATGGTAACATCTCTGTGGACTAGGAGAAAAATTCTAATAATTGACTATATTTTCACCCAAAGAAAAACTGCTTAAATTTCAAACTGTCAAGCTCTCTGTCTCTGTCTCTCTCTCCCTCTCTCTCATGCAGATACAAAAGAAGCTCTGCTCTAATCTAGAGTGAGGTCAAGAGCCCATGTCTATCCCACTGCCAATTTGCAGCATCAGCAGAATTGCAACCTGCAGTTTGTTTGTGGGTATTCTGATGCACAACTTTTGACTTTACCAAATAGCTTCAGAGAGCAATTTTGGTAAACATGCAGATGTGATTATAAAATGCCACATCTGTTTGTAAATAGCTTCCTGATTTTCATGAGTTTTTTTCTGACACAATCCCACCAATGAACAGTTTCTTCTATTATGCTGATGGACAAAAAGAATGGAAATCTGGAGGGAATTTTGGCATACAGAGAGAGACAGAGGGACAGACAAAGAGAGAGAACCTGAGGAATTTCTACTAGAGTAAAGAAAAAATCTTTAATATTATTGAAAAGAAAAGATAGGGTGGCTAGGTGGCACAGTGAATAAAGCACCAGCCCAGGAGTCGGGAGGACCTGAGTTCAAATTTGACTTCATACACTTAACACTTACTAGCTGTGTGACCTTGGGTAAGTCACTTAACCCCAATTACCCTGCCCTCCCCCCTCCAAAATAAGGTACTCTGAATCTTTATCAGTTTAATGAAAATTTGTTATTGGGTTCTTTTAAGAAAGCTTTGTGATCGTCCCCCAAAACCTCTGGTTTTCTGGACCTGTGTAGCCTTTTTTAGGACAGGTTGTCTTAGCCATAGCCATGCCCCTCCCTCCTGCCTGACACCCTAGCCCTCTTCTGAAATTTGGTAAGATGCTTCCATACCTGAAACTGCCAAGTAAAAACCATCATCAGCATCAACACTTGTCTGTGATATCAGAGGTGGGAAATCAGATTAACCTTAAAGAAATGCCCCCTCTGACGTGCCTTATGAAACACCTGGTGATCTCCATCATCAAGGTACAACCCTATGGCAGCCACACCAAACCTGGTTTGACCAGGCTCAGAAATTGCCCTGGGAAGGTACCACTTGATTAAATCATTGCCAAGATGAAAGATCAACTGGAACAAGGTCTGGACTCTGTTCATCCCGTGCCCTCCAGAGATTCAACCTTATCCTTGTTTGGGTAGAGGCTGACTAAATCACCCATTCCACTTATCAGGCACAGCACATCTGGGTTGAATTAGAGGTGTGAATAAGGACAAGGACACCTTAATCAAAATCGTTTCAACTAGGTGGGATTAGAAATCTGTTTAGATTGCTTGAGGGATTTGGTCATGCCCACTGGGATTTGCATCAAGCTAGACTGCTAGTTTGGAATCAAGACTTTGAGGGTCAAGCTAAGGAAGCCTCAAGCTAAGACTCACTTGGGTTGGGAGGAGGGAGAAGACAAGTGAACCTCACACTAACCTTGGGCTAGAGGAAGACCTTGGGAACTTTGTAAGCTTGGTGAATTTAAACATCTAGTCTGCAAGCTAGTCCTAATTTGCTGCAATGTTGTGGTGTTGACATTGGGAGCTAAGAACAAATCAGACACGCTGAGGAAAAGAAGCTTTGAGTCTCTATAAGGAGGCCAGTAGAAAAGCTATGCCATACCTAAAGGGAATTTCATAAGCAGTCCACAAAAGATAGGGATAGGGGCTTAGAGAAAAGGAATTCCAGGAAAGAGGAAGAATGCATTTGCCACATGTGCTCTCCAATCTTGAGCTCATTTTCCTTTGGACTCTGTATGTACTTAAGGGAGGGTATCATAGAGCATGGGGGTGGAGTGAAGGGGGGGGGGGGCTCTTCTTTTCCATCGTTCAACCTTAGTAAATATTCCTTACTTTTTTGTGGGCGAAGGGGCTGATAGTTACTATTGTATTTTTGGTTACCTTTATTTTTTAATTCAATTCTAAGTTTTAAATTATGTATCGCCTTTCCTCTCCCCTAGAGGAAGCAAGAAAAACAAAACCTATTACAAATATGGATAGTCTTGAAAAACAAATTCCCATATTAGCCATGTCCAAAAAAAAAAAGTAAAGAAAGAGGAAAAAAGAGAAGAAAATATGCGTCAGTCTTCATTCCGAGCCCATCAGCCCTCTCTCTGAAGGTGGATAGCATGTTTCATCATGAGTCCTTACTAAGTATTTCACAAGTGGTTCTCTTTGCTGTTACTGTATAAATTGTTCTTCTGGTTCTCCTCACTTCAGTTTGTATCAGTATGTACAAGTCTTCCCAGGTTTTTCTGAAACCATCTCCTTCATCACTTCTCACAGCACAATAGTATTCTGTCACATTCATATGCCATAACTTGTTTGGCCATTCCCCAATTGATGAGCACCCCCTCAGTTTCCAATTCTTTGCCATGACAAAAAGAGCTGCTATAAAAATTCTTGTACATATGGGTCCTTTTTCTTTGGGGTATAGACCTAGTAGTGGAATTGCTGAGTCAAAGGGTATACACAGTTTAAATACTGCTTTATAAGAGCTAATTAAGTCTGACTGGCTAATTGATATCAATTCATGATCATAGAAAGAAGCATACTAGTGGGGGCTTGTGAGATATAGCATTACAAAACCACTTTCTTAACCTCTCAGAATTAACTCCTTGTAGTGCCAACCACACTGGCATCCCCAGGATGGCTGCTAGCACAGGTTCTTAGATCTGCTTTACTAGGAAAGATAGCTGTTTAAGAGGTCAATAATCTTTTTTTTTATTCTCTTCATTAATTGAGGGGGAAAAGTCAGCTCAACTTCAGAGAAAATACAAGCAGAGAAATAAAGACCAACAGATAAGGCTTCTAACTGTCTGAGAAATTGGCACAGATCAACAGACAGATCCAACTGTTTGACCAAGGCAATACATACATAGTTACCAGAGATAGAAGCACTAACATCTGCATTTTTCAAGGGGGAGGGAGGTCCTTAATAGTTACCCAGCATCTCATTTGGCCAAATCATGCTTCCAATGAGTGAGCCTCAAATCAAAATGCTAACCTCAGAGTGTATATATCCTTTTTAGAGCCAGTGAGCATCGCAACCCTCCTCAGTGCCTAATTAGAAATTAACAAAAGGTGTGAAAGCCTTCCTATAAGCAAGCCTCCTCTAAGCAAACTTCCCTTGATATACTCCACCTGAGGCCTATTAATAGGTGGGGAAGATTTTATATCCCATTAACATTACACCCTAGAACCCTGTGTGGAAACCCAGTTGTCATCCTCTGTGAACTCAGCTTGTGATTGTAAGTGGAGGTTAGGAGAAAAACTTCAGAGCCTGTGGTGAGTTTACTTCTCAGATATTATGATCTTGATTTATCCTTACCCCTACTTATGTCTTGTATTTCGAGCCCCAATTCCTTATACACATAAGACACACACACACACACACACACACACACACACACACACACACACACACCCCTTCCCCTGCTCTCATATTAAGCATTTTCCATTTGTGAGGTAGAATGGGCCCATAACAGAGGTCTGAGAGGCAACATGGCAGAGCCTCAGTTCTGGGTCTAACACATACTAGCTGTGTGACCTCTGGAAAGTGAATTAACTTCTCAATACCACCAGGCAACTCTGTAAGACTATGAGTTGCTAGAAATTGGCTGCTACATGGATAGGGAAAATTTGCTCATCAGGAAATCACCCCATTAAAGAAATTACAAGTGTATACCCCCTCAAAATACCTATTGCTTTTAGCATCATGGGATAGTTTACTCCTTCTATGGAAATCATCCCAAGGTAGCTTTTTGTCCAAAGAGACTTAGACAGTCGATAGCTGGGGACTACACCACATCAAGATGGATACTTTCTATAATGTTGCTAAGTCTTATTTGGCTTCCATAGAAAATCATCTTTCTAAGGATTCTATATGGGAAGTGTGTGATCAAGTTAGCAAGACTCAGGCCAGAGACCTCTAACATCACTTTGATTATAGTCCAAGGAGAATATAGGAACCCAAATGAAGAATAAAATGAAGGCTTTTAGACCTACGTTAAAGTAAAGGTATAGAAATATTATCTCCAGTCTAAACTTTCTTAGCTCAGCTCCAGACCTATATTTTAGCTGCACATATATATATATACACATATGGCTCCTGCATAGCATGGATGAATAAGATCTGAAATCTGCCCCACATCTGCTGAAAGTAGAAGGCCTGCACCTGTACCCCTAGCATGCTGGCTAGAGGGAAAGGGAGGCATAGTAGGTGAAAAATGAAATGAGTCAAGTTTAGAGTTAAAGTGAAGCTTTGGATTAGAGTTCAATTTAAGTTAGTTTTGCCCAGGAAAAGGGAATTTAGAGTTTAGTTTCTATTTTTGTTTGCCCCAGGGATTGGAAGGATTTAGAATTAGAATTAAGTTTTTGTTTTCTTTTATATTTTCCTCCAGGAGTGGTAAAGAAAGATGGGTTCTAGTACTAGTAAAATACCTATGAGCTCCTTCTTGGATAGAGTTTTTGATAGCATGGGACCAAGGGATGCTCCCAATAGTTACGGGAATGACTAAACTGCTTTTGAGTTATGTGACATCTGGCATAAATCTGCAAGGGATTCAAGTAGTAATTTGTTTTGCACCACCTCCCTCAATCTGGCTCTTTTCATTATTATAAATTGAAAAAATTAAGGTTAGAAAGTGAATGCTTGTCTTACCATTTTGTCTGTCCAGAAAAATCTTTGTCTTGTGTTGTATTTAGTGTAGTTTATAGATTTTGCTACCTTGATAGATTTCTTTCTAAAAGTAATTTTATTTTTTCCCCAATTACAAGTCAAGATAATTTTTAGCATTCGTTTTAACAAGATTTTTAGTTCCAAGTTTTCTTCCTCCCCTCCTTCCCCTCCCCCTCTTCCTAAAACGGTAAGCAATTTGATAAAAGTGCTATTTTATAAAACATATTTCCATATTAGTCACCATTGTAAAAGAAGAAACAGATCAAAAGGAAAATAAACACAAAAAAGAATGAAGTGAAAAAAAAAGTATGCTTCTATCTCCACTCACAGCCCATCAGTTCTTTATCTGGATGTGGACAGCATTTTCTTTCATGAGTCCTTTGTATTTGTCTTGGAGCATTGTGTTGCTGAGAAGAGCCAAGTCATTCATAGTTAATCATCACGCAATCTTGCTGAGGCTGTGCACAGTGTTTTCCTGGTTCTGCTCTTTTCACTTCCTATCAATTTGTACAAATCTTTCCAGGTTTTTCTGAAATCTGCCTGCTCACCTTTTCTTATTGCACAGTAGTATTCCATTATATTCATATACAACAGCTTGTTCAACCATTCCCCAATTGATGAGCATCCCCTCGATTTCCAACATTTTGCCACCATGAAAAGGGTTGCTATAAATATTTTTGTATTTTCCCTCCTTTAGGATCTCTTTGTGTAATATTAATGAGATTTGAAGTTCCTTTTGTGTTGCTAAGAGTTACTTAGCACCTAGTTCAGATTAAGCCTCTGTGAAAGAAACAGAAGGTATGAACTCCTGTCTCCTATTGCTGATATAACAGGAAGAGGTTGGCTGAAACAGGAAGCTAATGCTGTGTGTATATAAGGAAAGACAGATCTTCTTGGAGCAGGCTCTCTGGAGGCAGTAGTTGAGAAAGGCTGAAGAGAATGATGCTGATTTTGAAAATCTGGACGGAGTAATTTGATTCTGGGAACCAGCTGAAACTTCTGCTGAGTCCAAGGGCCAGCTAAAGCTGACGAAAAGACTAAGGAAGCATGACTGTGAAGGATTTAAGACTTTGTCTTTTTGTGGCTTTGTTAAGCCTTGACTTTCTGGAAACAGACACTGTGAAGGATTTGAGATGGACTGGATACTGTGAGCTCCAATATTGAGCAGGAACTGCAAAGAGAGCTGGACAAGGACCTGGGAGCTATCTGCCTTTGAACCCAGGTGACAGTTTAGTGAATCCAAGTAGGATCTGGGACCATGGAAGGGGATCCAGGGAATCCAAGAAACCACCCTGAGTCAAGCTGAAAGAAGACTTTACTTGGATACTGTGTACTGAGAAATTATAAATTTATTAGTGACCTAGGGGTGGAGGGTCTGAATATTTTCTGAGGATTGAATAGTGAATGATGAAGGATGATTAACTAAATGATTGTACTTAATGATTAATGACTGAATAAGTGACTGAGTTAACTTAGTGTGCCCTAGGAGTGGAGAACTTTGACTTTATATTTTTGTGATCGAATTAAGAATTTTGTGAATTCTTGAGTTACTAAATGATTGCTCTTTGTTCAAAACTTTGTGGTCATTTTCTGTGATGAGTTGTGAATGCTATATTTTGATTATCTGTGATAAGATTGTGAATGTTTTGTTCTGATTTGTCATTAGAGTGTTCACTATACTGTGTAATCAGAACCTTAAAAGCTGTTCACAGTAACATTCTTCTGGAAAGCTGCTTGTGCATGGCATTACATTTTGGGATATAGACGTAGCAGTGGTATTGCTACATCAAAGAGTATGCACAGTTTGGTTGCCCTTTGGACATAGTTCCAAATTGCTCTTCAGATTGGTTGTATCTGTTTGTAACTCCACCAACAGTGCATTAGTGTCCCAGTTTTCCCACATCCTCTCCAAAAATTATCATTTCCTTTTTTGGCCATATTAGCCAATAGGATAGATGCGAGATAGTACCTCAATTGTTTTAATTTGCATTTCTCGAATTAAAAGTGATTTAGAGCACTTCCTCATATGCCTATAGATAGCTTTGATTTCTTCATCTGAAAGCTGCCTATTCATATCCTTTATTTATCAATTGGAGAATGGCTTGTATTCTTATAAATTTGACTCCATTATCTGTATATTTGAGAAATTAGGCCTTTATCAGACATACTTACTGTAAAGATTGTTTCCTTTCTGCTTTCTTTCTAATCTTGGTTGCATTGGGTTGGTTTGTGTAAAATCTTTTTAATTTAACAATCAAAATTATATATTTTACATTTTGTAATATTCTCGTCTCTTGTGTGGTCAGGAACCTATAAATCACTAAATTTCTCCTTTAAGAATTTGGGTGCTATGCCACGTAGAACATATATGTGTAGTATTGCTATTACTTCATTGTCCATGGTACCTTTTAACAAGATGTAGTCTCTTTATTTCTTTTAATTAGGTCTGTTTTTGCTTTGTCTGAGATAATTGTTACCTCTGTTTTTTGTTTGGTTTTTTGTTTGTTTGTTTTTTTACTTCAGCTAAAGCATAGTACAGGGTATCCCTAAAGTCTGGACATACAGGAAATCTCATTATGCATATTTTCGAGAAACAAAATCAATGACTTTTTTGACAACATTTTATTTAATTAGCATAAATTTTGCCATGACAATTTCATATGTAATCAAAGTTTTCATTAGCTATTGGGGACTATTTTCCATATTAATGAGATTAATTTAATTAATTAATAAGATTTCCTATGTGTCGCCTAAGTCTTCCTATGAAATCTCATTTATGCTAATTAAATAAAATGTTGAAAATGTCATTCATTTCATTTCTCAAAAATATGCACAGTTAATGAGATTTTCTATGTGTCCAGACTTTAGAGACACCCTGCAGATTCTGGTCTAGCCCCTTACCTTTTCTCTGTGTGTGTCTCTCTGCTTTAAAGTGTTTCTTGTAAACAATATATTGTAGGATTCTGTTTTTTGCTCAATCTGCTTTTGTTTTGGGGGGTAGTTCATCCAATTTCCATTCACAGTTATGATGACTGTGTATTTCCCTCCATCCTACTTTTCCTCATGTTTGTCCTCTCCTTTCACTCTTTCCCTCCTTGACAGTATTTTACTTGTTTACTGCCTTCCCCCATCTGCCCTCTCTTCCCTCAGTCTCCCCTCCTACTTTCCTGTTTGTTAAGATAGATTTCTACATTCAACTGAGTACTCTTTGAGCCAATACTGATGAGAGTAAGGTTCAAGCAAAGCCCATTGTCCACCTTTCCATCTTTCCCTCCACTGTAATAGGTTTTTCACACCTCTTACTGTGAAATAATTTACCCCATTTTAACTCTCCTTCCCTTCCACACCTAGTATACTCCTCTTTCTCAATATTTTTATGTCATTTTCTCATATTCACCTTATACCCATATCCTCTGTGTATGCATATTCCTTCTACCTGTATTATTAGCAGTACAATTTTAAAGTATCATCTTTAGTACAAAAGTACAAAAATAAGTATCATCTTCTCATGCAGGGATTTAAACGGTTCAGCTTCATTGAATCCCATATGTTTTCTTTCCCTTTTTAGGCTTCTCTTGGATCTTGATATTGGAGATCAAATTTTTTTGTTCAATCCTGATGCTAACAAAAGCTTGAAATGCAATTTCATTGCATGACCATTTTTTCCATGAAGTATTATGCTTAATTTTGCTGGGCAGATGATTCTTGGTGGTAGTCTTAGCTCCTCTGCCTTCCAGAATATCATGTTCCATGACCTCTGATCCTTTAATGTTACAACTGCTAAATCACACATAATCCTATTTATGGTTCCCCAATATTTGAATTTTCTTTCTGGTCACCTGCAGTATTTTTTTCCTTGACCTTATGGTTCTGCAATTCAGCTGTAATGTCCCTTGGAATTTTTATTTTGGACCTCTTTCCTGAGGTGATCAGTGAATTCTTTCAATGCCTATTTTGCCCTCTGGTTCTAGGATATCAAGACAGTTTTCCTTGATAATTTCTTGAAAGATGCTGTCCAGATCCTTCTTTTGATTGTGGCTTTCAGGCTGTCCAATGATTCTGACACTGTCTCTCCTGGATCTATTTGCTAGGTCAGTTGTATTTTACATTTTCTTCTAATGTTTTATTCTTTTGAATTTGATTGATACATGATGAGTCATTAGTTTCCTCTTGCCCAGTTCCGACTTCTAAGGAGTTTGCTTTCCTCAATTAGCTTTTGTATCTCCTTTTCCACTTGGCCAATTCTACTTTTTAAGCAGTTGTTTTTGTTTTCGAAGCTGTTGATTCTTTTTTCGTAATTCTCTTGCATCACTCTCATTTCTTTTCCCAATTTTTCTTTTACCTCTCTTATGACTTTTAAGCTCCTTTTTGAGCTCTGCCAGGAGTTCTTTCTGGACTCAAGACCACTATGTTGAAGAATGTGGTGGGGGCCCAGTTGGTGGCTGCCTGATTTCTTAGGGAACCATGGGTTGTCATTTACCTGTTTGCCTGGGGCTATACTGAAGCAGTTTGGGGAGCCAGAGTCTTCCTGGTTCCCTGGTTGTGCTGAGGTATGTGGGGGGTCCTGCTGTTGGCATTTTCCTGCTCCACTGAACTGGGCTCAGGATCTCTTACCTGTTTGCTGAGGTGGGGCTTGCTGCTAGTTTACTGGGATACTTCCTGTCCTGGACTTCACTTCCCTTTTACCTGAGTGAGACAGACCTTTCTTGCCCATCTTCCAAGTTTCTTGGGCTAAAAGGATGTTTTATCCTGTCTTTTTGCTGGTTTTGCTTTTCCAATATTTGTTTTGGGGATGCTATATAGGAGAGTTACAGTGACTTACTGCTTATTCCACCATCTTGGCTCCTACAAGTCCTTGAAAGATTTCTAAAGGGAAAACACAGTCAGCCAAAAAAAAGCCTGCTAAAAAGCTAGACAAAGAGTTTAGAATGCTGAGGAAGATCAATAAAGTTTGATGCTTGGAACAATTGTCCCAAGAAGCAGAACTAACTCCGACTTTAGGCTTTCACTGGGAGATAAAGTTAAAAAGAGAAAAAAAAAACTTCAAGATACATTTTTTCTGCTGTCATTTTAGCCTTGGTCATGTTGGAATTACAGAGACAAAGTCAGAAAGTCAAAGAAAGAAAATTTTTTCCCTGGTTTATAAACCTGCTAAAAAAATTCTTAGTAGATTTTAGAGGTTTGGAGATTAACGAGAATTAGAGATTAATCATTAAGAAGTTTGGAGATTAATCATTTTCACTTAGCAGAAGCTTAACATATGCTGAAATTGTGGGTTTTGGGGTATCACTCTGTAGAATTTGTTTTAAGGAAAAATAAGAATTAAATTCTCTAAAAGTATAAATAACACTTAGATCACTTCTCACCCCCACCTCTACCCCAAAGACTGACAGACCTATTGTTTGAGTGTAATAAAGAAGGCAGCTAGTATGAAAGCAATCTGAGAGTAAAGAAAAAAATACATAGGCATTCTGTTTACATTTAAAATTTACCTGGTACTTAACCTTTCTTTGATCATGAAAAGAGAAAAGGTTGTTTAAATCAGGGTCCCTCCAGAGCCCACCATCCCAGCTAGTAGATCCCTCTTCTACCTCCTATCCCAGATCAGTGACTCCCTGTGATTCTCCCAACTCACAGACCATCGGTGATAACCCCAGCACAGTGACTCTTCCCCTCTGACCCTGTTGATTTCTCTCATCTCAGATCAGATTGCCAAACAAAGGTGATAGAGAACAAAAACAAAAAGAAAAAAAAGAAAAGAAATGCTGGAAAAAAGTCAGGGAATCTTGAGTTACACTTCAGAATCATAAATTTAATAACTGGATGACGTTAAGCAATTTATCTTTTCTGTTTGCCTAAGTTTCCTGATCCATAATAAGGAAAATAATCATGGCATCCACCTCCTAGGATTGCTGTAAGGATCAAAATGACATAATGAATGTGAAGTGCTTAACACAGTAACTGACATATGACAAGCATTATATAAATGTTGTTGATGATGATGATGATGATGATGATTTCTTTATTTGAATGCAATTGCATCATACTTGATACTCTATACTGAATTTTAGATGTGATTAGTATAAAATACCAAAGGTATTTTACTACCAAAAATAGTAAGATTAATAATTTCTATGAAGGATAATTGGGAAATGCATTCAGCTGATGATGTCATCTGACTGGAAAGAAGTTTTGTTTCATGTTTTAAATGCATGGTCTCATGCATGTCATTGTTGTATTTCTTAACTGCTATATTTAAAATACGGGAAATATCAGCAATGCTGTTAGGAAAATAATTTCTTTTTATCTAGATGCTGTTAGATTATGAATTGAGCTCTCAAAAGAATGTGATCAAAATAGGCATTTGAAAACTTAAATATTCAATGAGGTATATTTTAAACATAATGATAATAATAAGCTTACTATGATAAAGAATGAGTTTTCACTTGAAAATTTTTGGCCATCACTTATAAAAAATTATGAAAATGGTGTAACTTTGATACAGTAATGAGTCAGCTATTAGGTATGTAGGTAACAAATGTGGCTAGTTTTAATTTATAAGTGAAGGATAACTTTAATTTATGAGTAAAGAATAAAATTTATATGGATAAATATTAAGGAAACATGAGGGAATTAATAATATTTGAGCCCTAAATTGAGATTAGTGAAATTTTGCTATTTGAGGTAAAAAAGTCTTGAGACTATAATTTACTGTTGTTGTGATTACAGGGAAGGCTGTCTGAATTGTGATGAAGCCAATAACAGAAAATTATAGTGGTCAGAAATTTAACAAAGAGCAGTCTGAGGCAGGTCCCTGAGCAAGCTAACCTTTATCAGCAGAGGTATGCAGCCTGGTAATAAAGGAATCTAGCCTCCATTTATGCCAAAGACCCAGAGCAAGAGCTGACAGTGTCTTTTATACCTACATGCATTTTCCTTCTGATTGGCCTGACAGAACATCATTTGGACCTCCTCTGGCAAACAAGGCAATCGCGACTGGTGGACATTTTAATGTGGAGGTGAGTTAAGAGTTCTCAGCTCCTTCCTATGACCTTATTGGAGGGTGTAAAGGCAACCACAATGGCATACCCAGAATGGCTGCTAGCACAGGTTCTTAGATCTGCTTTATTAGCAAAGACAGCTGTTCAAGGGGTCAACAATTGAGGGAATTAGGACAGCAAGTGGTTAATTGTGGAAACCGAGGGAAGTGCATTAATTCCATCTTATGATTCAACTCCAGAGCTAGCTCAGTTCCCTTTCTATTCAGTCTAGTCAAATTTCTGTCATCTGAAAAAATTTTTTTCAATTGTGAGAACTGGGAGAAAACTTTATTGAACTGTTTGAACTTAGCCCTGCATGGTTAGAAAACTAGACCACCTCTATTAGCTGTTTACAGACCCTTAACTAAGGACCTAGCTCATGCTAACCAGAAACCCAGTCAGATGCAAAGATTAATGCAAGAAGTTCTCATAATTGCATATCTCAAGTGACCCATACATCTTATCTGAAAACTGGCCCATCAGTTACTAATACATCTGTTATTGTTTCCATGTTCCTTTTATTTTTTACCAACACTTTGGGGAATGGGGACACCTCTTTTTCTGAATTTGGGGAATTGTACTTATTCACTCTCCCCCTCCAAACTTGGAAAGTCCCTAATCTTTCATCCAATTAGAAGTAGAATACCTAATGTTGTAGCATTTCCTTTTAATTAACTGGCCTTATTTGATTGGTTTTAATGTATAAAAATCTGTCTCTCCCTGTATTCGAGGTCCACGCCTAAGCTGAAGAGGTTTAGTCCTGGTTTGCTGGGCAATTGTCATATATTACTTAATAAATCGATATGTTCAGAAGATCAAATCTTTGTTTCCTCAGTCATTTCATCTTTCAGCTGTCACAGAGGCAGGGTTCAAGACCCAAAAGGCTGAACCATCTCTCTTATAATCTCTAAGAGAGGCACTGGGCTAAAATTATGCATATATATGTATATGTGCATATACATATATACATACATATATGTAAATATAAATAATGCAAAATACAACTGTATATGATACATAAATTTCTAGATAATACATATATGTAAATATTCATCACTCTTCCCTTATCTCTAGTCTAAGGGTATGATATGATTAGGAATTCAAAACAAAAGTTGCTTCTGTGATTACTCTTAATATTTTTTCCAATTACATGTAAAAACAATTTTTACATTCATTTTTTTAAATTGAGTTTCAAATTCTTTCCCTTCTTCCTCTCACTCCTCCCTCCTCATTGAGAAAGCAAGACCTTTGATATAGATTATACATATACAATCTTGCAAACTATATTTACATATTAGTCATGTTGTGAAAGAAAACAAAGAACAAGAAAAAATATGGAAAATAAAGTTGTTTTTTTAAGTATGCTTCAATCTGAATTCAGACTCTTATCAGTTTTTTCTCTGGAGGTAGATAGCATTTTTCATCATAAATCCTTTAGAATTGTTTTAGATAATCATATTGCTGAGAATATTTAGGTCATTCACAGTTGATCATCATACACTATTGCTGTTACTGTGTATAATGTCCTCCTGGTTCTGCTTACTTCAACTTACATCAGTTCATGTAAATCTTTCCAAGTTTTTCTGAAGTTTACCTGCTCATCATTTTTTATAACATAATAATATTCCACCACAATCATATACTACAACTTGTTCAGCCAGTCCTCAATTGATGGGCATCTCCTCCATGATCACTCTTAAGGGAGGAAGGCAACCCTTAGTTTACATCTGCTAGATTTCTCCCTTCCCACCAAATACTATTTACACAAAAGATCATTACAAATGGTGAATAGTGAATAAGCACAAGCACTTATCCAAACAAAACAGCAAACAAAAATCATTGAAGTTTTACAGATTAGATTATACCAAAGAATGCAGCCAGAAGTAAGATAGATCATAGCTCAGACAAAGAGAGAGAAAACCATCTCACCCAGAGGAGATCACTCTCAGCAGTCTCTATAATTGTAAGCCCAGGAGCTCAAAGAACACACATTGCAACCGCTTGGAGGACTGCAGGCCACCATCCAAAAGTCTCTTTCTCTCAGTTGTCTCCCTGGAGCTCCTTATTCCATGTGTGTCTCAGAAGCCACTTCCCAATATCTCCAAAAATTTAAATCCTTCATACAAGTAATTCTATATGGTGCTAAGCTTTCTCTCAGTTGATCAGGAGTCACAAATCCCTGTGTACATAGGGCTATCTTTCAACAAAAGCTCAGATTTGAAAGGAAGCGGTTACACATATTCACACAGTCATACCTAATACAAATACATACACACACATACATACACACACACACACACATACACACACACACATACACACACACACACACACACGAGATTACTGAAAAAGAAAGTTGGCCAAGGAAATTCTATGTAAGGTATATGTGTATGTTCAACAGGGTTTTTGTTATTAAAATTCTATGTGAGGTATATGTGTATGTTCAACAGGGTTTTTGTTATTAAAATTAAAATTCTATGTGAGATATATGTGTATGTTCAACAGGGTTTTTGTTATTAAAATTAAAATTCTATGTGAGGTATATGTGTATGTTCAACAGGGTTTTTGTTATTAAAATTCTATGTGAGGTATATGTGTATGTACAACAGGGTTTTTGTTATTAAAATTAAGTTCAAATAATTATTTTACAAAATATTTTATGCCTACCAGTGGTTGTTTCTATTATTATACTAACATTAAAAAGGCTCTGAGTCATAATTTTATTTTAGTTCATTAATATAGTTGGGGGGGGGGAGAAAGAGTTAAAGAAATGAACAAGTCCTCAGTCTAATGGTACAACAAACTCCTCCAAAAAACTGATATTCTCTGTAAGTCCTGATGCCTTCCTCCTGGGAACTTATCAGAAAAAGTTAAATTGATTGTACTTAAAGACTAAGGTATTCATGAATTCAAGAAAGTCAAGTTAAGAGTTAACGGTACAATTTGTAACTCAAAACCTTGTGGAAATGAATGATGTAACCAAGAAAATAAATTAAGATTAAAAAAAATAAAATAAAATAAAATAAAAAAAAGGAAAGGGGAATCAAAAAAAAAAAAAGAGTTAACGGTACACAACATGGTTTTTCAGTTTATGAATTCTGTACTTTCAAGAGTGAAATATTCTATGTTACTAGTAACAACCTTAGTTTTCAAATGATATTCTAACATAGCTGTAATGATGGCTACCATGGAAACTATTATTGAAATTTTCTTGCATTCAAAATTAAGATTAATGCTGGATGAAAAGTTCATCTTGGAAAGGTAATTAAAAAAATAAAGTTGTCAGAATAAACGTCACACAAGGACTTTTAACACTTCCAAAAAAGCCTAAGTGTACAAATATTAAAGTAACTTGAAACTTCTCAAATAAATTTATGACTTGGTATAAAACACTTGATAAGCAAGAAGTTGGTATAAAAGATGGGCAGTCCAACTATTACACTGCCATCTGAAATACTAAAATTAAGGGAGGAAACTCCTCCTCCCCATTCCAGTATATAGGGTAGATCTTTGTAGGATTTATGGAAAGACACAGATAAGAAATGCACAAGATGAGAAGGAATGGAGAGGTTTTCAGTCTCCTCTGGTCAATAAAGCATCCATATTAATGAATTCACAAATATCCACCAAAGTATCAAGATATAAGTATTTTACTAAATAGTCATTAAAAACAATTGTGGAATGTAGCAGTATGTTTAGCATACTAGAAAAAAAAAAGGGGGGGAGGGTAGAAAACCACCCAGCACACCTGTGAAATATGAAAGGCCTGAACTGAATTTATCACTCAACCAAACTTCCTCAGCCTTGGCCAAGACACATTCTTCACAGTGACTTGCATATGTGCAAACTCGGAATTTTGAAAACAAATCTAGCCTCGAATCATCTGATCACCAAATAAAGCATCTAAACAGTTTCCTTAACATGCAGAACACACATTTTTCAGTTTTAGATAACTCAAAAAAAAGTCTAAACAGGCTCTTTTGAAATTTAACCCCCATATAAAAAATTCTGGTTTTGGCACCCAGCAAGCATGACAAATACCAACCAAGTGTTTAAAGGTAAGAAGAAGAAAAAAGAAAGTTGCTCCTCATTATGAGAATACCAACACAAATGGTACTATCCTAATGTATGAAAAATGTTCATTTCTATTCAGGACATTAAATTTTGTTTTCTTTTGTTTTCTGAGATCCCTACTTTCTTGCCAAACTTTTCTTTTTTTTCTTTTTCCTACCAAGCTGATGCTACATTAAGATATAAGCACAAACATTTAATAAGTGTTTTAAATTTGTCCAATTCTTTGAGAAAGCTTTTTTTCTTAATTAACCAAAGGCATACGTGCTGGGTCAATGAAACCAAAACATAAGAGCGAGGAATTTTGATGAAGATAATAATTGCTTACAGATCAGCTTGTTTTAACTTGTTCTTTTAACAAAGAATATCATTTTATAGCACATTTGCATTGCAGGCTTTTTCTCTGCATCATCACTATTATAATACACACTTTTAAAAGAGATTATCTATAGGTTAAATGGTAAGGAAATTATCAATTAGATTCCATCATCTCCAAAATGTCACTTATTCAAACTCTGCAATAACAAAAGACAATTCTGCTGGCTTAAGCAATGTTTTAAATCTTTACACACCACTTTTAATGTTTAATGTTTGATGGGTATAGCAGAAATCCAGGAAGGAGGTCACCTGGTTTTGATTCCCAGCCCTGCCAATTGAGAGCCCAGTGCGTGCACGTAGCATCTTCTGGCTATGCCTAATGCCCCACCATAAAAGGCTAAAGTGAGTTCAATTCAAACCCCAGAGACCCAATAACCACAGCTGTCATAGGGTCTCTGGATCATAACAGATCCTGAGCTTTAGGGGCACCATAGGCAGGAAAAGGGTCACTACCCCAAAGGATTCAAATCTAAGAATCCTTATCCCAGGATAAGGGAGCCATAGGTATTAGAAGGCCTGCAAGTCAACTCAAGTCAAGAAGTATTTACCTCAAATGTGGTGGCCCCTGTACTGAGCACTGGAGAGACCAAGAAAGGCAAAAAGACTTTTTTTTGCCTCATCTCAAGGAATTCGGAGTCTAATAGGAGCAACAACATGCAAACAATTAACTACATTCAAACAAGATCTATACAAGATAAATTGGAGAGTAGTCTCAGAGCGGGGAAAGCACTAAGATTAAAGAGGGCCTGGAAAGGTTTCTTGAGACTTGAAGAAATCCAGGGAAACCAGGAAGTGGAGATGAGAAAAAAGAGCACCAGGCACGGGGGGCAACCAGTGAAAATTGCCAGAATTGGGAAAAGGAATGTCGTGGGTAAAAAACAGCAATGAGGTCATTCTGCAGGGAACTATAATGCTTCCCCTTTGACTTTGAATCACCGGCTCCTTGTCTTATCACAAACTCTAAGCCTGGGCCGTCCCCACTGTCTGCCTTCTCCCTAAGAACCGCCAGACCTTGCCTTCTGAACTGCCCCTGCCCCTCTAGACCCATCCTTGACAGTCACCCTGCCCCCGAACAGTCCTGCACATGTGAACTCCTTGAAAAGAAGGGCTCTTTTCCATTTGTGTCTCTAGTGTTTAGCACATAAGAAGCACTGGTAGATACTCATACTCTACACTTACTGACGTGCTGCTCAGTGTTGCTAGAGACAAATCATACAGCCTTACAATATACACCTTTAGGTTATCTGGTCTCAATTGGGCCCTCAATACTACACAGCAATCCAGGCCTTCTCTGTTGCTTCTTGACTCAAAGTAACCCCAGTTGGTGATATGGAAATGTAAGGATTGAGTCAGTCTCCCCGGCTCCACTAGTATCCCAGCCCATAACATCCATCTTTAACAAACTCCTCAATCCAGCACTTAAAGCTTTCCATAATCTGGCTCTAGCCTATTTTCCAGACTTATTTTCTATTATTCCCCTTCAATGTTGTATCTAAATTGGCATACTAGTTGAACTTTACATCTCATCTGATCTCTGTTTTTACATGAAAATGTAATGGAGCAAACAAAGGAGCTCCCCTGATCTGCAGGACTTTGGGCCACTTTTACGAGGCAATGTGTGCCAGCTCAGCACTGAAAAATATAGCCTTTTGAGATAACACATCAACCTTGGTCCCCTCTGAGTAAGTTAGTGCCCACCAAAGCCCCTAGGAACTTCCAAACTCTTAAATGCGTAAGACTGCCTAACAGATTGGAAAAAAAAAATTCTCAGGATTAATGTTTATCACCTACACTCAGGGAAAGAAGCAAGAAGCAGAAGAGGGAGTCTGGGGCTTGTAGTCTAGGTTCAAGCTAGCCTAGACCAGGGGTGGGGAACCTGTAGCCTTCTAGATCCTTAAGTGTGGCCTTTTGACTGAATTGAAATTTTACAGAACAAAAAGAAAACCACACTAAGTTTGTTTGGAGTGATGAGTCAGGATCCAGTCAAGTCATCTAAGGATTGACATAGTTTCAGTCATTTTGCCATTTTGCCAATGTTATTTTGTCAGTGACTTGGATAAAAGCAAAGGTGGCACGCTCCTTAAATCTGCTGATGGCACCAAGAGAATGATAATGTAGGACAGCTAGCTAATGCACTAGATGACAGAGCAAGGACCCAAAAAAAAAAAAAGGGCTTGACCAACTAGAACACTGGGCTAAATTTAATCAAACAGAAGCGAACAGGTCTAAATGCAGTTACAAGTCTTACACTTGGGTTCAAAAGAATCACTCTTCGAGTTCATGATGAGACAGGCATGATTGCACAGCAATACACAGCAAAGTATGCATCTCAAAGATCTAGAGGGAGACTGAAAGTTCCATTTAAGTTAGTATTGTGACATGGCAGCCAAAGATATGAGATCATCGGATTCTGGTGAATTTGGTCCAGATCCTGCGACTAAAACTATCAACTCTTCTTTATTGCAGCTTTCTAGTGCCAGGTGATTAGAGGATGGGATCCTGACATTAACAGTCTATTTTTTTTGCCAGTCTTTTTTCAACCCACTGGTATTTTTAGTGCCTAATTCCTATCTGACTTCCTTGTCTTCAATATGCTGTTTGACATGACACTTGGCATTCAGATATTCTCTGAGTTCAGCTTACACACCTGGTTCTGAACCACACTTGATGACACCACTCTGAGCTGATCCTCTCACTGTAAACCCAATTCTGAATTAACCAGTGACCTTTGATTCCTACCTGGGGTAACAAAGCAATGGAAACAAAATGATACTCATTGATTTTGAAGTGGATAAAAAGCAAAACCAAAAAATTATGGCATATGAATGTAACAGAATATATTGTATGGGAGGAAATGACAACTATACGGAATTCAGAGAAACATAGGAAGATTTGTATGAACTCATGCAGACTAAAATAAGGAGAACAAAAGGAAGAATAGATATAAATATAGATACAGATACAGAGATATAGATTAGATACAGATATATAGATATACAGATATAGATTAGATATAGATTTCCATATAGATGTAGATACAGATACACCACAGGAAATCACAGATGGAGCCAAGTTGGCAGAGTAAACTCTCTTAATACTCCCTTCCAAAAAACTTTAAAATAATACCTCGAGTCAAATTTTAGAGTGTCAGAGTCAACAAAAGGCCAAAGGGAGACATTTTCCAACCTGAGATAACTTAAGAAACCTACAGGAAAAATCTACAGAAGTACGTAGGCTTGGAGCATGGCAAGAGCACCAGCAGTGGGCCTTGGAGGCAGCCAGGATGGCAGCAGCAGCAGCTTTGGGACCTCTGCTCAGAGAAAGACTATAGGGGAACCTCTGCTGGCATTGATTGGCAAACTATTGTCCAATGCAGTTCTGAGTCACAATTCTAGGCCAGACATGAGTGCTGTGAGTGGTCACAAGGGAGCAGGGGCCCTGGTCACAGTTCCAGGGCCAAAAGGAACACTAACACCTATTGCTACAGGAGAGAAGAGGCCCTTCCTGGCAAAGACAAGAGCATGGACCAGGACAACAGTGTCCACATCTATCCCAGGACAACCCCACCTTGGAAGCACTAAAAATTTGCAGACTCCCAGAACTAGCTCTGAAAACAGCGGCACAAAAAAAGCTTAAAGCTTGACACAGTGCTTCCCCACTGCCAGGTGAGTGGAATCCAACTTTAAAATAAAGTTCAAAGTAAAGAAATAGACTGGAAAAATAAGCAAACAATAGCAAGAAAAAGAATTTGACCCTAAAAAGCTACTATTGTAGCAGGGAAGACCAAGACAACGTTAGAAGAAGACAATAATGTGAATACAACTATAAGTAAAGTCACAAAGAAAAATGAGAATTAGACTAAAGGCCAACAAGAATTCCTAAAAGAGTTCAAGAAAAGAGGTGAATGGTAGAAGAAAAATTGGGAAAGGAAATGAGAGTAATGTAAGAAAATTATAAAAAGAGAATTAACAACTTGGCAAAAGAGGCACAAAAAACATTGAAGAAAGTAACACTTCAAAAGACAGAATTGGCCAAATGATAAAAGAGGTACAATAATTCACATAAAAAACTCTATTAAAAGCAGAATAGGTCAAATAGGAAAAAAAAGAGGCACAAAATAATCACTGAAGAAAAGAACTTAAAAAGAAGAATTGGTCAAACAGAAAAAGGGATATAAAATCTCACTGAAGAAAATAATTCCTTAAAAATTAGAATTAGGCAAGTATAAGCTAATGACTCCATGTGATATTATGAAAAAAATAAAGCAAAGTCAAAATAATGAAAACAAAATAGAAGAAAATGTGAAATATCTCATTGGGAAAGCAACTAACCTAGAAAATAGACTGCGGAGAGATAATTTAAGAATTATTGGTCTATCTGAAAGCCATGATAAAAAAAAAAGAGCCTAGACATCATATTTCAAGAAATTACAAAGGAAAACTGACCTGATACCTTAGATCCAGAGGGTAAAATAGTAATTGAAAGAATCCACTGATCACCTCTTGAAAGAGATCCCCAAAACGAAACTCCCAGGAATATTATAGCTAAATTCTAGAACTCCCAGATCAAGGAGAAAATATTGCAAGCAAAAAGCAATTCAAATTTTGTGGACCCATAGTCACATGGAATCACACAAAATTTAGCAGCTTCCATGTTAAAGGAGTAGAAAGCTTGAAATATGATATTCTGGAAGGCAAAGGAGCTAGGATTACAGCCAAGACTAACCTACCCAGAAAAACTAAGAATAGTGAATTGGTCTAACCAATCTAGAAAACAAACTGGAACTATACCAAAGAGCTATAGGACCATGCATACCATTTGATCCAGCAATACCTCTCCTAGGTCTATACCACACATTAGGAAAAAAAGGGGAAAGGACCCTATATGTACAAGATATTCATAGCAGCTCTTTTTGTGGTGTCAAAGAATTGGAAATTGAGGGGATGTTTATCAATTGGAAAATGGCTGAACAAGTTGTGACATATGATTAAAATGGAATACTGTTGTACTGTAAGAAATCATGAGAGGGTGGTGCCATGAAAAACATGGCAAGAACTATATGAACTGACATAAAGTAAAGTGAGAACTAGGACATCATTGTTCACACTAAGGATAACTTGTAATGATGATCAGCTGTGAAAGACTTAGCTACTCTGATCAACATAATGATCCAAGACAATTCCAAAGGACTCATGATGAGAAAATGTTAATGACCTCCAGGGAGAGAACTGATGTGAAGGAAGGATTTGAGTGCAAATTGAAGTATAATTTTCTCACTTTTTTTTTTTTTTACAAAATGGCTAAAATGGATATATGTTTTGCATGATTTCACATGTATAATTGGTATCATGAGGGGATGGGGGAGGGAGAGAATCTGAAATTCACATTTTAAAAAGAAAAGAATGTTAAAGATAAATAATTTTTTTAAAAACAGGAGAAAAAAAAAGAAAGGAAATCAAACTCTAAATTAGATTTCTCACTCTTCCTGGTAGAGAGGGAGCTCTTCAGGGCTTTTGAAAATTTAAAGGTCTGAACACTTTCCAGCTACAGTTCTTTTAGAAGTACTTTTGACATAGTCTTCAGGCTGGGGAAATAGGGGGAACCTTCTTAAGAGGAAAAAAAAAAGCTTTCAGATTTTTTTCTCCCTTAAGGAAAAAAGGTTCTGTCTCAGAGACTAGACTAGAAGGAACTCTCCTCCAGAAGAGTCTTTGTACCAGACACCCAGAACTTTGGAACACAGAGCCCCTCCCAGCTAGTTTAAGCCTTCAGACTGAATTCTTTTTTTTTAAACTCTTCCTCTGGGTCACAATCTCTAGTTTAGGGCTAGAATGTCTATGTGGTTCCTTATTTTATTTCTAGTAGCTAAACCACAACAAGTAAGCATCTATGTAGAGGCCATTTTTCCAGCAAATTGTCAAGGGTTCTGAGGGTTTGTGGTTCAACAGTTTCTCAATTCCAAAGTTCTTTTTCTCTTCCATGCAAAAGAGTGGGAGAGTGGAAGACAGTGGAACAAAACTAAGCCCAGTCTAGCCACACTGATGCTTTTAATATGCATGTTTAAAAAGCTAACTCTTACCAGGATTTAGCCTACTCTTCTCTAATAACAACGATTCCAGTACATTGACAGGCATATAATCACTGTGGGTATCCCCTGCAACTGCACAGATCCTAACTTCCCTAGGACTTCTCCTCCTGTATATGATTCTTACTCAAGTACACTTATCAAGTACCTATATGAGATTAACCCAACACATTGTCATCAAAATGGCCCTCCATAGTAGCTAAGGGAGATCTTTACTGCCCTCCTCTAGGCCTTTTAATATATCCTGGGTACCACCAAGTCATTCAGGTTGACCATCGCATTCTGGACCATCTCTAGTCATCCTGATGAATATCTGATCACTGGACCCAGATGGCTCTGGAGGAAAAAGTGAGGCTGGTGACCTTGCATCACCCTCCCTCAAATCAAAGCCAACTGCAAGTCATGTCATCATTTCCATGATGCCTTGGTCCTCTTCAAAAACAAAGTATAATCAGCATGACCTGTTCAATGACAAACACAGCACAACCTGTTCACAATCACTCATTCTCACTAAATGTCCAGTCTACCTCCTTTTCTGATCAGATATTTCCTAGATAATATATTTCATGTTATTTCATTTGAGCAAATAAATCACTGTAATATTTTGCAACCTATTTACACCCACCAGGATGTTCTTTATGCATCACTCCAAATTTTACTCCTTTAGAAATTGTAGTATTTCATAATTCACAGACATAGGGCATCACTGGAAGACTGGTGGTTTTGGTGGTGGTGGTTCTTGAGAGTCTTGGTGTCAGGGAGCAATTTGGAATTCTTGAGAGCCCTTACAAAGACAGTCATGCCTTCCCTTCACTCTTCCGCCTGGTCAATTCCATGCATATTTTCAGATCATACAATATTCCTTGATAGATATAACCATAAAAATAATTTTATTCAGAGTCCTCTGGTTGTCAACAAACATCTAGCAAGATACAACATAGATATTATATAGTCATCA
The DNA here is from genome assembly GCA_028646575.1 of Pseudocheirus occidentalis. Taxonomy (NCBI): domain Eukaryota; kingdom Metazoa; phylum Chordata; class Mammalia; order Diprotodontia; family Pseudocheiridae; genus Pseudocheirus; species Pseudocheirus occidentalis. Next base: position 152,910,389 of record CM053601.1, on the reverse strand, counting down.
AATACATTCATCCGTGTCATGGAGCATATCTTGAACAGAATCTAAGTGGAACGATTCCTCTCTAAACTGTCAAGTCTTCAAGATACTCTCATTTGTGGATAACACTGCTGACTGTGTGAAGCCCCAGGGTTCTACAGCACCTTCTTAAATGAGGTCTGCAGCTACATAAAAGAGACTGGCTTGACAATCCACATAGGAAAAAGAAAATGGATAAAGAACTTCAATTGTCCACATGATGACGTGCAGTTGGATGGACAGTCCATTGAATTAGTACACCAACATCTTAAATGGGAACCAAAGAAGGCAGATAAGTTTAGCCCAAAACTTAACTGGGCAGCTAGGTAGCACAGTGGATAGAGAGCTGGGCCTAGAGTCAAGAAGACTCCTCTAGGGGAAACTAGGTGGTACAGTGGATAGAGCACTGGCCCTGGTGTAAGGAGGACCTGAGTTCAAGTCCAGCCTCAGACACTCAACACTTACTAGCAATGTGACCTTGGGCAAGTCACTTAACCCCAATTGCCCAGCCTTCCATCCTCCAAAAAGCAAAAAACAAAAAAACTCCTCTGTCTTCCTGATTTCAAATCCAGCCTCAGATACTTCTTAAACCCAAAATGGGGGCACAAAGAATCAGACATGACTGAACAACAACAAAATTAGATAGCTAGCTATAATGATATATACTTATATAACACTTGAAGGCTTAAAAAGTGTTTAACCTATTATCTCATTTGATTCACATAACAAGGAGGTAAAGCAGGTGTGCCAAACATTATTATCTCTACTTGACAAACAATATGAGGTTCAGAGACTGAAGTGATTTAATTAAACTCACAGAGCTAATAAATGGCAGAGTTTAGATCTGAGCTCCACATCCAGCATTCTTCCTAACATTCCGTGGAGCCTAATATCTCAGGTTTCTTTAAAGTGGGGTAGGTAACATGTACAATACAGGTAGCTAGCTGGAGGAGTGCCAGTCCTACAGCCAAGAAGACCTGAGTTCAAACCCAGTCTAAGATACTTACTAGCTGTGTGACCCTGGGCAAATCACTTAACCCTGTCTGCCTCAGTTTTTTCATCTGTAAAATGAGCTGGAAAAGAAAATAGCAAACTAACTACTCCAGCATCTCTGCCAAGAAAACTCCAAATGGGGTCAAGAGGAGTTAGACGTGACTGAATAATGAACAAAAAAACACATACAATTAGATGGTTAAAGAATATGCTAAATATTCTTTATACATTTTAGCAGCCTTACTCACACTTTAGACTTTGCACTTTTTGCAAGTGAATTACTGAAACAAATAGTTCTTTTTATTTTAACATTTTTAAACACTTACAGGGGACCCTAGAAAACAATTCGTAGGTGGTACAGAAGGGAAATAACGTGACATCTGATAAGGATAATAAACTGAAGCAAATAGTTACCTCCAAGGGCCTGTCAGGAAACGCACACAGAAGCCCGATATAAACAAATTATCATCTTTGTAAGCAAAAAATATTTCCTCTAGCTTTTTACAAAGCAAACAAATTGTTAAGCCAGCAAGGCGTATAGAATAAGCAAAGAATGATGCTGAGTTTAGAATGATAAAGCCTATGAAATATATAATAATTAGCTGGGCTGTGAGAATTTTTCAGAAGGAGGAGAGGGAGAGAGAGAGAAAGAGAAAGAGAGAGAGAGAGAGAGAGAAAGAGAGAGAGAAAGAGAGAGAGAGAGAGAGAAAGGAAGGAAGGAAGGAAGGAAGAAAGAAAGAAAGAAAGAGAGAAAAGAAGGAAGAAAGAAAGAAAGAGAGAGAGAAAGGAAGGAAGAAAGAAAGAAAGAAAGAAAGAGAGAGAGAAAGGAAGGAAGCAAGAAAGGAAGCAAGACACTAATGTTTATAGTTGGGCCCCCATTAGTGTGAATAATGAATTCTTCAATATGATTTCATTACTCAAATTTGCATTACATATTTCATTGTGCTAGAACTAATTACTATTATTTTGCATAATTATATCTTCATATAGAGCAATTTGAATACATATAACCATTTCAGAGGACGCATCATTCACAGTTATTAGGCTCTAGCTGTATAGAGCATCTTAAGGCTTGCAAAGCACTTCACAAGTATTATTACCTCATTTTATCTTCATAATGAAGATTATGAAGTACACACACACACACACACACGCATACATGTAACTCAAAAAATTTTTCTATCAACTTTTGCCATAATTTCATAGATAGCTCCAATAGCTTTTCTAATAAAAGTGGCTACTAAATTTTAACTATATTATTGTTATTATTATACTTTGTATTTCTATGGAATTTTTTGAAGTGTTTTTAAAACTATTGCCTCATTTTCTTGTTCTTACAACATCTTTGAATGGTAGGAAAGGAAAATATTATTATTATTGTCACTGTATGTGTGTATATCAGCAGTTCTCAACCAGTGGATTGTGACCCCTTTGGGGGTCAAATGACCCTTTCACAGGGGTCACAGAGGTCACCTAAGACCATCAGAAAACATATTTCTGATGGTCTTAGGAACCAAGATGCTGCTCCTCTATCTGTCTCCAGGCGGGTCCACTCACATGCAGATATACCTACATATGAGTATTAAGGGTTGTGGCATTAGGAAGGTTGAGAACCACTGATGTGAGTGTGTGTGTATACACACACACAGATATACACGCATACATAAATACACATGCACAGCCAGGAAATGGACTGAATTTCTTGGGCTCAAAGAAACAATCATTCACTGGGAAAACTGTTCAGGATTCCATGTCTTGTCTTATGAGCCTATATGCCTGCAATACTGAGGCATTGTGTCCCAGAAAAACGACTAGATGAAGACTTGATTAAGAGAAGAAGCCAGAGTATAGGAGTATATGAGATAGCATCCAAAAATGTTAGCATAGTCTGGGACCCAAGGAGTAAAGAGAGAAGACATCTAAAGTACAGCAGAGGTACAGAGACCTGGTGATGGTGGAGATTTAGACACAGTGAGGAATACATTTGGGGTAGTGTAGCAGCAACCACAATGGCATAATGTTATGGGAATCTGAAGATCTTCTCTGCCCCTAGGCTCTTTGATAGAATTAAGTGACTCTGAGAACCTTCTCTGATTTAAAAATATACTCTGCCCTCTAACAGGCTGAATGTGGTCAGATGGAGCCTGTGGCAGGAGGCTTGTTCTTCAAGAATGCCCACATCTTATTACTTTGAGATTGGGCAGTTGGTCAAGAGGGTTGTCACATTCTCTGATCCAGAAAAAGGCTATATATACCCTGATGTAAGTTTTTGCTTTGGGGCACACTTTGGGAAGAGTTGTGTGATTTGGCCAGATGAGACTCTGGGAAGCTGTGGAGCCTCCCAGCTTTGAAAACCCAGATGTTGGTGATTCCCTCTCTGGTAACTAACTAGGTATGAATGTAATGGTCAGACGGCTGGAAGCCCGTCTATTGATCTGTTTCTTTGTCTGCTTGTAACTTCTGTTTGTATTCTCTGGAGTTCAGGGTGTTGGCTTTTTCCCCTGAACTAGGTAAATGATATATGTTTGATTGATTAAAGTAAGATTGTTAACCTATTTTGAGTTGCTTTCCTTTAGAAAAGCAGATCTAAGAACCTGTGCTAGCAGCCGTCCTGGGTATGCTAGGGTGCTTGCTGATACACATACCCAGGATGGCTGCTAGCACGGATTCTTAGATCTGCTTTACTAGGAAAGATAGTTGTTCAAGGGGTTGACAGTGGTTTTTAGTCATATTCATTAATTCAAGGGTAAAATCAGCACCCTGAACTTCCGAGAAAATCTAAACAAAGAAAATAGAGAAAATATAAGCAGTGAAATAAAGACCAACAAACAGGGCTTCTGTCTGAGAAATTGGCACAGATCAATAGACAGATCCAACTGTTTGACCAAGGCTAATACATACCTAGTTACCAGAAAGAGAAACACCAACATCTGGGTTTCTCAAAGCTGGGGCAGGGGGAGGGGTGTCTCCTTAACAGCTACCCAGAGTCTCATCTGGTCAAATCACAAGAGCATCCTTCCAGTGAGTGAGCCCCAAAGCAAAATGCTAACCTCAGAGTGTGTGTGTGTGCGCGCGCGCACTGTTTTTCAAACCAGGAGGCATCACAACCTTCCTGACTCAGTGCCTAATTAAAAATCAACAAAAGATGTGAAAGTTTTCCTACTAGCAAATCTCCCCTAAGCAGACTTCCCTTAATGGGCTCCACTGTGAGGTCTATTAATGCACAGGAAAGATTTTATATCCCATTAACATTACAGGCAGCTTTATCAGAGACCATGCCATGTTTTCTCCATTTTGGAGGTTAACATCTTAGAGAAGCTAGGAATCAGAAGTGAGGTTCCATTTATTCAAGAATGGGTACTAAGACACTGCTTTGCAATCTGTCCTGATTTTAAAATGGTATTATTTTAATATGTGATTCATATCTGATCTATTTATTAGTAAAGTGTATTTATGTCTTTAGAAGTGCCCAGGAAACTGAGTGAAAGATGAACTCCATGGAGATAAATTATAATTACCATCCAAAATATCCCAACACTGAATTCTTCATCTATGCAATAGGAAAGGAGAAAATGGGTTACATATATAAGAAAACCAAGCTCTGGAAAGAGTAAGTAGCTTGATCATGGTGACAGAAAATTAATTAGATGAAAAAGATATAGACCTAGAACTGGGCAGATGCTTTATCTACTAAACATCTATTGTCCCTGTATCCTAGTCAAGGAGCTAGTGATCTATAAACTGACATTTAAATTCTCTGGTGAATTACAGCAATATACGGCAGGGCAGGGGGGTGGTGAGGATTTATTCTCTATAATTGTCTCTATGATTTCAATTACTCTCCATGACCAGGAAATATTAAATGGCTTAACATTATAAAAATAAGTGATATAACTAATCACCTTAAAAACAAAAAACATTATAAATAAGATGATTATGTTAAAAGATGCAGAAAAAGCTTCTCACAAAGCTAAATATTCATTTATACTCAAAACCTTACAAAGTACAGGTATAGAAAGGCCATTTTTAACTTGATAAAAATATGTAACAAAAATGAAATTCTATAATTATTTGCAATGGAGAAACACTAGACGCTTTCACAATAAATACAGAAGACAAGGATATTTCCTCTTTCTGTTATTTGACATAAGTCTGGAAATACTAGAAATAGGTATTAAAAAAAACTAAAGGCATTAAAAATAGGCAAAAAGGAGATGAAACTCTCCCCATCTGCTGGGAATGTGATGATACATTTAGAAAAGCACAGAGAATCACCAAGTAAACTGACAATAACCTTGATAAAGTAATGGGATACAAAACAAACCCACAAAATATCAAAGATATTTCTATATAGCTCTAAGAAAATGCAGAAAGACATACAAGAAAGGTAAATTCCATTCTAAACAATTACTAAATGCATAAAATATCTAGGAGTCAATCTAGCAAGGCTCCCCCAAGATTTGTATAACTGCAATTAGAAAACCTTCCTCAAAGAAATAAAGAATTAGTTAAACAATTGAAGGAAAAGCCAATGTTAAAGACTGGGACTCTAATACAGTTGTAGGGAGCATGGTACGGTAGAGAAAGCACTGACCATGGAGTCACTGGACCCAGGTTCAAATTCTCCTATACAACGCTTATTGCTATGTGACCTTAGGCAAGCCACTTAAACTTCTTGGGCATTATAAGTTTCTGTAAAATGAGGGAAATGGTATCTGAGATCTGTTCTAGTTCTGGATCTAAAAACCTATTCATGAACCTGTAATAAAAATTACAATGCTACCTAAATTAATTTAGTAACACAGCAATCAAAATACTAAGGTGACACATTATCGAACTAGGAGAAGCAATAACAATTCATTTGGAAGAATAAAAAATCTAAAATCTTAAGGGAAATGTTTTTTTAAAAATAAGAACAAAGGGAGAAATAGCATTTCCAGACCTCACATTATTCCAAAGCAGTATCCTAAGGAGCTGTCCTGGGCTTGCTTTTCTTTTCTCTCCACCATTTCTCTCTTAGAGATGCCATCAGGTCTCATAAGTTTGACTACTATCTTCCTATCTTCATAGAAGACTCACAGATTTCTCTATTCAGTCCTAATCTCTCTCTCTTGAGTTCCAGTCACATCATACACTGCTTTTTAAACATCTCCAACTAGATATCCCATAGGCTTCACAAATTTAGCATGTCTAGGAGAGAACTTATCTTTCCCAACTAACTCACCTCTCTTCTAAATTTCCCAGTTACTGTCAAGAATACAACCATCTTTCTAATCACAGTTTGCAACGACATGCCTGGCAGTAAGCCAGAATCACTAGATAAAAGAATATGAAGAAAAGAATGAAGTGTCATCCTTGACTCCACACCTCCATCATCCTACATGTGAAATAGCTGCTAAATCCTGTCATATCTGTCTCTTTAACATCTCTTACCACATCTTGTCCTCTCTGTTCACACAGTGGCTCTCCTAGTTCAGACTGTCATCACCCCTCATCTGAGCTATTTCAGTAGCTTAATATTTAGTATCTGTGTAAGGCACACTTTAATTTCCACACTTTAATCTCTCCTCTATTGAGCTGAAAAAGGCACTTTCTAAAAACACAAGTGTGAACATATATGTCTGTCTGTCTCTCTGTCTCTCTCTCACACACACACACACACACACACACACACACCCCTCCCAAACTGACTCTTCCAAATTCTATATCTACTCATTAGTCACCTTCCTACCCTGGAAAAACCTCCATACTGAGGGCTACTCTCCTGACTGATTAATCAATCCTTAGCATAGACCACCACTTCATAAGAGGGCCTTGGCATGCTTACTTTCATCCTAGCTAACTCATTCTCTGTATTTCTTTGCTTCCTCACCATACTCCTTCTCCCTGTCCTAGCTCTCTTCCCTCTCCTAATCTCTGTCTTTTCAGTTCTCCCTTATGTTTTGTCTTTCCCTGTTAATTTTAAACTCATTTAAAGGTAGAAACTGTCTTTTTTTAAAAATTTGTTTCCCTATCATTTAGCCAAGTATATAATAAAGACTTGATAAATGTTTTATCATAGTTCCAGATGTACTTGTAAATTTAATTTACAAGTACATCTGGAACTATGATATTAGTCTTTAAGTCTGGCAGTTCCACTGTCTTTGATGGTGAAAAGTCTGTTAAAAAAAATCTTTGCAGATCTTTTCCATTTTTCTTCTGTTTGTTGTTCTTCCATTTCCATCCACAAGTGCCCTCAGAATGACTTTGTTTAGTTGGGTGTCTTGCCAAGCTTTCTTCAAACTGGTGCTAAGAATTACATGGTTTTCAGACAGTCTATAAACTTTAACTTGGCTGTTGTTACCCTGAGTGTGAGAACCTTATCCAAAAACCAACAAGTGAACATATTGTCAGAGGAGTTAAATCCTATTGATTTTTACATTCTTAATATAAATGGAAAAAAGAAGGAAGCTGCAGCCAAATGAAAGGATGGATCATAGATGTTTCTTGGAAGGACAAAGAAAGGAGTTGGTAGATTTGGTTTAATTGTATCCAAAGGAAACAAGAATCACTACTTCATAAAATTCTTGGTCACCTTATACTGAGTATTCATGGTAGGTATCTGCAAAAAGATTACCATGAAAATAACAGCAGCTCACAGATCAACACTGATTCCAAAGTATCAAAAAGATAGAGAAAGTCTACAAAGAAGTTTATTATACCTCCAAATTAAATCAACATAAAATCTGATCCTTAGTGCCTTGGTTGTAAAGGTGAGAACAGGATGCTGAGAAACACATTGGGAAGCATGGTCCAAGAAGAAGAAATTAGAAAGCCTAAAGATTTGTAGACTACACAGAAATTTCACACCTTTATAGCATGAATAAATTTTTTCTAGAAAAGAACTGGTAGAATATGACAAATCCCAAATAACATCACAAAAATAAAATTCATTATATTTTTAACATGTAGTAAAACATTTTTGATAGGTCAGTTTTCTGCATATAATAAAACTATTAACTTAGAGAAAAGATCAAAATTAATTTTTAAAGAAAAAGCTAGAGGGGCGGCTAGGTGGCACAGTGAATAAAGCACTGACCCTGGAGTCAGGAGGACCTGAATTCAAATCCTGCCTCAGACACTTAACACTTACTAGCTGTGTGACCTTAGGCAAGTCAACCCCAATAGCCCTGCCTTCCCCATGCAAAAAGCAAAAAAAAAAAAAAAAAAAGGCTAGAAGACTATAACAATAAAAATTTTGAAACAACTCAAACTACTTAAACAAATATTTGATCATGAAAATTGGGCAATAGACAACAGAAATAACATAGTCACCCATCAAAATGATTTTGTAGAGAAGTTTAGCTAATGTAAATCAATTACCAAAACAGCACAAAAAGCATCTTAATCAGTAAATATGTCATTCATTTACTTGCTAATTGAGAGGTGTGGTAGCTACTGTCAACATAGCTCCAAACAAGCTTAGAGTATAAACTTGCTTTTAAAATCTTAAGAAAAAGAATAGATAAATGATTTTAAGCAGTATCTATTCATAAAGACACAAGCAGGGCAGGGTAAAACCAGCTTAAAGAAAGTTTGCATGTGATATCATTGCATATTTAGAAAATCTTACAACAACAAAAAAAGTTGACATAATAAATAACTTTAGCAAAATAGTCAAGTATAAGAAAACTTTATAAAAATCGTCTCCATTTTTATATATAAATAGCATTTGTCTTTAAGGTTTATGAAGTGCTTTAAAAATAACATCTCATTTTATCCTAACTATGACCCTAAAAGTTAAGTGATATCATTATTCCCATTTTACACATTAGGAAACTGAGATACAAAGAGGTTAATTGACTCACCCAGGGTCATGTAGGTAGTAAGTATCTGGGGCTGGATTTGAATTCAGGTCTTCCCAACTCTAAGTCCAGTGCTATATCTACTGTGTCACCTTACTAAAAATATAAAATGAAACACTGGGGGCTTTGTAGTGAAACAAGCATGCTGGTTACTGTGAAGCTCCAACTAGGAGCATTTGAGGAAGCAGTCTAGCAACATCTTATAAATAACAAAAGTAATCTATGACCTTTGTCCTAATATTGTCCTTCTAGGGTCTTTACCAGAGGGTGAGGGTATGACCATTTCAGTATTTCAAGAACTTGTACCTTGATCCATGTGTGTACAAACTCCACTGAAGAAGTTCACTTGTCCAACAACTACTAAGTTGACTCACTAAGACGGTTTAAGTGAGTTGTTATGACCCCAAAAATAACCTGGTGGCCAACCATCTACTTAAGACTTGTTCAAACAAAAGAAATACAGGCTACCTATTGAAGAGGTGCCCAAAGAGGGTCAGGGCTGCCTGAGACCCCAAAATACCAACACACTGGGTCCTGCGGAAAGAATTCCACTCAAGTCTTCTTAGCCAAAGAAAAAGTAAAGTTTATTGAAAGATATGGGATAGACTCTTACAGAGCAAGTCTCTGCT
>CM053601.1:152867049-152900408 GCA_028646575.1 Pseudocheirus occidentalis | reverse complement strand
GAAACTGTGAACATTGTACTGAATAAAGATATGTAATGGAATAAACAGAGTGTTCACTAATACTATGTAATCCGAATCTTAAAAGCTCCTCACAGTAGCATTCTCTCAGAAATCTACTGCTGATTGGCTTTACAGTGAGAAAGGGTAGAGGGGGTACTGACAAACTAGAGAGTATCCAGAGTATGGTAACTAATATAGTGAAAGGTGTGGAGTCTGTGTCATACATGGTTTGGTTGATGGAACAGGGGAATGTTTAGACTGTAGAGGAGAGAACTCAGGGAGGACATGATAGCTGTGTTCAAGTATTTGAAGGGTTGCCATTGTATGGAAAAGGGATTCATCTTGTTCTAACTGGCCCCAAACGGCAGAACTGGGATCTGTTCATGAAAGTTTCACATAATCAAAAGCAGGTTTGATGTCAGAAGAAGCTGCCTAATAATTAGAGCTGTCTTGAGTAGAATGGACCACTCTGAGAGGTGATGGAGTTTTTTTTCTTTGGAGGCCTTAAAGGATGATGACTTGTGAGATATGCTAGAGTGGGGATTCCATTTGGAGTAGGAGTGGAACTAGATGGATTCTGAAGTCCCTTCTAGCTCTCGAGTGCTGTGATTCTGAGAAGACCTATTTGGTGACCATGGTTTTGAGGGTATTGGAAGTATGGTTACTTGTTGCATGGGAAGAAGTATACAGGCTATCACAAAGTCTTAATTCAGTCTTAGCTTTAATAACTTAAATATGAACAAATGAGATAGAGAGCATTATGAGACGTACAATGGATAATTGTGATTATATTAAAGTTTTTGCATAAGTGAAATGACTGGAACCAAGATTTTCATTGACTTCTACCATTTGTCCTTTCCTTTCACCCACTTGACATGGGGCCAGTGTTGCTGAAACGCAATTAAAGCATTTGATTTTCTAGTGCTTATGTTTATTGATGACTGTGCAGAAGGGCTATCTTTCTATTCATATCAAACTGGTTTTTTTTCAGATAGCAAGATAAAGATTGAGGAAAGCAGAAATTTGTGAAACAATTTTTATAGCAAGTATCACTGATAAAGGCCTCTTTTCTCAAATATATAGAGAATGGAGTCAAACTTAAAGGAACACAAGTCATTCCCCAATTGATAAATGGTCAAAGGATATGAGCAAGAAGTTTTCAGATGAAGAAATCAAATCTACCTATAGTCATATAAAAATGCTCTAAATCACTATTGACTAGAGAAATGCAAATTAAAACAACTCTGAGGTACCACTTCACACCTATCAAATTGGCTAATATAACAGAAAAGGAAAATAATAAATGTTGGAGGGAATGTGGGAAAATAGGGACACTAATCCACTCTTGGGGGCATTGTGAACTGTTCCATCCATTTTGGAGAGCAACTTGGAACTATGCCCAAAGAGCTATAAGATTGTGCATACTCTTTGGTCTAGCAATACCACTTCTAGGTCTGTATCCCAAAGACTTTTTTTTTTAAGGTAAAAGGACCTATTTGTACAAAAACATTTATAGCAGCTCTTTTTTTTTTTTGGTGGCAAAGAATTGGAAATTGAAGGGATGCCTATCACTTGGGGAATGGCTGAACAAGTTGTGGTATATGATTGTAATGGAATACTACTGTGTTATAAGAAATGACAAGCAGGTGGATTTCAGAAAAACCTGCAAAGACCTACAAAAACTGATGCAAAGTGAAGTAAGCAGAATTAGGAGAACATTGTACACAGTAACAGCAACATTATGTAATGATTAACCAAATAATTTAACTGTTTGTCTCAGCATTATAATAATCTAAGACAATTTGAAAGGACTCATGATGAAAAATGCTATCTGCTTCCAGAGAAAGAACTGATGGAGTCTGAATGCAGATCAAAGCATACTATTTTTCATTTCCTTCATTTTTTGGTGTTTTTTCCCTCTTAGTCTGTTTCTTCTTTTACAACATGACTAATATGGAACTATGTTTTCCACTATTGCACATATATAACCTATGTCAAATTGCTTACCATCTTGGGGAGGGGAGGAAGGAAGGGAGAACATTTGGAACTCAAAATTTTGGAAAAGTGAGTGCTGAAAATCATCTTTATATGTAATTGGGAAAAAATATAAAAAATTAAGACAGTGCTTATAAATTTAAAATAATTTAGTTTTATTTGTTGTTATTAAGCAGTTTTAAGCTATTAAAGCTTAAATTTGCACTAAGACTTTTAGGATACTATGTACATTACCTTAGTAGGTCAAGAACGCTTGATTTCTTCAGTGTGGATACTTCCTCTTCTGATGCACATACTAATCTTCCCTGACTTAGTAGTTGTAGGTGGTTTGCTGTAGCTAAAAAAAAATCTGTCATCTGCTGGTGAACTTACTTCAGCTGGCCCTCAGACAGCGGACACACAGCTTATAGCCAGGTTGAGGCTTAGCAACTTGATATGATCTGCCAGAGCTTGTCCTCCAGCAATTTAGCCTCCGAATGGCTCCTGTATGACTCGATGAGGAGGCACTAGAACAGAGATTTATTGAAAGATAGACATACATATTATGTATACATACATATTGAAAGATAGGCATGCACAATATATTCATATTAATACATACATGAATATATACATTATAAATACACATATAAATACATTATATATACATACATGTACATACTATATAATTCAGATATTTATAGAGAGTAGTTGCCATAAAAGATGCGAGTGGTCTAATAGACCTTAAATGATCTCAGAGGCAGGAAGACCTGGGTTTAGGTCCTACTTCTGACACTGGCTCTGTGATCCTAGTCAAGTCACTTACCTTCTTGATGCCCCATGTTTGGGATGAAAAATACCCTTCATCCTTAATTTAGTGAAAAAATAAACACAGAAATCTCTTAGGTTAAGAACAGGAGTTTATTCTCTTTCCCAGAAGAAGAGGGCAGTCTTGCCCATGAGGCATCATGGAGAACAGGCAAGTTACAAAAGACGGTGCAAGAATTTATAACTTAACTTAGTCAAGCCCCTTTCCCGACTGTCTCCTCTCTCATTGGTGGAGAGGCATACTTCACCAAATTCTTCCTCAAATGGGACAGCAAGAAAGAAAGGGGGAGGAGGGTCCCACCAAGGCCAGAAAACAAAGGAAGATAAAAGCTATTGACAGCAGCAGTGGAGAAGGAGGGGAAGAAGGGAAGGTTAACAACCCCAAATGGAGAAGTTTTCACTCATCTCACACACCCAGGAAACTTTCTAAATCTATAAGCTGCAGATCTGGTACAATCTGCCTTACTGGAAACAGTTTCCTCATTGAGAGTTCCCCATAATACCAATGAAGTTGAAGATCTGGGGGGAAAATGTAGCTGCAAACACATTCAAGTGTGAGTGTGTAAAAGTCCTCTAAATGAGACATCAGAAAAATCACATTTCTCTTATAGACAGTTATATCCTGTTTGCAGCAACCATCTTCTGCAATTTGCTAAGTGTGTGTTATGGTTGGTAGGTCCAAATTGCAGCTAATGTCAACAATGGCAACATTAAAAGGACGCTGAAAATTGTGTTACAACTTTCTAAGATCAGATAATGAATAAATGACTTTCTGTTCTTCATAAAATTGCCCAACTTTGCTATTTTTGTTGTTCAGTCTTCTGTCATGTCTGACTCTTTGCGATCCCATCTGGCATTTTCTTGGCAGAGATACTGGCGTGGTTTGTCATTTCCTTCTCCAGCTCATTTTACAGATGAGGAAACTGAGGCAAGCAGGGTTAAATGACTTGCCTAGGAATCACACAGTTAATAAATGTCAGAGGTAAAATTTGTACTCAGATCTTCCTGACTTTGGATCTAATGCTTTATCCACTGTGCTCAGCATTGCTATTAGTTGAGTTTAAATTTGTTCTAATACATTACATTTTTTAAAATTGGAGTTTATTTTCCAAATAAGAGCATGAGCTCATGAGTTTTATTTTAAAGATGGACTTTATGTATATGAATATTTATATCTCATTATCAGCCACTCACTTGACTTTCATAGCTGAGTTGTAGTAATAGCAGCCAGTTATGAAATCAATCACTAAAGCCAGAGATGAAATCAGTCACTAGAAGAAATCTTCTTTGAAGTTGGTGATCTTGACAGATGTCAACTCTAGGAAGAATAAGCCTCGCCATGTCACCCTCCTAATCAACAAATGCCAGTGGTTTCCTATTACCTTCAGGATCAAATATAAATTCCTCAGCTTGGCTTTCAAAGCCCTTCCCAGCCCAGCTTCCTCCTACTGTCTCAGTCTTCTTGTTCCTCTCTCCTTTACTCTGTAATGAAGTGACCCCACCTCCTTGCTGCTCCTCACAGAAGACACTCCATCTCTCTTCTCTCTACATTTTTTACTCACTGTTCCCCATACATTGAATATTCTTTCTTTTCTCAGCTTCCCTGGCAGAACAGGCTTGCTTTTGGGAAATGTGAACCTGGGAAGCTCCTTTGAAGAACCTTTCCCTTTCCAGGTCCCGTTGACCTGGGGCTGTGTATGCTCTATGATGGTGATTTTCCAAAGTTCCCCATGAAACAGTTTTCCATTTGATACGGTAGTGGAATTTAAGCAATGGAGCAGCTGAGAGGCTGGGAGGTTTACTCAGAGTTGGGACAGACTTAAGCAAAGTTTGTCCAAAACAGGATTCAGGCAGCAGTTCTTAGCCTGTGGGTTATGTACAATTTGTAACAATGAAAATACATCCTGCATATCAGATAGATTCATAACAGTAGCAAAATTACAGTTATGAAGTAGCAACGAAAATAATTTTATGGTAGGGGGGTCACCACAACATGAGGAACTGTATTAAAGGGTTGCAGCATTAGGAAGGTTGAGAACCACTGCCTAAAGGACTCCAGCTACTTTTGTGAAATGAAGTTACAACCTTACCAGAGCTTATTGAGACTAATCTCTTTTCAGATTGTTTGCAATGTTTAACAACATTGCAGCAGCTTCTGGAAGAACTCTTGGTTTCATCTAATCTGAAACTAATACAGCCTATGCAGTTCTTGATGACATTTTCCCATAGTTGCCTCCAGAAGGCCACAGACCTTGAGTAGACTCACTGTGAGAGATTGTAAAGGGTTAATGCTAAAAATGTTTTTTTTTTAATTGCTCCTTCTTTGGTAAGGGAAAAAATAGATGTGATCTCTTTGGCTCCTGCTCCTATTCTTATGTGATCATGAATTAGTTAAATTATTTCTAGTATGTATCTTAAAGTCTCCATCATTTTTGATGCAGGCTCTGCAGCTGAGTAAATACTTCTTCAGGAAACCTGACAGTGGAATTGGCTTGAGCTTTGAAACATGCCCTGGCCTTACATCTTGCTCTTGTTCATTCTCTCTGCGTTTCTTCCTTGAGAATGGAACTAGGTTTGGGAAATTCCAGACAATTTTCATTGTTGCAAGGAGATACTAAGATCTATTTGCAAGAATTTGGGGGGGAGGGGGAAATCGTATCTATTTATTGGCTGACGTTTTCGGTGGGTTGCAAGATGCCATCTTCTTTATCCTTTCCTATTTAGCATGGCTTTTGCAGCATTCCATCGATCATTTGGTTTAGCTTCTTGCTAAGTCCCAATAGGCCATTGCTTATTACTTTGGGGAGGTCTTGGTGTTGCATAATGTGTTTAGGATTCTTTCTCACCCAGTCCTTATAGAGCGTCCAGGGCAGGCTTGGTCCCTCGCTGGTTTGGCTGGACACCAATAGCCTCTGATCCCCGGTGGTTTTTGAATTAGCTGATACAGGTAGTATTAGGGAGTAGGTCATAAAGGCCCTCCTCCTCATGTGACTATACCAGCCTCCCTCAGACATGGGACTAGAAGAAAGAAAAAAACCTTTGAGGTTTGCTTGAAGGCAAGCTAGCTGCTCAGGCAGCTTTTCAGAGCAGACTCTCCCAGCTCATGCATACCAGCAAAGTCCCTTTTTTCCTTCAATGATTGAAACCATCTGGACTTCAGGAGGGTCACGTGTGTGTGAGAAAATGACATAAAGTTTCAGCCTTTCTTGTTTTCCGCTGCTCAAAGTAAACCAACCTGGGGCAGACGCTGAGGAGGTAAGGAGAGTTGAGTCCCCTCAGTCTGGGCAGCTACCCCAGAACGACTCCTGGGCCAAATCCCCCTAATCCCCCCTCGATCACCAGACCCCCACCGAATCTCCCTCTTGCACACTTTCCGGCTCTGCATCCCGGCTCCCTTCACATCTACATCCTGCACACACCCCTCCTAGGGTCCCTGCACGCCTACTTCAGCCTCCCCGCCCCCCTCCCCCCCAGCTCCCCTCTCCTCCCCGCCCTCAGTCTCGCTCAGTCTCCGACAGAGGCACACCTCCTCCACGCCCCACTCCTTCCAAATCTGCTCCTGGCTCTGCGGCGCTCGCTCGGCTCGCCTTCCCCCCAGAGTCCTGCTTGCAGCTGGGGGTGCGGATGCCTGGCCCGCTGGCCGCCTGTGCCGCGGGCTGCCCAGTCTCTGGGAGGCGCTTCTGCGGATGGCCGGATTGCGGCGGGCGGACCGCAGAGGTGAGTGCGGCTGGGCTGGAGGGAAGCTCAGAGAACAGAGCCCGGAGCGCAGAGCCAGCTGGCCGGCCCTGGGCTCCTGGCCTCTACATGGACGGGAGGGGGCGCCTGCTGGGCTCCGCTGGACTTGGCGCTGCGCTGCGCGGCCTCCCGCCTGCTTCCCGGGCTCTCCTTTCTTCTCAGATCCTCCGGGGCCGGGGGAGCGGGGTCTTGCTCTGGAGAGGAGCTGCCTTTAGCCGGGGCGCGGACTGCGGGGACCGAGGAACTCCCTAGCAGCCGCAGGAGTGAGGGCACAGGGCCCAGAGCACCCCTTGCAAGCAGGGTGCCTGGGTGGGCTCCCCTTCCCGGTGTGCACCCCAGCCACAGCAAGGGATCAGGGTGCCTGCTTGTGCGGAATACGAGTGTCCTGCCAATGGGTGATTGAGCTTGGTTTGGGGTCTTCAGGGGGACTGAACGCTAACAGAACCGAATGAGAGAAGTTGCTTAAGGTAACTCCAGGGCCACTCTTCACATAACTGGGGCTTTACAAACGCTTGTTGAATGGGACCGAATCCCTCCAGTATCTTTCATTTCTCCCCAAGAGTGTCTGCTGCTTGGTCCTTAGGCAGCTTTGTGATAGGGCTGTGTATGACACCGAAGCTTTTTGGTATCAGTGCTTACTTCTCCCCGCCAGCTTTGGTCGCACTTGGACATGGGTATGTGTATGTTCCCCAGCACTACAATTAGGGCTCCTGGGATAGGCTTGGGTTCTGAGTGTCTGCACAGTAGACTTTTCCTTCTGGAAAATCTTATGCTTTCTGAGTCTGAGATTCTATGCATTTGGGACTCCCCAGTTCCTGGACTAATGTTAAATTTTAGTTAGAAGTTAGTGAAAATAAAGCTATTATTTTTCCCCCTTCTAGTATACAGACCCTGAAATCTGGGCCAGGGGACCCCAGGTTAAGGACCTCCCAGACAGAGTTTAGACTTGGTTTAAGTTGCTGTCTCTGCAGGATGCTGCTTGGACAGCAAAGTCCCTTCTAGAGGTGCAGGGAAGAGAACAGTTAAAGGGGGTTTGGAGGTGATCTTAAACCATAAGCCCCTTTAAAGAGCTCTAACAAGTATGCTGCTTTCGGTTTTAAAATCCAGAGAAGTTTCTGGCTGATCTGTAAGGCAAGAAAGGACTCCTTGGGAACATTCTTCTGGAGATTCCTTCTGGACTCTGTGCTATGGAGCACAGTAAGGCCCATGACTTAAGTGAGCTGTCCACTTCTAGTACATTTACCGGACATTCACATGGCGGTACTCAAAAATGACTAAGCCCACATTCCCACTTAGGGCCGGTTTTTGCCATTTTGACACCTGCCTACCAGGTGGTTTAGTGAAAAGAATGCTAACAATGGTTTCTTCTACTGTGAAATGAGGGATGGGACTTAGAGGATCTTTCAAGTTCCTTCTTTAACATTCTCTGAGTAAGGACCTTTATGTCTACAGCATTGAGAGACGTTGAGTCCCGGCTCTGCTCTATAGACAGGGGATGGAGCACTGCTCCTGCTCATGAGAAACTTGCAGTAGCTCATAAGATCATTACTGTGCCTTATGATCAGAATAGTCAGTAAGCTCCCTCATCTGTAAAAAGTGGGGGCTTTAGCTGAAATTCCTTGTAACTTTACATGTTATTATTTCAAGCCGAAAGGGAAAAGGGGGAAGGAATAAACCAGGGAATGTGCCAGGCGCTGTGATAGATTCTTTACAAATATTGTACCATCTCAAACTCACAACAACCTGGAAGGTAAGCGCTTGTATTATAATTTTACAGTTGAGGAAACTGAGGCAGACAGAGGTTAAGTGGCTGGTATCCCATAGCTAATAAGTGTGTGAAACCAGATTTGAACTCAGGTTCTTCTGATTTCCATGCTTTGGCTGCCTTACAGAGATTGTTGGGTGGTCAGGGAAAGCTTCCTGGAGGTAGGATTTGAACCTGGTCTGGAAAGAAGACCTAGGCAAGTAGAAAGGAGGAGGGAGAATATTCTAGGTCAGTGAAATTAATTGAGCAAAGGCAGGAAGGTACCTGGCATATTCTTGCAATAATGCAGTGGAATTGGGAGAATAATGAGGATCAGGTTGGGTAGAGGTTAGGGTCAAATTAATGAAGGATCTTGAGTGCTTTGGGCTAAGGAGTTTAGGTTTCATATTGTAGGCAATGGGGATCTGGTGAAAGTTTTTGTCAGGGAGTAGGGTTCTGGGGAAAGGGGGGACTCAAGATGCTTAGGTAGGAAAATCAATCTGGCAGTAGTGTGCATGAAATTACAAGTACTACATAAGGTTAATACATGAGCCTAAAGAAATGAATGTTGCACCCAGATAATTTTAGCACCTTCCCCTTTATTTACCCCATTTCATTCCTTGGCTCTTTAGAGAAGAGATCACTGACCACATGGCTATGTAGACCAGGAAAAAGCTGAAGCCAGTGAGGTGGGGATTTCCTGAAAGAATCAATCACAACAGCATTTGTTTGTTCTTTGTGTTTGCAAAATGTTTCACCATCCTTGGTGAAAGTTCTTTCCCAACAACCCTTGGAGGGAGCACAGTAATAACATGAGATTGTAACTTGTCCGTGAGGTCCCTTCTGGGGTTAGAGGCTGGGTTACCCCCCAGGGGCCCAGACTGAGGGGCCTAGTTTTTTCCATAGTTTTTCCTGTCTTAAAATTTGGCATCTTAATTTAAAGCATGTTGATAACTGGTAATCTGAAATGAATAAAGAATTTTATCATAATAGTGAATCTAATTGAAATCTAATTGAATCTAAAATCTCCATCGACTCTTCATTTTACTTTGGGGACCATTAAGATTTCATTGGGAGAACCGTTCTGGTAGACCAGTGTTTAAGGAAAACTATTGTTATTTCTCTAAACTTTCTAATAATAACTAAGCTTTATGTAGCATATTTAAGACTGGAGAAATACTTTATTGATTTCATCTTCACAGCAACCCTGTGAGCTAAGGACCAGAGACCTGGTTGAATTTATTTTAGTGAAGAAGCCTAGCCCTAGTAAGGTCAAATGACATCACGCGTGGAGGTCACACAGTAGTGAATGTGGGAGGAGGGATTCCTATCTCCAGAAATCACACCATGCTACCTTTTTATTCACTTGTTACTTTTTGCTTGCTATAGATGGCAGAAAAGGGACTGTTTATTTCTGGCTCAAATGCATTCCCATGACCTCTGGTCCTCTGCAGATAAGAGGATGAGGGGGTAGTGAACAGTATTGGGGCATGATGTGATATAAAGATGGGAGATCTGGGTTCTAGCCCTGATCTTGCTCCTAACTAGCTACATGATCTTGGACAAATAACTTTCCCTTTGTGAGCTTCCGGTTTCCTTATTTATGGATTAAGAAACTGGATAGAGTGATCTCCACAGGCCCCTTCTAGCATGAATATCCTGTGTTTTTTAGAAGCCCCCAGATCTAAATTACTTCCCCCTTTTAATGTTGTTTGCATTATTGTTGTGCCTTTTCCTCTGACCTAGTGAATTTCTGAAGTTTGAGGTGCTAGAGCACCAGTGGGTTGCTCTAATCCTGAGCCAAAGAGAAGAGGGCACCAGGAGGAGGTATAGGAGCTGTCTCAGGCTCTCCTTGCCACCATGGCACAAAGACCAAGTTCATGGACAGTACTTTTCCCTTTTCTTTTGTATTGCTGATAGATTCACCCTACAGAAAGTGTTTTTTTTTTCCCTCTGTCCAAGACAGAATGAATTCAGGGGATGATTACAATTCAGAATGCTTCATTTTCCTTGGAAAACTTCTATCAAATCCAGAGAGGCAGCCTTGGTTAGTGGGAACCGGGCATATGGAATTGACTTCAGAGGCAGATGTGTATGTGCTGAAGACAGGAGCCCATTTAGGGACTGGAGCAGCAGCAGCAGCCTTCACTTTTTAAAGGGTGGCTGCCTGGACTTGGGCTTGGAGACCAAAATCTTCATACCTAATTACTTTTTCTCATTTTAGAGCTGGCGAATGAGGGTCTGGCTCTGAAAGCCATCATTACCTCTGGTGTGTTTTGTTGTAGGCCTGAAAGGAAAATGTAGCTTGATTTGGTTTTAGGGAACATGTGATGGGGGCCACATTTTCGAGTGGCATTTTAAAAAAAGGAGATTTATTGTGAGAATACTTTTGAGTTAGGTTTCTAAAAGAGACATTGACAGCTCTGCTACTTGAATATCCTAAATGTTTGGTTGCGTGCTTTTGGCCCAATACCCAGCAGTTTGGATGTTTTTATACTTTGGAGAAGTCAATCTTATGATTTGTTAGAGGGATAACTTGGGTTTCTTAAGTTGTTTAAAAGCTTAGAAAAATGGAACTGGAAGAGGTTTGTGAAGGCTCTGATGTTACAGTGGAGAAGCATTGGTCTCTTGAACCCAGGCTGACTCTAACCTCTTTTTAAACTCTCCTTGGGTTTAAAGGGACTTCTATTGATAGGGGTACAAGCCTCCCAGAGCCTAAGAAACATCAAAGGATCACCCATCAATGTGTTTCCAAAGCAGGAATAAATCATTATCCTCTCCTGGCCCCCCAGTAGTGAGTTTTTGCAAATAAAACATACTGTGCCCATTGCTCCTTGGCCTTTCTTCTCAGCTAAACAAGATGAGCTTTCCCAGTCTCTCTTCATAGGTCATGCTTATAGACCTGTGATTATTCTTGTGACTCTGTTTATGTTCCATGCAGGAAGTCAGATATGCAGGCAATTAGAGTTTTCAGTTGGAAGGGGACGTTTTGAAGTGAAATGAGTTTGTTCTTTAAAACAAATTTTAAGTATGAGCAATTATGCTAAATTTAGGGACGTTTTAAATGTTTTTCCACCGAAATAACTTTGCCTAAGGTTTTCAACTGGTTAAAAACTTTGTTACTTTGAAGCAGTGTGGCATTGAGAAACAGAGCTGGGTCTTGGAGTCACATTCCATGTCTGCCACAAACTGACCGGTTGACCCTGGACAAGTCACTTAAGTGTCCCAATGTCCCCAGGCAACTCTCCAAAGCTACCTCCAAGCAAAAGGAAATTGATTGAGGTCACCTATCGACTGAGGGAGTTCTTTGCCAGGGGCCTCCTATACTATTGCTATCCCAAATTGGGTTGATTTTTTAAAAAAAAGTTGCTTCTATGGATTGAAGTTTTGAAAGTCACCAGTTAAGTCTAATCAAGTCACTACCAAACCAGAAATCTAGAAGTTATTTGGATTAAATTCTGGGATTCTGAAGAATATTTTGGGTTGAGTTCATTTAATCTACTCTGTTAATGTGAAAGAAACAGATCTGTCTTCTGTGGGGTCCCCCTGTAATCAGTGGACAAGGGCTACTCAGGCAGTTATGCAAGCCCTTTTTTTTTTCTTAGTGGTTTCCTAGTTTTCATTCCATTGTCCATTTTGAGTGGACAAGCATCTATATTTGATTTTGTTTTTTCTTTGACCTGAGTTCTAATCAGCATGGTTCAGAGCAGGTAATATAGGACAGTATGGATTGAGAGTTGGAGGACCTTAGTTTGAGTCTGAGTTTGGGTTTGGGTCTGCCCTTGATTAGCTGTGTGGGTGATTTTTGTTGGGTTATTCCTTTCTGGACTTTGGTTTCCTCTTTTGCCACAACAAAGGAACTAGACCAGGTGATTTATTTCTAAGTTCCCCTCCAGGATGATTTTTTAGGGTTACATGTAGCAGAGTGACTGAACATGGTATAATGAAAAGAACACTGAATTTGAAGTCTGGAACCCTATGTTCCAGTTCTGGCTTTGTTACTTCCTATTTGCTTGACCTTGGGCAAGTCACAGCTGCTCATCTTCAGTGTCCTCGGCTGTAAATTGAGCAGGTTGGTTTAAGTGACTTTCATCATTCCTTCCATCTCTAAACCTATGATTTTATAAATTTCCAATTTTAAGTCTTAAGTCTCAAATATGTATGTACACACACACACACACACACACACACACACACACACACACACACACACCTAGGAACTGGCTCCTCCCTCACTATAAGCCCACAAACCTTCCCAGGCAGCCAATTGATCTGGTTCTGTGTACATGCCAAACTCCCTGCCCGGACTGAGGCTAAATCACCCAGGGAAGAGCCCTGTATGAAGGAGGAAGTGTGGCGTAGTAAAAGGAGCCCTGGATAGGAAGTCAGGAGTCTATTGCTAGCCCTCCCTCCCACTCCCTGCCCCCCACCCCTTACTCACTCTGACAATGAGCAAGACATCTGGGCCTTCTTTTCCTCACCTATTAAATGAGAGGATTGGACCAAATGATATCTATACTTGCTTTGTTCTGCCATCAAACATTTGCGGTCTGAACATTTTACTGGTCCACAAAACTTTTATTATCAAAAACCCTTACTTCTTAAAACCTATTAAAAATGAACTCTTCTTTATCTTTCTCTCTGTTTTGGTCTTCCAGCTCAGACCTTCTTCCTGTCCCCCTGAACTATTGAAATTCATTGGGTTCATCATCTTCTTCCATCTTCCCCTTCTTTGCCCTGAAGCTCTAGTGTGGGGAGCAATTCTTAGTAGAGAATGTAGATATTTTACCAGTCTGTACTTCCCTACTCTATTAGGATATTTATATTGGAAGCCAGTAAAGCAAAAATTCTGGATTTAGGTATTTGGAAGTTGACTACATCTGTGGATGGCTCATTCAGATCTTTTCCCTAGGCCATGTGGCAAGATTGTTTATAGCAAGGATGGATTCGGCACTGGAAGTCTTATTTTGTAGATTGTGGAGGGAGGTGGACCTTCATTGAGGACTGAGGTGAGAGCCAGCCCCTCATTTCATCTGGGACCCCAGATCTCATTTGTCCAGGGGACTCAGGTTCAGACCACAGTATGGTTAGAAAACAGTTCTGTATTAGAAAGTGGTATTATGGCTGTATAGAAAGGCCTTTCCCTTAAACACATACACACACATACACACACACAGAGACACACAGACACAGACACAGATATACACACATACATACGCAGACACACACCTTTTTGAACTTGACACTGGCGCTTGCATACCTATACTTAGAAGGCTTTACATGCAAATTACTTAACCTTAGATCTGGAAGGTCATTTATCTCAACCCCCTCATTGCACTTCTGTTTTCTTTTATAAAGTTTTATTGATGCCTTTTGCTTGTACATCATGGTCATTTCCAAACATGCCCCTCTTTTCTCTCCAACCTAGCAAAAGTTATTCCTTATAACAAATATTTAAAAATGACAGGTCAATGTGTTCGGGCATAAAAACTTCATAATTAAATTCAGGAAAGCAGAAATATTAAATGTACCCTTTGGGGACAATAATGCAAAAAAAATGCATTTAATAAAGGGCTGTAGAAGCATAGATCAAAAGCTATTTGGAAACTAAATAATCTAATCTTAAAGAATGAGTGGGGCCAAGAACAAATTTTTGTTGTTCACTCATGTCCAACTCTTCCTGACTCCATTTGGGGATTTCTTGGCAGAGATACTGGAGTGATTTGCCATTTCCTTCTCCAGATCATTTTTACAGATGAGGAAATTGAGGCAAACAGGGTAAAGTGATTTACCCAGGGTCACACAATTAGTAAGTGTTTCAGGACAGATTTGAGATTAGGAAGATGACTGACTCCAGGTCTGATACTCTATCCACTGTGCTATCTATCTTCCCCAGACACATCATAGAAACAATTGGTAATTTCATTAATGACAATGACAACAATGAGACAACATTCCAAAATTTGTGGGATGCAGCCAAAGTAGCACTTAGGGGAAAATTTATATCTCTAATTGTGTATATAAGTAAAAAAGAGAAAGAGAGGATCAATGCTTTGGGCATGAAACTAAAAACAAGCAAATTAAAAAAGGAACAAACAAAAAATTCCCAATTAAACATCAAAATGGAAATTCTGAAAATCAAGGGGAGATTAATAAAATTGAAAGCAAAAATACCATTGAACTAATAAATAAAAATAGCAACCATTTTTATGAAAAACCAATGAAATACACAAACTATTGGTTAATTTAATATAAAAAGGAAGAAAACAGAATTATTAGCATAAAAATCAAAGAGTGAATATACCACTAATGAAGATGAAACTAAAGCCATTATTAGGAGTTATTTTGCCCAATTATATGCCAATAAAACTGGCAATCTAAGGGAAATGGATGAATATTTACAAAGACATAAACCGCTCCGATTAACAGAAGAGGAAATAGAATGCTTAAATAATGCTATCTTAAAGAGAGAAGTTCGAGAAGTCACCAATGACCTCTCTAAGAAAAAATCTCCAGGACTAGATGGATTCACAAGTGAATTCTGTCAAACATTTAAAGAACAATTAATTCCAATACCATATAAACTACTTGGGAAAATAGGTGAAGAAGGAGTCCTACTAAACTCCTTTTATAGTAAATGACACAAGTATGGTTCTGATATCTAAACCAGGAAGAACTAAAACAGAGGAAAAAACCAATTTCCTTAATGAATATCAATGCAAAAAATTTTAATAAAATACTAGCCAGAAGATTACATCAATATATCACAAATATCACACATTATAACCAGGTGAGATATATGCCAGGAGTGCCAGGCTGGTCCAATATTAGGAAAACTGTCAGTATAATTGACCATATTAATAACAATAACAAAAATCATATGATTAAGTCAATAGATGCAGAAAAATCTTTGACAAAATACACTCCCCCCACCCCCAATGCAATACTCATTACTTTTGCAAGCACTTTCTAGTTTTCTTATCATTTTTCAATGCTTTCTAGCACAGGAATCAGTGGAACCTTTCTTAAAATGGTAAGTAGTGTCTTTGTAAAACTAAGAGCAAGCATTATGTGCAATGAGTATAAACTTGAAGCTTTTCCAGGAAAATCACAAGTGAAGCAAAGATGCCTGTTATCACCGCTGTTATTCAGTACTGTACTAGAAACGCTAGCAATAGCAGTAAGACAAGAAAAAGAAACTGAAGGAATAAAAGTAGGCAGTGAGGAAACGCTCTTTGCAGATGATATGGCATAGAGAAGCAACTAAAAACCTAATAGAAATAACAGCTTCAGCAAAGTTGCAGGACAGAAAATGAACCCACGGAAGTTATCAGCATTTTTATATACTGCCAACAAAACACAGTAGGAAAAGATAGAAAGAGAAATTCCATTTAAAATTACTGTAGATAATAGAAAATACTAGAGAGTTTACCTGCTAAGATAAAGGAAGGCACTATGTTAATGCAATTACAAAATACCTTTCACACAAGTAAACACAGATTTAAACAACTGGAGAAATATTACTGGCTCATGGGGAGGTTAAGCCAATATAATAAAAATGACAATTCTACCTTAGTTAATTTACTTATTCAGTGCCATGCCAATCAAACTATCAAACAATTATTTTACGGAGCTAGAAAAAATAATAAAAAAAAGAAGAACAAATTCACTGGAAGAACAAAAGGTCAAGAATATCAAAGAGGTCAGCAAAAAAAATTGCAAAGGAAGGTGGCCTTAGCAATCCCAGATCTCAAACTGTATTATGAAGTGGTAAGCATGAAAACAATCTGGTGCTGGTTAAGAAATAGAGTGAATAGTTAACGAAATCGATTAGGTACACAATGCATGGTAGTAAATGACCATAGTAATGTTTGTGTAAATAGTAAATAGTAAAGTGTTTGATAAACCCAAAGATCTAAGCTTTTAGGGTAAGAATTTAACATTTGACAGAAATTGCTGGGAAAATTGGAAAGCAGTTTGGCAGGAAATAGGCATAGACCAACATCTCACATCATATACCAAGATAAGGTCAAAATGGTTAGATGATTTAGACCTAGAGGGTAATATCATAAATAAATTAGGGGAGCATGGGAAAAATATACCTGTCAGAATTATGGATAAGGGAAAAGTATATGACAAAACAAGAAATAGAGATCACAGGAAGTAAAATAGATAATTTTGATTACATGAAATGAAAAAGCTTTTGCACAAACAAAACTAATGCAGCCAACATTAGAAGGAAAACAGGAAACTGGGAAAAATTTTGGCAATAGAGTTCTCTGATAAAGGCCTCATTCTCAAATATATAGGAAAATGAACTAAATTTATAAAAATAACAGTCATTCCACAGTTGATAAATGGTCAAAGGATAGGAACAGACAATTTTCTGATGAAGAAATGAAAGCTATTAATAGTCACATGAAAAAATGCTCTCAATTACTACTGAATAGAGAAATGCAAATTAAAACAACTCTGAGATATCATATCACACATATCAGACTGCCTAACATGACAGAAAAAAAAATGATGAATGCTGGAGGGGGTGTGGAAAAATTGGAACATGAATGCACTGCTGGGGGAGTTGTGAGCTAGCCCAACCATTCTGGAGAACAATTTGGAGGTAACCAAAAAGGCTATAAAACTTTCCATACTCTTGCACCCAGGAATACCTCCATTAGGTCTGTATCCCAAAGAGGTCAAAAGAAGGGAAAAGGATCTATTTGTACAAAAAATATTTTAGCAACTCTTTTTGTGGTAGCAAAGAATTGGAAATTGAAGAGATGCTCATCAATTGGAGAATGACTGAACATATGATTGTGATGAAATACCATTATATATATATATGTGCTATAGGAAATGACAAGCAGGATGGTTTCAGAAAAACTTGAGAAGACTTATATGAACTGATACAAAGTGAAGTGAACAGAACCAGAACAGCAATGTTATAAGAATGATCACTGGGGAAATAATCACTATTTCACTTCAATTCATTTAGAAAAAATGAAACCCCCGAATTCCCCACTTAACAATTTATACTGGTCTTTAGTTCTTTGGTGTTTTTACTTATATATGAATCATATGAATGTATATGTATGTATATATTTATATATGTGCATATATATAAACTTACAAATTCTAGTGTGTAATTGGGGGGAAGGGGAGGAAAGAACACATCAGAGTTTGGCGATACAGTCAACAGTATCTACATTTGTTCCATAGACTAAAAAAACAAAGAATTATTGACTCAATTAAAAAAAAAAAAGAATGATCACTGCGAAGAATTTAACTACTCTGATCAAGACAGTGATCCGAGACAATTCCAAAGGACTCAAGGTGAAAAACGCTATCCACCTCCAGAAAGAGAACTGATAAACTCTGAATGTCGGTTGAAGCTACTTTTGAAACTTTCTTTTTTGTAGTTTTATTTTGTCTGTCTTTTCTTTTGCAACAAAGCTAATATAGAAATATGTTTGGCATGACCTCACATGTATAATTGAAATCAAAGTCCTTGCCTTCTCAAGGAGGGAGGAGGAGAATTTGAAACTCAAAATTTTAAACAACTGATTGTTAAAAATTCCTTTACATGTAGCTGGGAACTATTTGATGAAATAAAAGAAAATAAGTACATAAAACAAAAACCAAAACCAGCAGGCCAGTAAAACTTTCCAACATATTGACTTTGTCTAATTGCACATGTTACATCTATACCTCAATTCCCCTATCTCTCCAATAAAAAGGAGGCTCATTTTCTCATGTCATATGCTATTGAGCTTGTTCAATAATTACTTGTGATTCAGTTTCATTCTATTGATCTTTCCATTCATTCTCTTTAGTATGTGTTGTTTTCCTGGTTCTGCATGCTTCACACTGTGGCATTTCATAGGTCTTCCTAAATTTCTCTGAATTCCTCACATTTGTCACTTCTTACAGTGTTAATTTTGTGTCACATTCATATACTACAGTTTGTGTAGCTAAACCACCCTCTGTTTGCTTTCCTGAGGAACAAAGGTGCTGGAGGTCTCAGGAAGTGCAGTGACTTACCAAAAATCATAGGCAGCAAAACTGGGAAAACTCAAGAGTTTTTTCCTTCCCAAAACAGTTCTTTCCATTATTTTACGCTTCCTACTATATCAGTTGTTGCTATTTATTTGTTTTTCAGTTGTGTCTGATTCTCCACGACCCCACCTGGGGTTTTCTTGGCAGAGATACTAGAATGTTTTGCCATTTCCTTCTCTAGCTCATTTTACAGATGGGGATATTGAGGCCAACAGGGTGAAGTGACTTGCCCAGGGTCACACAGCTAGTAAGTGTCAGGGGCCAGATTTGAACTTAGGTCTTCTTGACTCTAGACCTGTGGTTCTCAACCTGTGGGTCGAACAATCCTTTCACAGGGGTCACCTAAGACCATCAGAAAACATATTTCTGATGGTCTTAGGAACTGAGACACCGCTCCTCTATCTCTCTCCAGGAAGATCTGCTCACACGTAGATATGCCCACATACAGTATTTAAAGGGTCGTGGCATTAAGAAGGTTGAGAACCACTGCTCTAGACCCAGCACTCTATCCACCACTGTGCTGCCAGCCCTACAAGCTAAGGAAGAACATATGTTTTTGTGAAAATCTATGTAGGTAGAGGAAAGGAATGATATTTTCTTTTATTCCTGCAGAGACAACTATATTTTTAAAAAATTCTGACATATCCACACCCAGAATGAAGGATTGGGCAAGTTCAGGAAGGTTGGGTATTATGTTGCTTAACTCGCGCATTGTCAGCAACACTAGTTGTAAGGTTATTTTTTGCTGTGCTGAGAGTGTCACCAAATTCATTTAAAATGATGCATTTAAGGCCAAAGTATTTGCATGGAATGTTGTCACTCAAATCCTGGTAGACACTTAAAGACTACATTCTGAACTCTTCTTGCAACCCTCTCAATAACCCTTTGGTCAGATCAGCTTCCCACAGAAGGCTCTGGTGGAATGTCATTTCTGTGCACTAAGTATGGACACTAGCATTGTTTCAGACTCAAGAAGCCCCGGAGTTTTATTCTGTCTAAACCTGAGTTATCCACACAGATTTTCTTCCTGAAATATATAGTCTTTAGGGTTCTGGGAAAGTGATTGATCATATCATGTGTATGAAAGGCTAGGATTCTGTTGAAGTTATACTGAAATTTTAATCTCCTCCTGTAGAATAAAGAGTGATGAATTTGAAGTCACGAAGACCTAAGTTTAAATACAGCTTTAGACACTTTGCTAACTGTGTGACCCTGAGCAAGTCACTTAACTTCTCTGTTTCAATTTCCTCATCTGTAAAAATGGAAATGATAATAGCATCCAGGTTGGTTGTGAGGATCAAATGAAATGACATATGTAATGTTCTTTGCAAACCTTGCAAAGTGCTATATGATGTTAGTTCTTATTACTGTTTTTATTATATTCTGTAGAACAACCGGGGCAGCGGGTGGAGGCTGCCAAGAGGTGAGTTGAGGCTTTATGTCAGGACAAAGTTGCTGACGATGAGAGCTTCTTCAAAGCAGAACTGGTTGCCCTAGGAGGCAGTGGGGCTTCCCTTCACTGGAGGTTGGTAAGCAAAAGCTGGATGACCACTTACTAATTGGAGGTGGTGTAGTAGGGGTAATTTTCAAGTCCAAGTTGCACTGTGTCACTGTGGAGGTCCCTTCCAATGCTGAAAGGCTCTGTCTCTCTATTCCCTCATCAATCAGATCTTTTGTTTTTATCCCAGCCTAGGGGAAAGAACAGAAATGAAAATAATTCTACGGTAAGGAAGTAGAAAGTGGAGGGGAAATGCCCCCTACCCTTGCCTCACTTCTCTAACTTGGACCTTTGTTCTACCAGAATCTCCGTGGTGGCTTGAGGTCACTTTTCTATGAAGTACTCACAGTAACCAGCCTGCAGTACTTCGGCATGTGTTTGGGATTTGGTTTCTAGATGTTCTGGGGCAGAGGGGCAGGATCCCAGCTTACGTGTCTGTCCTTCTTGTATTTTAGACCTTAGAGCTGCTGCCTCTACGTGATCATTTCTTTGATGTGGCATCTGTCTGTCCAGGAATTCCTGCAGCTGTAGTAGTCAAGGTTTTTCAATAGCAGAGAATCTTTGCCCAGTTTCATGTTGAGGAACTAGGCCCTTTAGCTTTTCATCCGGCAAAAAGTTGAGCACCTGTTTTCTTCGAGAGGGTAATGACAACAAACAGCTGAACCTGACCCATTCTCAAGGATGACAAGGCCATTATTATGAGGGTGGGGACAATGTTGTTCAAATGGAGGAAGATTAAGAAGGTTGGATGAACCCTAGAACTGAACATGTTTCTGTGTTTTGCACAGTTTGCTTCTTAATTATTGCTTTGGGATCATAGTGGTAAGAAGACAGTTGGTGCTTTATGTGGTCATTTGAAGAGCAAAGTGCTTTTCTTTAAAACACTTGGCATCTTTTTTTCCCTTTCTCCTTGACATGTAAGGGAGGTAAACAGTGGGTGATTCTACAGAAGAGTAATGACATACGGCTCTTTAGGGTATCTATAATCTTGTTAGATGCATGAAAAAAACAGCGTGAGATTGTGTGTTAGCCCTAGGATGCCTGCTTTCTTTGACACTTGCTTTTCCAAGCTTGATATTTGACTGAATCCAAGGGGATTTGTTCTGTGATGCTGCACCTGAGGACCTAGAGGGCCATATGTGTCCTCAAGCTCACAGGTTCCCCACCCCTGGATAGACCTGACATTACTGGGGTATGATTTTTCCCATTTATCCTTTAACTTTGAGGGAAGAAGAGATTATGTTTTAGTGGCATCTCATATATGGGGGCAAACTTTGCCACCAAGAACTTTACCTTATTGTTATTTTTTTCTTTTTGGAGGGGGAAAGGTGGGGCAATTGGGGTTAAATGACTTGCCCAAGGTTACATGGCTAGTTTTGTGTTAAGTGTCTGCGGCTGTATTTGAACTCAGGTCCTCCTGACTTCAGGGCCGCTGCTCTGTTCATGGTGCTACCTAGCTGCCCTAAGGACTTTACCTTAAAAAAATCCAACAACTTTGCAGCCCCTTCCCTCTAACCGGGCCCTGCCTCCAGCAGAAGCATAATCAATGTTTGCCAAAAGAACACTTCGATGGTCACAGTGCCATGCCCCCTCCTCAGTATGTATTGTGATGGAAACACTTCTGAGGAGGCCTGGTCCCCCCACCTCATATGGTACTCAAACACTTGTCTGTCAGCACTGCCCCTTCTTCCCTCTCCCACCTCTCACCCCACTGATTTCTAGGGCTCAGTATATTCTACTCACAAAAAGCTACGGATCTTCCCTTGCTGCTCCCCAACCCTCACCTTCAACAGACCTGGCACACCCCCAGAAGTCTTTTTCTTGTTGGTTTTCTTTCTCTCTTCCTTCTTTATAAGAGAGTGCCTTTATAGGCTCCTACACTAGCAAGGACATCCTGTACTCGGTTATTCCCACTTTCTCACGCTGATCCTCTGCTTCTTTCCAAGGGGCTAAAAGAGGCCAAATGTGTCTTGATTTCATAGAATAATGAAGGGGAGGTTATCAGTCTGCATTCTTCCCATCACTTGGAAGGAGTTTTATTTGGATAAGCAGGGCAGAGCAAAGATAAAATATAGAGACAATAAGTTGAAGAACAGAAGAAGTTAGTTTTTTAAATCACATTTCCAATCACTGTGTGGTATTTTGTGTTTTTTGGTTTTGTTTTGCTTTCCACTTGGCATTTGAAACTGACTTGTGGAGCATTGCCCTGGGGTTTGGCTATGGCCATCACATCTCAGTTTTCGGGTCTTCTGGCCTTTCACCCACATGGGCAGAGTTGACCGGTTCAGAGCCTTAATCTTGACTCATCTCCAGAATTTGCCTTTTCTACTGATATTCTTGTATACTTGGTTCTGCAGGAAGACACGACCATGTTGATGGTGTTGTGTGTAATGAGTGAAAACTTCTCCATCTGGGATTGTTAACCTTCCCTTCCATTTCTCCCCCCCCCTTCCAAGGCTGCTGTCAATCACTTTTACCTTCTTTTGTCTGTTTTCCTGCCTTGGTGGGACCCTCCCCACCTCTCTTCTCTTGCTGTCCCAGTAGGGAAGAATTTGGTGAGGTGAGCCTCTCCACCAATGAGAGAGGAAGCAGTCGAGAAAGGGGACTTGACTAAGTTAAGTTATAAATTCTGGTTTTACTCTTTGAAACACGCCCTCTCTCCCATGCCCAGGCATGAGAGCAGATTGCCTTCTTCTCCCGGGGAAGAGAATAAACTCCTGTTCTTATCCTAAGGCATCTCTGTGCTTACTTTTTTTTTTTTTTTTTTACTAAATTAAGGATGAAGGGTATTTTTCAACCCAAATAGTGTCTAGTAGAAATTCATATTTTTCTAATTTCATCTGCACCTTTGTGGTTACACGGCATTTCTCATGATGGATTGTCATGCTCCTGTAAGTGGCTAGTCCAGTTCCCAGGTCCCCCACGCCTCTTTGCCTCCCTCAATTTGCTTTCTCTTAGCAGATGACAAAAATCACAGATTAGGAAGTAACCTCAGAGGTCCAGAATCTCCTCTGAATGAGGAGGTCAGGATGCAACATGCAGAAAAGTAAGTACCTATTGTAAGGTGATTTGAAGAAAGAGAGGACACTAGTATCTAGTGCAGTGGTTCTCAACCTGTGGGTCGCGACCCCTTTGGGGTTGAACGACCCGGTCACAGGGGTCACCTAAGACCACTGGTAAACACATATTTCCGATGATCTTAGGAACTTCCTCTATCCATCTCCAGGCGAGTCTGCCCACATGCAGACACGCCCACATTATGACTATTAAAGGGTGGCGGCATTGGGAAGGTTAAGAACCACTGACCTAGTGAATCAGAAGAGGCTTTCTGTAGGATGTGGCACTTTAGCTGAGCCTTGGATGAAGTTTTCTTTACATAGACTTTGGCATGTGCTAAGGATTACTGAGCTTACTCTCCTAACCTCCACTCCCTCTGGCAAGCTGGCTACTTCTCCAGTCAGGGCACTAGGGGTAACCCTAAGGTGCTGAGAGTGGCTTTCTCTGGTGCTCTGACTCACAAGCCCTTATCAGGTGTGTCCCAGTATAATTAACTAGTTAACATCTCCTCAATAGCAATTAGCCATTTAACAAATTAAACCATTTCCTCTCCAATGCTTGCCTGAAACTGTCTCTGCCACTAGTTTGGCCTGTTATAGCAATGCCTGATTTCAAACTGGGTTTGCTCTTTTATCAAAGCCCCACAGGGCATGTCAGAGGCTCTTCTGCTGATCCCAAAGAGCCTGCAGCTCTTTGGCTAATCTCAGTCTACTTTCTGTATGGGCATTTTGTTTCATCCAGTGGCTGGAAACATTTCATCCTTCCAAATTAGTGAAGAATTTTTCAAGTGTAGTTCATTCCTTTGACTTAATCTTATCTAGTAATCACTTATACCTAGTTTGCATATTTGATTAATTCAATGAAAAGTCTGGGCCCTCTGGATTCTGTTTGATAGGAGTAGGGTGGATGTACATGGCTAGGGAAAAATACTTTACATTAGAGAGTATTTGGAATGGACAGATATGGACATTAAGAGACTTTCCTGAGGCTGTAAGATGTGCTTCAAAGATGAGTTACCTCCATCCACGTGGTCAGAGCACAATCTTTCTCTTACCTCAGTCCCTTTGATGAGCTCATCAACTTCCGTGAATTCCACTGTTATTTCTGCTCTACTGACTTCCGTATCTCCATATGCTAGGCTTAATTGATCCTGAACTCCAGACTTTCCTTTCCAGCTGTCTGCTACTTATTTCTCTCTGGGGGTCCTTGAGCTTCTCAAACTCAGATGTCCAAAATGGAAATTGACTTTCCCCCTAAGCTTGCTCCTCCATCAGCCTCACCTCTTTCTGCTCTCTCTTCCTCACTCCCAATTCCTCCATCTCTAATCATCTGATCTTATACATTTCACCTCCGTCTCCTCTCCTGCTTCTGTGCTTCTACTTTCCTACAAACATCAGGTTGATTAGGGCCTTTGTTACCTCTGACTTAGACTAACATAATAGCCTTCTCATTGGTTTCCCTGATTCTGATCTGTTCCTTCTCCAGTTCTTCCTCCATCTAGCTACCAAAATAGTCTTCCTTAAATACCATCGACAGCCAGAAAAAGAACTGATGGAGACTGAATGCAGATCAGAGCAGATGATTATCACTTTCTTTATTTTTTTTCATGGTTTTTTTTCCTTTTGGTCTGTTTCTTCTTTCACAACATGACTAACATGGGAATATGTTTTGCATGATTCCACATGTTGAACAAATTGTTTACTTACTGTCTCAGGGAAGGGGAAGGGAGGGAGGGAGGAAATTTGGAATGCAAAATATAAAAAAAAATGTTAAAAATTGTCTTTACATGTAATTAGGAAAAATAAGATATTATTTTAAAAAATTAAATTCTTAAGAAGACAACAAAACCAAAAATAAAAAATAATCTCCCTTAGTCACAGGTCTGACCATATCACTTCTCTGCTGGGAAATTCTTACTGGTTCCCCATTGCCTCAAAACTCTTAAGTTTAGACCTGCCTATACTCCTCACCCCAACCCCCTCTACTTTTTAAGCTTTATTCCATATTATTCTAATCTACATTCCAGCCAAACTAACGTACAAGCTGTTCCCCCGAACCTGACCTTCTATCTCCTATCTCCATGCGTTTGCACAGTCTGTTCTCAGTGCCTGAAATGCTCTCACTCCTTAATTCTGCCTCTCACAATTCTTATTTGCTTTTCAGGCTCAGTTCAGGCACCCTCTCCCTTGTGAATCCTTCCTCAAGCCTCTGGCTCTTCCCTTCTCAGATGACCTTATAGTTTACCACTTATTTGTGAGCATGTTGTGTCCCTGCATTCAAACGTTTTCTCCTTGAGTGTCCGGGACTCTTTAATTTTTGTCTGTTATCCTGAGAGCTCTACATAGTAAGACACGGTAAGCAGCCAACAAATGTTTGTAGCATTGGATTGAATGCCTAGAAGCATCCGCCCTGATGCACACATTACAGCTTCTCAGACTGCCCAGGCTGACCTCCACTTGAGCAGGAATCTTTGCTACAATGTATCTGACTGAAGGTTTGGTCCAGCCACTGTTTAAAGACCTGCAGTGATGAAAGCTCTCACTTTTGGGCAGCTCTAATAGTTCTGAACAACGACGGTGGTTCTCTGAGTGTGACGATTTTTTTTTTTTTGCATGTGAGTGGCAAGGTTTTCTTTAATTCCACCAGGGAAATATCTTCATTCTTTGAAAAGAGATCACTTGGTATCACTGCCTTTCATCTAGGATTGCAGTAGAACTTCGGTTTATGAATTTAATTTGTTCTGAGATTCTGCTGCAGTTTGTTCGTATTGCAAAGTGAATTTTCTCATAGAAAATAATGTAAAGTCAGATGTATCACAGTATCACATCCCCAAAAATATTCATATAAAAATAATTATAATTTTAAGTAAGGTTTTTGTCCCTAGTGCACCCAAAATACAACAGCAACAATTAGTACACAAAATAAACCGAAAATAAAACAAATTGACCTGCACTTCACCTTTGAGAAGAGTTGTGGCTGGTATGAGGGAGAAGAGAATCTCCTTCCAAGAGAACATCGGGGATTTCAACATTAGGAGTTTTTCTCTTTTATGCTACTTTCATTAAAAGTAAGACTAACACTACTGCTTTTACTTATTTTTCATTTTTTAGAATCACTTTCATGTTCTGACTCGATTACTTTTTTACACTTTTGCTTTTGACTAGGAATCTACCTAACGACACTTGTTTTTGACTTTTTTTTTGGAAGTCACAGAATTGTGGCATTGCATTATCGTTTAAAATATTCGTGCCTCTCATTGCTACAGCCTTATTTGGGTGATGTTTTTCCACAAAATTTTGCACTTTTCCTCACATCTGATAAACCTCCCTAATCTCACTTGACAGCGAGGGATTCCTCCTACCTCTCAACCTCCTCCTCAGATGAGACGCCCTCCCCAACCTCTCGCTGTTGTTCCTCATGAAGAACCATCAGTTCCTCCGTCGGGTAATACCAAATGAGGCCACTCAGGCTGTGTACCGACATAAGAAAGCAAGAAAAACCCATTGCCTTATTTGAATGTCATCCCTTTGAGAGCCGTTCAAGTCCAAACTTGATGTTCCTACTGTGAATTTTTGTTTGTCTTGCAAGACAAATTTTGTGAAAAAATTTTTTGTCCTACAGCAAAGCATAAGTAAAGCAGATTACTTGAAAACCAAGGTTCCACTGTACCTTCTGTGATTACATCAACTAGCTAAAGGGAGGGGAACAAACAGACCCCCGACTTAAACATTTTTCTGGCCCCAGTCAATTAACTAGTATGCTTTTTTAGTAAAGTCTATGTGGCACTTCATAAATAGCTTGGAAATTAATAGAGAAGCAGTATGTGCAGTGAAAAGGACATAGGATTTGGATAGAGGACTTCTCTACAAGTCCCCTCTTCCATTAAATGCCTTTGTGACCTTGGACAAGCCACATAACCCATTAGGTCCGAGGTAAAAATTCCACTGGATGCCTTCTAGGGCACTCAGAATCTCTCTAGGGATTATTCCTGAAAGTTATAGGGCAATTCAACCAGAGGGCCAGGCAAAATTTTGCTCTGGGTTCCTTCAGCAGCTAGGATGCCTGAAATTTCCCCATTGGAGCCTTATGATGCATAGAGCAATTCAAATGACAGTCCATACTCATTCCTTATTAGCACAAGCAGGCTAAGTCAAAAGGAAAACACATTCATCAAAGTCCCAAAGACATGTAGGGTTCCCACAAAGGAACTGGACACCTGAGATTTCTAGGTCATCAGGAAAACCTCATCCTAGTCTTCAAGGATTTCAGACAAGCAACCTCCTTTAATAATAGTAAGGCAGGCAGGCTAAAGTCTGCTCAAAAATGAAAAATATAAATGTGACAAGCACCTATAGAGTGCTCTAGACAACTTGCTTTGCCTCAGATTCTGAAGATACAGCACCCTCATATTGTTTTCCACACTTATAATGGGACACAGGAATACAGCATATATCAATATATTTATTTGGCATTTAGCCAAGCAAGCTATCCTACAGAAAATGGTGTGGCTCATAGAGGAAACACACCAGAAATCTGATGGTTCAATTAAAATTTTAAACAAAATAAGAAGAATAATGTGAATTCTACTCCAGTTTTTAACTTTTTGGTGTGCTGTGGACCCCTTTGGCAATCTGGTGAAGCAGATGAACCCCTTCTTAGAATAATCCTTTTAAAAAACATTGAATTTCACTTAGAGATTAGTGAAAAAAAAAGACTCAATATTTTTTCCCCATCCAAGTTCACAGACATTCTGAAATTTTTCCACAAATCCCTTTGGGATACATAGACCTCAGATTAAGAATGCCTGCCCTAGTGGGTTCTTGCAGTGCTGGGCATCCAAGAAGGAGAGCCTCAGATCTCAGATAAGATTTCTTAAATGGAAAGTCTCTCTCATGGATCCATGAAAATGCATAGGGCAGCAGTTCTTAACCTGTGGGTCACAACCCTTTTGGGGGTCGAACTACCCTTTCACAGGGGTCGCCTAAGACCATCAGAAAATGGTCTTATGAACCGAGACATCACTCCTCAGTCTCCAGGCAGGTCTGCCCACATGCAGATACACCTACATACAAGTATTAAAGGGTCGCAGCATTAGGAAGGTTGAGAACCACCGGCATAGGGGATCTAAATCTATCTTGCACAAGCCATCCTAGAGTATTACCCTTGCTAGATCACCTCCCCAACTCAGCAATTGTGGATTTGCAAGTTAGGTTCTGAAACAAAAGGGAGAGAATGATTACTTCTAAGGTACAAGGGAAGTACTCACTCCTAAAAATGTACCTCATAAGTACCCACCAGTGTGCTTCTCAATAACGATCAGACAGTAGGCGCAATTAGCTCCTAGCAAAGGCTTTATTAAGACAGTATAGAATACTAGCTAAAAAGCATTTCCCCTGCAAATCTGGGATTTATTTTTCTACAAATACAGTGTTCATGGGATTCCTGGGAACAGACTTGAATACAACTGTAGTGAGGCATACACACAGGGAACTCTTGTGGCCAATACTACTCACTCCTCTGGCACTGTTGGATCTTGAGGTCTTTGTCTCGTACGGAGTCTTTCCAAGCTTTTCCCTGGTTGTATCTCTGGTGGTGAGACTTCTCAACAAGACTCCCAGAGTTGGCTTATTTCTGCTGCTTGACTTTTAATTGCCAAGATTAGCTTTCTACTGAGTTCATAGCCAGGTCTCTTTTCTGCTGTCAGAGGCCTCACTCTTGGAAAGTGTTTCCTCCCTTGAGTGACTGTATCTGTCTTTATGGAGTATGTGTCTGTTCTTTCAACTGTGCCCTTAACTCTCACTAATTGTGTTTCTCACTGATGTTTAGGGTGTTTATCTTCTGTCGGGCCAATAGTTCTGAGAGATGTCCAGGCTGATTAAGGTGGGGGGTAGGAGAGAAAATCTCTCCCTCCTAAGATGTGGAAAGCTGAATTTCTTCCCCGAATGTCGGCTTTCTCTTCAACTGTTCTGAATGCTTGACTTTTGGAAAGCTTAGCTATTTGAGATCTCCAAGGCCATAACCAACTTTCTTGCTCACCCAATGGCTAGGCTCCTTTCAATTTTGTCAGAGAAAGATAAATCATATTTTCTAAAGGGATCTCTGGGGATTAATATCTTATTACCACTTTAATACTTCCTGATTTGTTAATATATAATATTATTATAATATAATAATATTAGCCAGCTGGGGAGGTGGGGGAAGGGACCTAATCCATTCCCTTCTCTATCAGTCTTTAGGAAGTCATTAGGAAGAGGGTAGGTTTGAGGGCGAGGATGCTAAGTTCTGTTTCAGATGTGCCCAGATACAGACTGTTTTTTATAAGATGCTCTTGGTAGTACTGCTACAGCCATGTAACTATGTATATCTATATGGAACAGGAGTTGGCTGACTTCAGCGATGGAAAGAGGTAATTGTTATAAAACCTGTGTATTCTTGTTTCTCTCTGCTGGTCCGTCATTGGCCTTTTGTTAGAAACTTGGTGGAAGGGCCCCTAAGTGGCTCGGTGAATAGAGCACCGGCCCTGGAGTCAGGAGGATCTGAGTTCAAATACGGCCTCAGACACTTGACACATTTACTAGCTGTGTGATATTGGACAAATAACTTAACCCCAATTGTCCTGCCTTTCCCCCTCAAAAAAACAAAACAACAACAAAAAAAGGAAACTTGGTAGCTTGCGAGAGAACTGGCCATCACGAGTTAAGAACCCTTAGATTTGCCAGGTGGTAAATTTGAGCTGCTCCTTTATTGGGAGTCACCATAATAAAGAGCAAACTTTGGATATGACAGCTGAAGTGGGGGTTCATCAGGGGATCCTTGTGGGTCCTAGAAGTAAAGCTCCAATGATTTACATTATAAGGCATAAACATTTCTGCACATAAAATCACTCATTTGTGTGTGTGGCACTTTAGTCTGTCTGAGATATCCAGGCTTTGCTTTCAGCCACTGTCATGTGCCAGGAAAATAAATGGGAATGGAACTGGTATTTGATGATGTGGGAAGCCAGGTTTTTCAGAAAGTGTTAAGGGATGGGAGAATTTTTGCTTTTATCCTAAACTCTTATGGTGTGGAGGTAGGAGCAGTGGGAGGCAAGAAACTCATTTCTATTGTGCCATCAGGGACATCTTAGCTTGATGCCATATTTAGTTCTGTCACAGACTTGCTGGAGGATGATTTTGTATAAGGGAGGTGATAGTCCAAATAATCGTCCTAGGTTTGCCAAGTGTCAGCATCAAGCCTCAGTCAATGTTGGGTTGGACCAGAAAGGCAAGGGCTAAGATGGTCTGGAATCTATGGATGGGGGGAGTGGGGTGGGGAGTGTTGTACAGTGGAAGATGATATGGATTTGGAGTCTTATCTTCAGGATGTAAG
This sequence comes from Pseudocheirus occidentalis, assembly GCA_028646575.1. Classification (NCBI taxonomy): domain Eukaryota; kingdom Metazoa; phylum Chordata; class Mammalia; order Diprotodontia; family Pseudocheiridae; genus Pseudocheirus; species Pseudocheirus occidentalis. The sequence goes on along the minus strand of CM053601.1, from coordinate 152,870,148 downwards.
CTCCTCAAAGACAGGAACTGTTTGAAGTGTGTGTGTGTGTGTGTGTGTGTGTGTGTGTGTGTGTGTGTGTGTGTGTGTGTGTATTTATCTCCTGGGCTAGGCACAGTGTCAAGTAAGGCCACGAGCACTTCATCAAAGCTTGATGGTTGATCATTTTGTTCATCTGTGTAATGAAGGAATTACGGTAAGTAATCTGTAAGGTTCTTTCCCACATTAAATCGTATGATCCTCTTCTGAACATCAGAACTATTGAAGTGCCCATGAGGCTAGTGAAGTTCTTAGCAGCAGGAATAATATAACAAGAAGGCTCAGACAGCTGAGAGGATGCTGAAGGGCATAGCAGGAAGATGGTAGGTGGTCATTTTCAAGGTCAATAGCAGCTGGGTTTAGGGCAGAGCTTTGGTCACCAGGACAGTTGAGGGAAGGGAGCAAGATAAGACCTATGCTAGAAGAAACCCTGGGGTACCAGGTGGGGTGAGCCAAGGCAAGAATTTAAATAATTAGGGATAGGGCAAAGATCAGGAACCAGAGACCCAGTTATTGGGATCAGGGGTACAGAACAGAGGACTTGGTCCCAAGGAATGAGGGAAGACCCAAGGGGTCCTAGAACCAAGATATAAGTACCCTAGTAACAAAGCTGATTAGTTGTTGAGTTGTTGCCTGAACTGTGGATTCTGGGGACGGCCAATTTCTTGGTTTCTGTAATAATGATCCAGCAAGGATTTTCTTTCTAACTCTGAAAGACTGTTTTGTATATTAACATCTTTGTCCTATAAAAGATTCTCTACTTTCTTTCCCATCCTAGGAATTCTTACTTTTATTTTAGAAAGGAACAGGCATCTTTTTGGGATTTCACACCTAGGTGATCACAGAGTGGAGAGACCAGAACCTTATATTTAACACCTGACTACCGTCCCAATGCTCTTTCCATCAGACTTTGCTATTTTCTTGTCACAGACTTGGCACACTTTGGGATTTGGCATGGCTCATTCAGACTCATCTTAGACTGGAAATTCCATTGATTTCGGGATTGGAGACACTTTCCGTTTGTATGCCTTATACGAAGGATGGTATTTAAAAAGGCCAAATAAAACCAAATTCAGTGTCCGCTGCCACTGAAAGAGATTAAATATGTCTTGTGGAGAGATTTAGCTTCAGAAAGCTAAGTTTGGATTTTATGAAGCAGTCATTTAAGCATGGGGCTAGGTGTTAGGTATGTGATAGGTGTCGATGAACACTTGTTGATTTGAACTGAATTCTGCAATCTGAACCTTTGGACATTTGTTCCAACGTCAGTCAGAGCCATGTGGTGTTGGGATGAGAAGTTTTTCCACATTTTAATACTTTCCAGGATGTAATGCCAGGCTGAAGCCCTTCCGCCTCTGATCATCTTGAACCCCAAGCCTCTGCCAGCCAAGTCTAGTGGTGGAATTATGTGGGAGGCCCAGCATTGTATGCCCCCAGGCTGCCTAGAAATGGATTCAAGCTGTTTCCCTGGAGCAAATGCTGTTTAAAAAATGCAAATTCAGCAACCATCTTGGTTCTTGGGCACTGGGGGACCCTTGTGCTTTTTTATCTATGTGATGACAAGAGTTGTAGAATTGAAAAATGAATCCTTCAAGATAACTATGTGTTATTTTAGGGTAGAAACCTACACTGCTGAACAAATTGATGCCCTGGGCTTTTCTTAAGGAGAGATTGATGAGAGGAATGGTGGGTGGTCACAAGATGGGGTGTGTTCATGCTTTCAGCTTTTCCAAATTATTTTTCTATTTGAATATATTTTATATTGACACATTCACGTTCTTTTGTTTAATTATGTTCCTCGAGGACTCTTTTATTTTGGCCTTTGTGTTGCTAACCTCAGCCCCATGCCTGCACATACTGGCTGGTTGTGAAATACCTGAATGAACAGAAGAGTTTGGGACTAGCCAAGTAACTTTTATTTCACATCAGGAAGTACAGCATATTGTTTTTGTGGTCAGGACTCTGACCAAAGCAGCAGCCAATCGTGACTTCAGAAGATAGATGATAATGACATACCTTCTGCTTTTTTGCAGGGAGGTAATAGACTCGGGATTTAGAACTCTATGTACCTTAGACATAGCCAATGAATTGATTTATTTTGCTTGATTATACATGTTTGTTTTAAGGGAGAACTTCTGCTGGGATGCATGAGGGTGAAGTGGATTGTCTGGTAGAGATGGTCACAATAGATGTGAAAATAAACATCTCAAAAAACATAAACATTTTAACACTTAACATTTAAAAGGTATTGGAAGGAAGGGAGGAAAGAAGCAGAAAGGGACAAAAAAAGAGCAATTTGTTACTGCCCTGTGAGGCACAGTGGACAGAATGCTGGGTCTGGAGTCAAGAGACCTGAGTTCAAATTACTGCTTGTGTGACCCTGGGCAAGTCACTTAACCTGTGTTTGCCTCAGTTTCCTCAACTGTAAAATGAAGATAATAATAATTATACCAGCCCTAAGTATGGTTATGAGAATTGAATGAGATATTTATAAATATTTTATAAAGCACTTAGCACAGTGCCTAGCACATAATAGACACTTAAATGCTTGAAATGAAATTTATTTTATACATATATACACACACAGATACACACATGCGTATTTATGTGTGTATATATGCATATAGTCTTGTCTTTGGTTTCTGTGTCTTGAAATGTTTGCAATGGTTGTTGAACTCACAATAAAATTTTTTTTAAAGCATAGTATATGACCACATGGGGTAAAAATTACCTTCCCTTGGGGGTTTTCACCACAACTAACTTTTGGAGAAAGATTATTTCTTTTTTTTTTTTTTTTTTTTTTTTTTTTTTTTTTTTTACGGCACAACAGCATTTAATGATCAGAAAGTTGTACAGTTAGCCACAGAACAGCTTGTGTGCCCCCTACTCCCACCACATCACAGAAAGCAGTGTTATACATGGGTTAGGAAAATGGCCGTTTCCATGCCCCCCTTCTCCAGGGGCTAACAGGAGATGCTTCCCCTTGGTCACCACTGTTTAATGTATCCAAGGGGTCTACGCTCCACATGCAGGAGGTCCTCTCCTTGGAAGGGAGGGGGGACCTGGAATTTG
>CM053601.1:152806616-152866549 GCA_028646575.1 Pseudocheirus occidentalis | reverse complement strand
TAAAAGGGAACAGATTGTGGGAGGGGCCTTACAGTGGGATCAATGTTCTGGACTGGGGGGAGGGGCAAAAAGGGGAGAAAATTTGTAACTCAAAACCTTGTGGAAAGGAATGATGTAACCAAGAAAATAAATTAAAATTAAAAAAGAAAAAAAAAAGAAGTTCTGAGCAGTTCTTGTCTATTATTTCTTGTATCATTGGTTCAGATTTTTTTTACTTGTGTTATTATGATAGATCTATACTCTGTCTCCACGCATCCTGTCTTCATGATCAGTTTAGTTTGAATTGAAAACATTTTTTTACTATGATTGCTTTTTGCTTCTCTTCTTCTAAATTGCCCTTTATTTCTGTGTGGTGGCACGCCCAATCTCTTGTCTTCTCTTTGGTTTCTTTGGTGAAATTTGCTATCTCAGATTTGAGTTTTTCTCTTCTGTCCATTCTTTCTGTTGTGCAAGCCATTAATTATGCTCTCTTAATTCACATTTCTCTTTTAAGTCACTCAGGAACTCCATGTCATGGTTGTCTGTCTCATCCAAGTGTTGGATTGTTTTCCTTTGTTTTGTAGTATTTATTTATAGATAAATACTGAACTTGTTTACTAAATCTGGAGGCCACATTTCCTTCTGCAGTTACTGTTTTCCCTATTAATTTATCTGCTTATGCTTGAGATATTTATGTTTTCTTCCTTCAGAGATTTTTTTAAAGAATAATTTCAGTCTCTCCCCTCCCCCCCTTTTTTCTGCTATTACTTACTTTATAACTCCCTCCCCTTTGAAGGTAGTTTCCCAAGGGACTGGATGGCAAAGTGTCTCAGCCTTCTTCTTCCATACTGGGCAATGCATGGTTCACCAGCCTTGGTCTCTGTACCAAAAAACTTTTGTAGGGACAGAAGTGGTTCCAGTTCCCTCTGTTCCGTAGCTTTCTTACACAACAGTACAGAGGGCCACCATGTTGGTGGTATTATAGCCTGAGCTGATTTTTTATTTGGTGTTTGGATCTCCATGGGTCAGTAAGGCTAGTGGAATTTTGCTGCTGATAGCATAGTGCAGTGGTTCTCAACCTTCCTAATGCCACGACCCTTTAATACTTGCATGTGGGTATATCTGCATGTGGGTGGACCTGCTTGGAGATGGATAGAGGAGCCGTGTCTGGGTTCCTAAGACCATCAGACATATGTGTTTTCCAATGGTATTAGGCAACCCCTGTGAAAGGGTTGTTCGACCCCCAAAGGGGTTGCTACCCACAGGTTGAGAACCACTGGCATAGTGGGTGATTGGGGAGGAGCTGCTGATTGAGCTTGAGTTAAGTGTTAGTCCAGGGATAAATGGGCTCACAACAAAATCAAATCCTACACCTTGGAGTGTCAACGGAGATCCTAGTTCCAGGCCGTGGAAGTTTGCTTGGATCACAACAGCTAGCTAGCACTAGAACAATGCTTCAGAGGTGGAAGCCTAGTGGTTTGTAGACAGCCAGTATCTCAGCAGTCCTCCATGGACAGAAAGAAGTTTGTCGGAGGGTCAGTGGTTCATGCTACAAAAGATTAATGCAGCAGAGTCAGGAACAGAGGGAAAGGAGCAGGACGTAAGTCTAGGCTTGAAATAGAGTTCAACACTCTACCTTGCCCTACCCTCCTTCTAGAACCTGGGACATCCAAATAATAAATCCATACCATAACACCAGCGTAGCAGCATTTGAACTGCTGGTACTGGGCCATAGAATTGAAGAACAGAGGGAACAGGACAAAACACTGGAACAGGTTACCATATGTGTGGGGGTGGGGAGGGTGGAGTACCGTATTCCACTAAGCCTGAGGGAAAGAACTCTACATCCAGCTGGATCTAGTTTTATCCCCCTAAAGAAACCTAGGCTGGTGAATTGTGAATTACTAAATGTGAGAGAAGACTGAGATGCTTTGAGATTCAGGCTCCAAAGAAACTACCACCAGAGGGGTGGAAGTCAAACAGTGAACAATATGGAGAAGTAAAGAAAAAAAAACACAACCCTGAGATTTTCAAAGATCTCAGGGAGAAGAAAATGGAGAGATCTTGAATGTAAGCAGGTAAATCAACAGGGAAAACGTTAACAGAAATATAGCCTCCAGATCTAGTAAATGAGTTCAAATATCTATGAAAAATACTTCAAAACCAAGGAAAACAATCCAACTCTTGATGAAACAGAGGACCTTGCGTAATTTGAGGAGGATGTGGAACCATAACATGCTCTTTCTGAGTGGTTTAAAAGAGAAATGAGAATTTTGAGAGCAGAAGTTTTAGCCTGTATGGCAACAATAACGGACAGAAAAGAAAAACTAGAATCTGCAATAAGTCTCACCAAAGAAATAAAAAAAGAGCAATAGATCAGGAAGGCAAATACACAGAATTAAAGGATGATTAGGTTCAGTTTTGCAAGATATATTATCTTGTGTTGAAGCTTGAGCTCCTTTGCTTTTTGGAAAGCAAATTTGGAAATTCTATTTTCTCCTGATTTATTTTAGCTGTAGAGTAATTTGGAGTTATTTGAGCTGCTCAAATGATCTGTACTCATGATCTGATTCATCTTCAGGCTGTACTTTTTTTTTTTGGCCTTTTTTTGGGAGTGGGCGATTGGGGTTAAGTGACTTGCCCAAGGTCACACAGCTAGTTTTGTGTTACATGTCTGAGGTCAGATTTGAACTCAGATCCTCCGGACTCCAGGGACCTTGCTCTATTCACTGCACCACCTAGCCATACCAGACTGTACTTCTAACTCTCCAGGACTTTCTTTTATAGTGGTCTCATTTTGGGTACCTTCATTTCTTCCTCTTCTCCTTCCTCTTAACTTTCTTTTATGTGTTGTCTTTCCATTAGAATGTAAGTTCCTTGAGGACAAGGACTGTCTTTCTTTCTGGTTATATTTGCATTTCTCAAGCTTAGCACAATGCCTGGAACACAGCAATTGCTTAATAGATATTTGTTGACTAGTTGACACTTAAATCTGTTTCTCTTGGCTTCTTGTAAAATTTGTTGTTTGTTAGTGAAAAATTATGGAATTTAGTTACTATATGCCATGGGCTTTCAATCATTCTTTTTGGGTGGTGATCTTTAATGAGTACTTTGTTGTCTTTGTTCAAATGTTCTGGAGAGTTTTATTGTGTTAATTGCTTGCATTACAGTGTTCAAGTTGTTTTATTTGTTTTTTTTTATTTTAATTTTTTTTCTTTTTGGAGAGGGGGAGGGCAAGGCAGTTGGGGTTAAGTGACTTGCCCAACATGACATGGCTAGTAAGTATTAAGAGTCTGAGGCTGGATTTGAATTCGGGTCCTCCTAACTCCAGGGCTGGTGCTCTATTCACTATGCCACTTAACTGCCCCAAGTTGTTTTATTTGTCATATCGTGCTGGGAGACCTATGGCAATTCAATTATCTCTGTGCATCCTGTCTTTAAGGTTAGTTGTTTGATTTGTATAAAATTCATATTTTCTTTTAATGTTGTTGCCCTTTATTTCTTTTCAGCCAAATTTTCTTCCACTTCTATAATTTTCCTTTCTCTTTTTTTTCTCTGTAAGAGCCTATACTACTTTGGAGGGAAGGTTCGTTGTGTTTCCTAAGCTTTGTACGCTTCTGTATGAGTTTTATAATTCTATCTTGAGAACTCTGGTTTCTCATCTAACATCTTTTAATAATATTATTTATCTTTTGAACTATTTTGGCATTTTTTACTGTTATTCTATGACCTCTGGGGAATCTAAAAGATTCTCTTTTTGGTCAGGGAATTTTGGCTCATTTTCTTTCATGGTATAATACTTATTTATGGTATAATATTTATTTATAATGTTCTGACTTCTTTTTGAAGTTTTTGCTCATTCTTCTGCCAGTCTTTATGATTATCTCTGTTTATCTGCTTGTGAATTAGGCTTTGAGTTAGTTTTTCTCTCTTTTGGTATTTCAGTTTGACCTTTTAATCTTATGTATTCTTGGTGGCCTTTCTCTGGTTTTTCTTTAGTCTTCTCAGTCTTTAGTCTGTCTTCTTCCTCCCTATCCTTACAAAGCTTCACAGACTCTTAAGCTGGGCTTCTGTAGCCTTCTTGTATTGGGGTGTGTAGGGCCTGACTCAGGACCCTGCCCACAACAAGCTTCTGGCAGATAGTACTGGTCCCAGCTGGGTTTCCAGTCCCCTTTTTTCCTGAACAGATGCTCTTTTCTTTTTAGCCTGTATCTTTGAGCCTCATTTCTTCATAGGGCTGTGTAGTAACAGAACTGGCTGTCTCTTATGGAGTGAGGGTAGCCTTAGACAGAGATGCCCATGGCTGGCCCCAGAAGCACATGTTTTTAAGGTTTCTTATGTTTCCTAGAACTCATCTGGTGTAGGGGATATATAGCACACTGACTGGAAGTTTTAAATATTAAAGTTTTCTGTTATTATTTTATGAGGTTTTTACCTTGTGTCATATTTTGATCTGTTTTATGGATCCTACATTAGTTACTCATTATATGACTCGTAAAACCTCAAAAAGAGAGAATTTAGGTTGGAGAAGTTTGCAGACAACTTCTATAACCCTGTTTATTGGCAATGTGATCCCTAAAAGGGCTCTAATCTCTTTTATATGGCTTTCTGTTTTAAAAGGGGTTTCCCACCCATATAGTTTGAAGATCGGGTATTTGGTATGATACCAGCTATTAAAAACCTTATTCTTAAATTATAGCGTAGAGGTCATTGTGAGCAGCATTTCTCTCTATGATAATGGTTTGGTTCCTGTACAATTTATTTGTTGAATTGTTATGATCAATATTTGTATTATAATTGTACATTAACTTATAGAAAACATAAAAGAAACAGGGCAGCTAGTGTCTTCCTTCTTTTCAGTCCAGTATCACATAGGAGCTTGTCCTTTTACTTGGAGGAGGCAAATATGTATGTTTTAAAACAATTGGGAATGCTGAAAATTGGGTCTGGGTTTCCAGGTCTTTTGGGGTACCCTGTGACTCCACCCACAATCTGCCTTGGGGAATTAAGATTTTTAAAAATCTTTTTAAACTCCTTGGACCTAACATTATGATAGTCACGCCTTAGATTGCCTCCTGGCTCTTTCCAACTTTTCATCTCCCTGGGCATTCTTCTGTTAAGTTGCAAATTATATTGGCCTCAGGCTCTCATAGACTTTCATTCTTTGGGGCTGCTCCTCTTTGGATTTTCTCTGACCCTTTCCCATGCAGCTGTCTTCTTACCTTTCTATTTCTGCCCATAATTCTTTTTTATTAAACAATTTGCCCTTAACTTTTATTCCTTGTGCTTTCTTCTGAATAGCCCTTTCTTAGTTGGGAATCTATTTCACCATTGTCATTAGGGTTGGTTTCCAAGCTATACCTCAGTTTAATCCCTGATTCTCAGGGAAAGATTTTAGTTTTTTTCTTCGAGCTGCTTGTGTTTGTATATACATGTCTTAAAAAATGCCCATGAAATAATCACCACCCCCATTCTGGGCTCTGAGTTTTTAAACGCTGCTTCCATTCTTATCTCAGAAGCTTTCCCTTTTCTCTGACCCTCACAATGTTCCCCTGGCCTTCCCCCAGCCTAGAGATATCTGTTTTGTTGATTAAAATTGCATTCTTCTTCTCTCTTCACCCATCTGCTGGTCTTCACATGGCTCTCCTCAGTTTCCCTCTGTACTCTGTCTCCCCTACTCCCACAGTCTTCCCCTCTGGCACGGGTCACAGAGGAAATATTTAGTTTGTCTCTGCCAAACATTTCAGGCTGTGTTGTTTTGCTTAGAAACATATGCAGATAAACTGTTTTGATTCCTTTAGGTCTTGTAGACATTTCCTCTGTTAGGAAGGCAGTGGCATTTAGCAGAAAGAACTCTTGGAGAGGAGATTGGACCTAGGTCCTTGTCCGTGTCTGATGCTACCCTTCCTGTGGGATCATGGGAACTTCTCTGTGTTTTAGGTCTTTTATTCTGTGACTTGGATGTTCTAATACATATCAGGGCTGTTGGTTGTATGCATAATGTAGAACTGAGTATATGACAAAACTTTGACAAAGGTAGTATTGCCATATAAATAAGTATGAGTTATGAGTCATCTGTCTGTGGGGCACATTGGGTCTGGCCTTTTTGTAGGAGAACTGACATTTATTTCAGTAAGATCATTATGTCCACACCTGCTTTCTGTCACCCTTGGGATGTGGGAGGCTTGGCTTGCATGTGGGAGTTCGGTTCCAGCATTCTTCCTCTCCCCCATAAAACCAAGGATAGTTGAAATCCAGCCCAGATCCTCACCTGGCCTTGATTCCCCTATTGCATGAAGATAGGGATTTGGATGTTGCTGGCTACCAAAGCCTTAGTTCTGGCTGACTTGGCCCAATGCATGTATTAATTGAATGTTCCTGTTGTGTCTAGTGCTGTTCAGAACTCATGCCCTAAAAATGGTGTTATGTCTGGCCCCTATGCAGGAAAATGGCAGGTACCCCAATGGTTTATCCAGGGGTGGGGGGGAAGCTGTGGCCTTGAGGCCACATGTGGCCCTCTAGGTCCTCAAGTGTGGCCCTTTGATGAATCCTAATTTCACAAATCCTTTTTCTCATAATGATTTGTAGGGGGTAAGAGTGTAGGGGGTGACTAGTTGTGGAGGGTTAATATTAAGAGTGAACTGTCAGAGGGCCATCGCTGGGACGGGCACTCTTGGGAACTCTGTCTCTCTTGGTTGATGTGCTGTTTCTTGTGTTCTTGGTCGGTCTTGCAGCTGCTCCTGTTGCTGTCAGGAGAGATTTCATCCAGGGATGGGCAGAGGAACAAGAACCTAGTAAAAGAAATCTTGGGGACCAGAAGCAGGCAGATAATAAAGATTTGTTGTTGTTTGGTGGTTTTTCAGTCACGTCTGATGCTTTGTGACCCCATTTGGGAATTATTTTTTTTTTTTTTAGCAAAGATACTGGAGTAGTTTGCCATTTCCTTCTCCAGCTCATTTTACAGGTGGGGAAACTGAGGCAAGTGGGGTAAAATGACTTGCTTAGGGTCACACAGCTAGTAAGTAGCTGAGGTCTGATTTGAACTCATGAACATGAGTTTTCTTGAGTGCAGGCCCAGTGCTCTACTATGCCCCTTGGCTGCCCCAATGATAGAGTAGCTGTGTGTGCCAGGCACGATGCTAAGCACTTTACAATTACTGTCTTGTTTGGTTCCCCCAACAGTCCTGTGAAGTAGGTACTATTATCACCCCCATTTTACAGATGAGGAAACTAGGCAAACAGAAGTTAAGTGACTGGTCCAGGGTCACACAGTAAGTGAGTATCTGAGGCTGAATTTGCACTTGGGTCTTCTGTTCTATCTACTGTATTACCTACCTGTCAAAGACAAAACAGAAGGGAGCTGAAAAGTGAGAAGGTTGAGGGATGGGGAACAAGTCTGGAGAGTCAGAGGAAGAATGGGAATCAGCTAGTTGTCGACTTGACATTGATTAAGGAGAGAGGTCTCCTGCGCCACTGGGGCACATATCCAGGCGATTCTAATGCAAGGAGGGAAAAAGTACATCCTCACTATCATGGAAACTTGGTCAAGATGGGTCTGTTATTGGAATATGGCCCTGGAAAGTTTTGCCTTGTTCCAAAGAAGAGAAGAGAGGAAAAGTACTGTTGGGGTTTCATTGTGTGTCAACAAGATATCAGCACCTAAGGGAATACAGGAGACAGTCACATTTTTTTTTCTCTTTTAGCTGTATTCAGAGAAAAGGGAATGATCCATAAAGGATACGGCTGCTATTCGGGGTGGATGGAGTAATGATAATGGGTAATAAATAGATGACAGAGTTATTGACTCCTTATTTTTATTTCTGTTTTACCTACTAAGAAGAGTAGGAAAGAACATGAGGTTGGTAGGGAGTTGCAACCTGAGGTAAATAGTTTTTGGAATGAAAAATACCCTTCATCCTTAATTTAGTGAAAAAAATAAACACAGAGATCTCTCTTAGGATAAGAACAGGAGTTTATTCTCTTCCCCGGGAGAAGAGGGTGGTCTTCCCCATGACTCGTTGTAGAGAAGAGGCAAGTTACAAAAGACAGTGCAGGAAATTTATAACTTAACTTAGTCAAGACCTCTCCCCAACTGTCTCCTGTCTCTTTGGTGGAGAGGCAAGCTTCACCAAATTCTTCCCCAATTGGGAGAGTAAGAAAAGGTGGGGGGAGGGGGGATGAGGGTCCCACCAAGGGGGGAAAACAGACAAAGGGAGATAAAAGTGATTGACAGCAGCAATGGAGGAGGAAGAAGGAAGGGAAGGTTAACAACCCCAAATTGAGAGGTTTTCACTCATCTCATACAGTAGTCAGATTATTTTATTGTTTGTTTGTGCATGCAGGGGGAAGACAGGTCAGTTGGGGTTAAGTGACTTGCCCAAGGTCACACAGCTAGTAAGTGTTAAGGGTCTGAGGCTGGATTTGAACTCAGGTCCTCCTGACTCCAGGGCTGGTGCTCTATTCACTGTACCCCATAGCTGCCCCAGTAGTCAGATTATTTAAGAGAGCAGCTAGCTGTCTTTGAATTTAAGGCCCCAAGCCTGGACAAAGAGTACTAAAAATACTAAAAAAGTTTGGTTGTTGAGCCAGAGTTGGAGATCTTTGAAAAAATGTGGGAAACAGAAAATAGATCATAGATTTGTTATACATTGTGGTCAGTCGTTTTTCAGTTGTGTGTGACTCTCTGTAACCCCATTTGGGGTTTTCTTGCAAAGATACTGGAGTGCTTTGCCATTTTCTTCTCTAGCTCCTTTTACAGATGAGGAAACTGAAATAAACAAGGGTAAGTGACTTACCCAAGGTCACACAGTGTTTAAATGTCTGAGGCCAGTTTTGAACTCAGGAGGATTAGCCTTCCTGACTCCAGGACCAACTCTCTATACACTGTGCTGCCTAGCTGCCCAGGTTTGTCATAGGCAAATGTCCTAATTTTCAAAGTAAGAAGTAAAATGGAGTTTGTAAACTTCAGGCAAGTGAGCTTGACTTCGATTTCTGGCCAAGTTCTAGAATGTATTATTAAGGGAATAATTAGTGACCATCTAGTAAGTTGATCACAAGGAGCCAGCACAAATAGCTCTATCAAAAACAAGTTATCCTTGATTGTTTTTTTTTTATTTAAAAATAGATATAATATTTTATTTTTTCCCAAATTACATGGGTTTTTTTTTTTGGCCTTTTTTGGGGGGGAGGGCAGTTGGGGTTAAGTGACTTACCAAGGTCACACAGCTAGTTTTTGTCTTAAGTGTCCGAGGTCAGATTTGAACTCAGGTCCTCCTGACTCCAGGGTCAGTGCTCTGTTCACTGCGCCACCTAGCCACCCCCTCCCAAACTACATGTTAAAACAAAGTTTTGAATTCCAAATTCTATTCCTTTCTCTTTTTCTTTCCTCCCCTCTCCCTGAGACAGTAAGCAATCAGATATAGTTTGTCCATGTGCAATCATGTAAAATGTTCCCATATTAGTAAAAAAATATATATTTTTGAGAGTTTTGCAAGATGGGTAGATCAAAGGAATTCTAGGCTTATAGTTTAATTTAGCAAAGAATTTGAGATGTTCTTATGCTATTTTTGCAGACAAGACAGAGAGATGTCCAGAGTATATTCAGGTGGATTCAGAAGGAGTTGGATGGTTTCTCTTGAGGTATCCCAGAGGCCTGACCTTGATGCCACATGACAATTTTTTATCTGTGGCTTGAACAAAGGCATAGATGCAAGCTTATCAAATGGGCCATTGCAATGATACAAAGCTGGAGAGGATCGCTAGCTTGTTTTATGACTGAGTCATCTCAAGAGATCTTTGTAGACTAATATCCTGAGCCAGTTCAGATAAGGTGAAATTTAATAAGGATAAATAGAAAGTCTCGCACTTGAGTTCTCTCAGAAATCATAAATATACACACATAAACACAAATTTACAAATACAAGACAGAAACAAAGTGGTTTGATAACAATTCACCTGGGGAAAGAGCTAGAGTTTTTAATGAATTAAAAATTGAGTATAAATCAGGGCGGCGAGGTGGCAGAATGAGTAGAGCATAGGCCCTGGAGTCAGGAGGACCTGAGTTCAAATGTGGCCTCAGACACTTAACACAAAAGCTAGCTGTGTGACCTTGGGCAAGTCACTTAACCCTAATTGCCCTACCTTTCCCCCTCAAAAAAGTAAAAAAATTAAAAAATTATTAGTTTAAAAAAATGAATATCAGGGTAATCAGGGTAATATGGCAGCTAGATGGTCCAGCAAATAGCGTGTCGGGCCTATAGTCAGGAAGATCTGAGTTCAACTCTGGACTCAGACACTTATTAGCTGTGTGACTCTGGGCAAGTCAGTTAAACTCTGTATGCCTTAGTTTCTTCAACTATAAACTGGGGATAATAATAGTACCTACTTCCCAGAGTTGCTGTGAGGATCAAATAAAATAATGTTTGTAAGGTGCCTGCACATAATAGGCTCTATATAAATATTGCTTCTCCTCCTCTTCCTTGCTATACCATAGCAAGAAAAAGTCCCAAGTATTAACTTGAAATTATAAATGGGTCAATTTTATCTAAAGTCCTGGAAAATACTCAAAATCCCCTTTCAGAATTTCCATTTGCCTCCTCATCCTCCTTTAATTAAACCTGCTTGGGCCCAGTGCTGGTTTACATGTCCACCACTTGAGAACCAGTCTAGCTAAATTTGGATTGGCACATTACCAAGTTGGTGGCATACTGATGAGTTATTTGGGTACAGAAACTCAGGAAGACCCTTTCTTTTTCTTGCAAATCTACAAAATTTTGGTTTTATGGTGGGGTAAGTAGACGTTTATAGGATAGTCTGGAAACCTAACCACTCTCTGGAACTTTTTTTTTTCCTGTGGGAAAATGTATTCTGAGTTCCAAACGGCCAGTTTGCAGGCGAATTTTTGGAATCGAGCCTATTTCCAAGTTGGACACTGTCTGTTTTGCCCTTGTCACCTACCCAGTAGGGATATCATGGGAGTGATTCACTCAGCAGCTGCCAATGAAGAACAACAGTGCTGTTTGAGGAAGCCTGGAGCACAGCCTGCGTGAAGGAGGGGAAAGGTTCTGGGTCTTTCTCCCTTGACCTAATTCTATAGGCCTGGGATAAAGGGAGCCATTTGCTGGATCTGGCTTTGGTCAGACTTTTGCTCATTTCTGCCTCTTTAAGGAGAGACTACTTGAAAAGGATAGTTTATTTGGGCATGGTTCATTTAAAGCATGAAAATTACATTTTGTTTAAAGTTAGTTTATTTATGTATGTTTTTGTATGTTCATTTGTTTCTGAAGATCTTTATCTAATTGGGATCAAGATACATTCTTTGCATACGTGGTCTGACAGAATTAACTGAATGACCTCCCATTTCTGAATAGGAAATAATAAATCCTTGTTACGATACTGTATAAGTACGTAAATGGAAAGCTTCTAGTCTGAAGCCATGCGTACTTCCTGTAGAGTACATCTGCTGCTGATTTATATAAATTGAAGATGTTTCCAACCTCTCTGGATGAGTTTGCTGCAGAAATCCTTCCACCATCTCAGATCACAACTCTACTTATCTTAGTGGATTCTCTCCATGAATTGATAGAGCCCCGAAAAAGGTCATCACTTGATGGCTTGACATTTTGATGAAGAGCTCTTCTGTTACTTATCAAGACTTATCCCTGGATGACTGGCACAGTATGACCTGTCAGAGCTTGTGGTGTAGACAACTTTGAGGTCTCAGGGTTACGTCCATTTCACCCTGGACGATGGAGAGTGACATCTGGGGAGCCCCCTAATTGTGAGTAGTTGAGAATCTCCCAGTGAAGAACAGAGGACCTCCTCTAGATGTTCCTGTGTGTCATTGCCTGGGGGTCATCTGCTGGCATGGTAGAATTCCAGGAAAAGTGGATGGGCATCTGTCTTGGTCATTTATCCTAGACTGTCCAGTGCTGGTAGGGGCCATGAAATCAGCCACCATGTTCTTCTTTGGAGATGGCAGCATTTCAGTGATGCTTCCACTGTATTTTCCTTTGTTGATAGAGATGACTCTGTGTGATCTTCGTGATTTGAGCTATGGGGGCTACATTGGAATGGATCTTTGGTCAGGGACCTACAGCACCCAGTTATTTTTCTAGTTTACGTGCCTGTGAAGTTGACTGAAGTGAACCTTTGACCTGAGACTCATCACCATCACTCCCTGAGTTCAACTTACTCACCAGTTGTATATTGGCTGGGCAGTTGGGGTGAGGAAGAATCCTGGATGATGAGAGGCACAGACGAGTGAGAGACCCTTGCTTCCTGGGGATGAGATAAGCAATTTCTTTCTGGGGCTGTGGGGGGAAGGGAAGGTCTTGGGTGCTCAGATCCATTGTCCTTTCATGCATGTGGGGGTGTCTAAAGTATAGCCTCACCCCTTGGGCAGCTAAGGGCCCCGCTTGTGGGGAATGCTTAGTCTGACTTTGGGCAAATAAACAAGGTCTCCTGTTCTCCCTTGGGGACCTGAGGTTGGAAGGGGTCTTGCAAACTTGGCAAGTGGAACAAAGATTTTTAGGAATGGACTCTGTGTGTGTGTGTGTGTGTGTGTGTGTGTGTGTGTGTGTGTGTGTGTTGTGTTTTGGATTAATGCTAATGACAGATGAGGATTTCTAAGCTTGGGGGAAGGGTGACGGAACAAGGAAGAAGCCTGGGAGAGAGGGAGGGCTGCTTACACTTTGTGGAATATATATGAGGATTTTGTTGGATTTTGCCCTTTGTATGGAAAAGAGGGAGCAGTTTTTAATTTAATCCTTGTTTGTTTAAAAAAAGAGATGTCATTTTTATTTTGCTTTAAGGTTCTCCAAGTCAGTGCTTTGCACAACAAGAAGGCTTTAGCTTAATATAAAACCTTTCTCAGCTTCTACCTCCCACTCCCTTTGCTTGTCCCAGAGCAGCGACAGAACTAGATGGCTTACCATGGTCATGTTTCAAGCAGCTAAATGAAGGAAGACAGGGCCAGCTCAGCAGATGCCTGGGTCTCTGCTTTGTGGGGAGGTCTGGACCTGCACACAGCCCACCTGCTTCTTACAGTGCCAGAAAATGCTGCATTTCTGCTGAGTATAAGACGCCCCGGCCCCCTCCCTGTTGTGGGATGGATGTTGGTGGGGAAGGAGCCCAGCTGGGCCAAGACAGTGACTCTGGAGGGGAAAGAGGAGAGCACAGAACATGTGTGCCACCAAGTTCTGGCTTTCCGCCTGAAGTTGGGCCCCTCTCTGTTTTCTCCCTCAGTTGGGGAGAATGAAACCTTCACAGAAAGTAATGGCAGATGCTGCTACCAAGAGACAAGGGATTCTGCCTCCCTCAGTTGCTCCTTGGGCTTCCCCCTAACTCCTTAGAGTAGGGAATGTGGGAACCGGCACGGAGGAAAGAATCCTGGATTGGGAGTCAGATAACATGTGTTCAAATCCCGGCTGTCTGGCTTGTGGCCTGTCTCAGTTGGTCTTACCGGGCCTTAGCCTACACATCTCTGAAATGGGGAGATTGGATGAGATGACCTTCAGGGTCCCATCCAGTTCTCTGATGTAATAAGAGAGAGGAAGAAGGGTGGGCCTCATGCCCTCATTTCACATAAAACCACAGAAGCTTTTCATGTTCAGCCCTCTGGCTAATTTTTGGATTTGGTCTGTCCCCATCTACCACTGTTTCCCTCCACCTGGGGCCCTAGGTTGCCATTTGTTTAGCACCTGGAGGTGTCATCTCATTTAATTTTCACAACTTTGTGAAGTTGGGGCTATTAGGATCCCCATTTTACAGAGGAGGAATTTGCCCGGGATCACACAATTAGTGTTGGAGGGAAGTTTTGGACCCAAATTTTCCAGACTCCCAAGTCCATCCCTATCTCCACTGTGCAGCCTAGACACCTCAAAGTCCAACGGGGTGGCAGGCCCAGGCTCCTGCTCTCCACTGGGCCCAGGGAGAAGTCAGCTGGTTTTGGTCCCTTTCTCAGCCCATTTTTGCCAGGAAGCTGCCTGCATTCCTTTGCTGCCCAGCTCTCTTCCCACGGGGGATCTGTGGGTAGAGGTTGCTCCATAGCCCTGTGGCCTGGGGCTGTAGTAAGGCGGGAAGTGATGGCGAGTGTGGGAAGTGATGGCGGGTAGAGGAGGGACAAGGTTGGAGGCTGTGGCCTCTGTGTGTATATGGAGGGGGGGTTTACCTTTTCTAGGAATGTGAGGCTATATGGTCATTCCAACACTAGGAGTGAATGCCATGCTGGGGAGAGGAAAGAGATTGTCCAGTGTTTTTGAAAACTCGTTTGCTTTCCCATGGCCTAACCATGTAGAACTTTGTGAAGAGTTTCTCTATTGGTCTTAGGAATGAGTTCAGAGTCAGGTGGTGTGTGTGTGTGCGTGTGTGTGTGTGTGTGTATGTGTGTGTGTGTGTGTGTGTGTGTGTGCACACATGCGTGCATGTATGTGTGTGTAAGGCACCTTGGAAGACAGGTTGCATTGGCATCCCTTGGGGATTTCCATGTCTGACTGATGCTCGTTGAGTGAGTGAATGAATTCCCTCCTCCTCCTTTGGACTGTTTCTCCTGTCTGGCAGGTGTTTTCTTTGCTTTGCATAACCTTGTCCTTGGGGAGACGGTGCCAATGAGTTATTTAATGGGGAGGCCCTAAGACAAAAATGGAAAGAAAGAAGGGCAGACTGAGGAGATGTCTGAGAAAGGAGGAAGGGCTCTGGGGTATTAGGTCAGGGCTGGAAAAGCACTTGCTTGCCCTGGGTGGACCAAAATGATATTGCATTGCAAGGGTCTGTTGGACATAAGGAGAAGGCAGTGGGACTGAGAATGGGGAGAGAGACATTCATGGAAGGGGTTGAAAGATAGGAATATCAACAGAGAGGGGTACTCCCGATCAGTCTAAGGTCAAAGGAAGAGGGAGAGCAGGGTGAAAGCCTGTGACTGTGCCCCTGTTGCCTAAAAGCATTGGTTGAATGGCTAGGGAGTCCTTTGGGGAACAGGCTGAAAGTTTTCCACCCTAGTTCTTTTTCTACTCTGACTTAAGGCCTGATAGAACAGATGCTTTTCTTGGATCCAGAAGTTTTACCTCCTGCCCCCCAAATCTTGACTGCTGGGTGGGATCAGATGGAAAAAAGTTACCTGCCACGTTCAGCCCATTTGATGCTGCTGGTCAGGCACCGCGTAGAGCTGGTTCCCTAGGATAGTTCTCTCCTCTTTGGGGTAAGGGGAGTGTGTTGAGAACACGTGGGGGAGGGGGCTCCTCATGTGATCCTTGCCCTAATCTCTAATGCACCATCCTTTGGAAGGCTACATATATGATATAGTTTGGGCTACAAATCTCTTGAATCTTCTCGCTGGTTATCTTCCCATCTTCGTCTAGCCCTGAGCAACAGACACTTCTATCAGACTAGCTGATCAGGACAGTCAGGAATGAAACTAAATATAACTTTCCCTGTCTGGATGCAGCTCTGCCCAGGCCTCTGACAAGGTCTTTCCCTGACTGCAGCTGCAGGAAGCAAGGAGGGAGGAGAGAGGACAGTGGAGAAAGGACTAGTCCTCCACTGGGTGAAAGGTCAAAGACCAAGGGATGGCCAAAAGCTCCAGTTCTTAGTCGGTAGGCAGCTGACAAATGCCAAGTGAGTGCCTACTGTGTGCAAGGTACCATGCTAGTTCTTGTGGGAGATACCAGAAATATATAAAGAGTTTCTGCTTTCAAAGAGTGCATAGTCTAGTTAGAGAGAGACAAATTACCTACCATATGGGAAGCAGAGAATGACTAAGTGCTAATCTCTGTGATCTAAACAGTTGAAGTTTAGAAGTGTTTAGCCCGCCATTTTGTTTTTCTTGATTTCTCCATTGGGGAAGGGAGAGAATATGAACCTTAAAATAAAATTGCATTAATAACAAAGTACATACCTACCCAGAAGAAGCTTCTTTCTGAGGTCTGAGCTAGGAGTGTTGTTTCATTAAAGATTTAGGAGCATATGCATAGTCATTGAGTATATAGGGACCAAGTGACTGTGAATTCAAAAGTTGGAGGGTTCCATCTATGACCAGTCCTATAAATGTGAATATCTGCACAGTCCCTTTCCCCTTCCATTTTTTCCCTACCTCCTTCCCTCCCTTGGCCTCCCTTCCTTTTTCTTTCTTTCTCCCTTTTCCTTTCTTTCATTCTTTATTTTTCTTCTGTCTCTGGCTTTTCATATTGCAAGGATTATTTGAAATTTTGATTAAGGAATTGGATATTGGATAATGGCCATTGGATATTATATTACTTAACTTTGACTAACATTCTCTCTCTCAGCCCCCTACCTGATTGGGGTTGGAATGTTATGGAAAATCACAGAATCACATTTCTTCTAGAGTTAGAAGGGACATATCTCCCTCATTTTACAGATAAGGAAACCAGCCAAGGTCACACAGTGAGTTAGTGACAGAGAAGGGATTAGAACCAATTAACTTCAGTATTTATTAAGGCAGTTAGGTGCTTCAGTGGATAGAGTGCCAGACCTGGAATAAGGAAGACTCATCTTCTTGGGTTCAAATCTGGCCTCAGACACTTACCAGCTTTGTGACCCTGGGCAAGTCACTTCACCCTGTTTGCCTCAGTTTTCTCATCTGTAAAATGAGCTGGAGAAGGAAAGGGCAAACCACCCCAGTATCTTTGCCAAGAAAACCCCAAATGGGGTCACAAAGAATCAGACATGACTGAACAACCTCAAAGTTTATTAAATGGGTAATACATGCCAAGATACCAAGACAAAAATTAAACAGTCCCTACCATTAAAGAGATTACATTCTACTGGTGGGATATAACATAAGTCAGATAACACGCATTTATTAAGCACCTCATGCGTGTGCCAGGTATTGTGTTAGATATTGGGGATTCAAAGATAAAAGTGAAAAAAAGCCTTGCCTTCAAGTAGATTACATTCTGCTAGAAGAACAGGGAATATAATGTGTATAAGTTGGACAGTTATTTTGAGGGAGTGAGCATTAACAGTGGTAAAGGAAGTGGACATTGGGAAAGCTTCTTGGAAAGGATGCCGCCTGAGACTGAAGGAATAGGAAGATTTTGAGGGACATAGTTAAGATAGAGGTGACAGCCTATGCTTGTGCATGGAGGAACCCTGAGTATGAGGAACAGTCAGTCATCTGGTTTGGATGAAACAGAAAGCTTTGAAAGGGAGTAATCTGAACTGTTCAGAAAAATAGACTGGAGTTGTACAGTGGAGGACCTTCAGCGGTAAGCTGAGGGCTTTGTCTATTATCTTTGAGGTAACAGGGGCATGAAGGAGAGGGAAGAGTGAAAAATGCCTCCTAGGTTATGAAACTGGGTGACCGGGAGGATGGTGGTGCTGACGAAAGGAAGAGGGAGATTTGAAGGAAGCACACATTTGGGGGAAAGCTGTGAGTTCTGTTTTGGACATTGAATTTGAGGTGTATCTCTACTTGGGTTGTCCAGGTAGAGGCATACCTTGGGCAGGTGATGATGAAGGACTATGCAGTCCAAGAGAGAAACTAGGGCTGATTATAAAGATTTGAGAGTCAACCGAATAGGGATGATGATTGATTCCATGCGAACTAGTCGACCAACAAACATTAGAACTTATAACTCCTATTATATTCTATTGGGAGGCTGCTGCTATTTTAACATCATCTGGAAATAAACCATTTGTGTTACTGCCAGGTTGGGATAGCTACGTTTCACCTTGCTTCTGCACTGTCTAAACAATTCCCATTCATCCTTTTCCTGGTCTCCTTGGCACAAGTCAGATGGACTTGATGCAACTCACATCTGCCCCAAGGTTGATGCTCTGTCATTTACCCAGGGAAGAAAACATAGATCAGAAAAGGCAGCCATACCTCAGACACTTAACACAAAAACTAGCCGTGTGATCTTGGGCAAGTCACTTAACTCCAATTGCCCTCCAAAAAGCAAAAAAGAAAAAAAAAAGAAAAGAAAAGAAAAGAAAAGGCAGCCATAGCCTAGGTACAAGCTTGCCTGGTGGGCTACCCCTATTCAGACTTCCATGAGAGAGTGGTCACCATGATCCTGGAGTGGGGTAAAGCCAACCCATCTCCCAGCTCTCCTCAGAAATCTAGGAGTTGTACGATGCCTTCTAGAAGGTTGGAAGAAGAGCAAGCCATCTGACAGCTCTCTCCTTTTAACTGATTCAGAACCCCTCCATCCTGCCACTATGAGGGGAATGGGTAGGACCAAGGTTCTACTCCAGGTTTTCTGCATCATGACAAAACAAAAAGTCCTTTTAGGGATAGGCCATCAAATGGCTGAAAGTAGCCAAGAAGCTTGCCATTTTCCAAGGGCCCAAGTACTGAGTCACACATGGCCATTTGGAAGCAGGTAAGGAGTATCTACACATGCTCTGAACGACCCTTTTACACATGCATGAGTATATATGAAACTTTTTTTTTCTGTGAACAGGAAACTACTGAAGAACCTGGAGAAAGAATTCCTGTTTCTTAATATGTTACTGTCTGCCCTCCCTCCCCAGGATTTTCTTAGACACTGAGGTTGGCACAGAGGATGAGTATTTGCCTTTGTTGGCTAAGCTATTTATCAGGCCCTGTTTTTAGGGAAATCTGATAACATTTGGACAGTCCCTTGATTTTTTTTTCTCCCTTTTTTCCATTATCTTCTCTATCAATGACTTTGGGTCTTAAATCAAGAAAGAGTGAGAAAGTATTTAGTTACAGAAAGAAAGAAGCTTTTGGCCCAAGCCGAAGGCCACCAACAGCTTTTCCAGGGCAATGTTTTGGAGACCCCTTCTTTCACAGGAGCATGGGCTCCTCTGGGATGTTGGGCCCTCGCCTGATTGCTTCCCCATGTACATTATGGTTTCTCCATGTCCGCTGAGCTGAGTAGACATCTCCTGACTGGAGATGCTTGTTTTGATAACATCCAGGAATGTTGTATCTCTGGGTAAGCAACTGGGACTTCTCTGAGCAGAAACAGACATTTAAAGGCAAAAAGTAAGGTACTGATACTGGGCTGCGGATTTCAGCACAGCTAATTTTTTTCCCCTCACCATTTTTAAAGTAGCAATAGTGTCTACCCCAGCCCTGATTCGTAACCCAGTCTCTGCAACATGTGCCTTGTTCATTGCCCTTGTGGTGGACCACAGATGTCCTGTGCAGTGGGTTAGGCCGCTGAGATAGCCACCGCAGCAACAACATGGCAGGTATTCAGGGCGTCCCAAAAAGTCTTGGTGCAGTTTTAAGTTGTAGTAGTTTAAAGGTATCTCTAGCCTTTGTATCGTACAGTTTCTTATTTCAAACTTTAATAGCCTAAAACTGCATCAAGGCTTTTGGGAAGGAGCGGCTGGGTGGTGCAGTGAGTAGAGCACAGGCCCTGGTGTTAGGAGGACCTGAGTTCAAATTCAGCCTCAGATACTTGACACACTTACTAGCTGTGTGACCTTGGACAAGTCACTTAATCCCAATTGCCTCCAAAAAGCAAAAAAAAAAAAGACTTTTGGGAAGAGCTCATATAGTGTGTTAAGACTTGAGAAATGCCATATGTATATTATCTCATCTGATCCTCACAACAACTCTGTGATGTTGGTGCTATTATTTTCTTCATTTTACAGATGAGGAAACTGAGGCAGGCAGTGGTTAAGTGACTTGCCCAGGGTCATATAGCTAGGAAGCGGCTGAGACTGGATTTGAACTCGGCTTTTCCTGAGTCCAAGCCCAACATTCCATTCATGGCACTGCCTAGCTGCCCGCCATTTTTGCAGCTTTGTGACCTCTCTTCTTATTGCATCATTGACATTTTAAGGTTATCCCTATAGGTTGCCCGTTTTTAGTCTTGTCTGGGGATATTGTGACGTGGGGGGGCCCAGCAAGGTGGCACAATGAAGAGAACACTGGACTTGGAATCAAGAAGACTCATCTTCCTGAGTTCAAATCTAGCCTCAGATGCTTCCTAGCTGTGTGACCCTGGGCAAATCACTTAACCCTGTGTGCCTCAGTTTCCTCATCTGTAAAATGAGCTGGCAAACCAGTCCAATATTTCTGCCAAGAAAAACCCCAATTGGGGTCACCAAGAGTCAGACAGGACTGAAAAGACTGAACAACAACATTCTGATGTGAGGATTAAGGAAAGAACAGGGACTTTCTGAAATTAAACTTCCAGCTGTGAGGTCCGCACCAAACTGGAGGAGAGTCTGAAGGACAGTCTCCGGACGAGCGAGCGACTGTCTGCTTTTCTCCTGTGTAGTCAGCCTGCGCCTACCCCTTGGAGCCCTGCCGGAGTAAGTGATGAGCTGACCTTGCTCGGAGATGCCCCTGGTTAAATGGAAAAACGGCGTCCAGCTCCTCAGAAGCTTATCAAGACGGTGCTTGTTTAGTTTTTTTAATCCACCAAAAACTGATCCTGGAGATAATCATCTTTCCCTCGCACCATTCCCATGGCCCTGGCTGGATCACTGGGGTTCTGCCGTTGGCTGCTGGGGATGCTCCTGCTGGTCCTTTGCTTAAAGCAGTCTGGGTAGTTTGAATAGGAACAGATGATTTACCAAACAGTGATGCATCTCATGGGAGCACACTTGCTGCACGCCCACTCCTGCCAAATTTTTCCCCGACTAGACTTAGAATGTTGTGGATGAGTCACAGTGAAGCCTGATTCCTTTCCTACCTCCTAAGGATCTTTCTTTTTTTTTTTTTTTTTTTTTGGAGGGCAGTTGGGGTTAAGTGACTTGCCCAAGGTCACACGGCTAGTTTTTGTGTTAAGTGTCTTGAGGCCGGATTTGAACTCAGGTACTCCTGACTCCAGGGCCGGTGCTCTACTCACTGCGCTAAGGATCTTTCTTAAAAAGAAGTTTTCCTGTGCATTATTTTTGTTGTTGTTGTTGATGCAATTGGGGTTAAGTGACTTGTCCAGGTCACATAGTAAGTGTCTGAGGCTGGATTTGAACTCAGGTCCTCCTGACTCCAGGACCAGTGTTCTATCCAGCTGCCCCTTTCCCGTGCATTATGGATTAGAAACATTATTGCCCCAGCAGAGGAGTGGTTTTGCTGATCCATCACCTGGACAACTTTGAGATTGTTGTTTGAATCTTCCAGCATCAAATCTAAAGTCCTCTGGCATTCAAAACCTTCTATAACCTTTTCCTTCTATTACCCTCCCTTCTACAAGAAGCCTTCCCTCTGTTCATTATTTGTCCTATCCACACCTTGTTTGCCTGTTGTGTCCCTATTAGACTGTTGAGTTCAGAGAATGTCTTTTGCCTTTATTTCCCTAGAACTTAGCATAGTGCCAGGTACATAGGTGCGTAATGTTTATTGCCTGACTGGCTGGTAAGAAGAGGCAATGTTAATGCTAGTCTTGTTTCCAGAGTTTCATAGCACTTAGCTAACTGGATATTAGTCAATTCAATTTTAAAAGAACAAACACATAAATTGATTAAGAATCCCCTTTGTTCATGGTAGGTTCAGGTTGTAGGTATCTACAAACAAAACCAAGCTGTCCCTGTACTGAAGCACTTTCTATTGAAGGAATAAAGTTCACTAAGTACAGTCAAGGGTAAGTTGAGGAGGCAGAGGGGACTGGCAGAGAGGGGATATGAGGAAGACTTCCTGAAGGAGGTGGCTCTTGAAATGAAGGATTCTGGGAGGCAGAGGTGAAGACTGGCTATGTTTCAGGGATGGAGGAAAGACCATTTCTGTGTGTCCATAGATGTATGTATATATGTGTTATCTTCCCATTAGAATCTGAGTTCCTTGAGGGTGGGAATAGTCTTTTCTCTTTGCAATTGCAGTCCTTTGCACCATGCTTTTGCAAATTGTAAGGCTTACTAAATGCTCTGTTTATTCATTTCATTCATGGGAGGTAGAGATGGAGGGCAAGCTATGAGATACTGGGGGAGGACAGATGGATGGATTTGGGGGAATAGAGAAATAAACTGTTTCAGAGTGCTCCAAGGTAATGATGAACTTGGGTGACTGGAAAATTGGCATAAGGAAAATTAGGCTCCTGACCTCAGCCCCCAGAACTGTTGGGCTTCCCCTTGGGGGACAGGGTCCCTTCACAAGATGGGTGTTTGTTTTTCCTACTGGTGAGCCTGATGCTATCTACTTCCTCTTTGGACAATGATCCGGAGATTATAACTAGCTCTTGCCTTACTCGATGGCCAGGAATTATAGCAGAAGCCTCACTCCCTGGCAGTGGAGAAATCAGCAATATCAGGTCAGACAGTCAGGGTTCAAGAAGCCATTCTTCTAGAGGAGAATCTTGGGATATAAACAAGGGCTGGCAAACTTGAGGGCCTGTGGGCTCCTAGCACTGGAAAAACTCCCAAGTGCAGCCCAAACCAGATGAAAATGTAATGGGAAATGTTTCATAAAGCACATAAAAATAGTGGATAGATAATAGATAAAATAGATGCATGAAAATAATAGTAGATAATGTTAATTTGTGATTTTCTAAGCACATGGCCTGCGGAGATCTGTTTCTATTTGGGTCTGATACCACTGGCCTTAACTCTCAGTAGCTCACGTTTATATATCGCTTTAAGGTTTACAAAGAGCAGCAAATTTTTAGTATATGATGAGTCGGAGAATCCAGCCTTGATCTCCTCTCTCCATGATTTCTTGAGGGAGTCTGTTTTTTCTTCCTAGGTACATCCAGCTTCAGAATCTCTTCTGTTAGCTTCCTTGGACAGAGAGGAAGCAAGGTTCTTTCTGGACCCGGAGTCCTGAAGACCTGAGTTCAAATCCTGCCTCAGACACTTAGCTTATTGATCATAAACTCAACTGCTCCCTGCCTCAGTTTCCTCATCTGTAAAATGGAGATATTAATAGCACCTACCTGCTGTGGTTGTGAGAATAAAGTGGCTGAGAGAAATACCATGGAATTCAAGATGGGAAAGATTTGACAGCTGACTAGCTAAATATGAGGTGCAGGAGAGTGGTACCTTAGATGGGAAGAGGGAAGTTTGGAAAAGGGGTGGATTTGGGGGGAAATAGAATGAATTCTGTTTTGAACATGCTGAGTCGGAGATGTTTGAATCCCCAGTAGGCATTTGGTGAGGCTGGACTGAAATTGCAAAGGCAAGACCAGGGTTGAATATATAGATCTATGAATCCTCATCATGGAGATTCAACTCTGGGTTCTGATGAGGTCACTGAAAGAGAGAGGAGAGGAGAGAAGGGAGCCTAGGACAGAGCTCTGGAGAATACACACAGTTAAGGGGCACAGCATGGAAACAGAGAAGGAGCTGTGAGGCAGGAGGTGACCCAGAACAGAGTAATGTGCCAAAAGCCCAAAGAAGAGAGGAGGTCGTCAGCAGTGTCAAACGCAACGGGTGAACTGAGAAGAATGAAGACTGAGAAAGAGCCATCAGATGTAGTCATTGAGAGATCACTGGCTATGTGACTCTGGGGAAGACACTTAACCCTGATTGGAGAGGGGGAGAGAGAGACAGAGAGAGAAAGAGAGAGAGACAGACAGACAGACAGAGACAGAGATAGAACAGAAACAGAGACAGAGACAGACAGACAGACACAGATAGAGAGACAGAGACAGACAGATGGACAGAGACAGAGAGAGACAGAGACAGAGACAGACAGACACAGAGACAGACAGACACAGAGAGACAGACAGATGGACAGAGAGAGACAGAGACAGAGAGGGACAGACACACAGACACAGAGAGAGACAGAGACAAACACAGAGAGAGGCAGAGAGGCAGAGATAGAACAGAGACAGAAACAGACAGACACAGACAGACAGACACAGACAGAGACACAGAGAGACAGACAGATGGACAGAGAAAGACAGAGACAGAGAGATACAGAGAGAGAGATAGAGGTATCACCATCTTTGGAAAAAGCAGTTTAAATTGAGTGATCAGGTTCAGAAGCCTGATAACAAAGGACTGAATGAGAAGAGAGTCTAGGTAATGAGTCTAGATAGCTTTTCCAGGAGCTGAGTGAGAAAAGAAGAGACAGGGGACTGCAGAACTTGAGAGCATAGTGGGGTCTAATATGATGGGAAGCTCAGGCAGGTCTGAAGGTGGGAGAAGATCCAGTGGACAGGAGGAAGTTGCAGATTAGAAGGTGAGAGGGTGGATGTTTGAGTGAGTAATGGGCCAGAGGAGATGAGGCTGGAGATAAAGTAGGGATTCCTGTTCAGGGATGGGTTGGACTAGGTGACCTTTGAGTTCTTTTCCTACTCTGATATCCTGTGACTATTAAACTATTCTAGGTCCCTCTGGGTCTTTGAGAAGCATCTCCCTGAATTACAGTAAAACAGTTAATCCCTTACTGTTGTCCTGTGATGGATGTGGGATAGGGAACTGGCCCAGGCCCCCCTATGATAACCCTGGCAACACAGGAGATTTCAGCACCTGCTGAATGGAGCTTTTCCTGTTCTCTGGGGAAGCCTGTACAAACACTGGGTTGTGCCAGTGTAGGATAACATATTTGGTCCTGCCAGGCATTCTTTGCTGGGCAGCTGAGTGTTGAGTTTTCTTTCCATACTGGGTTATTTGAATTTTCTTGATCCGGAGCTCTTGATCTAGCCCATCTTACAGATGGATTATAACTGAGCAGGCACGGATTTCTCCTTAAGCTAACTTAGATAAGACTGAGGTGGTTGATTCCTTTTAGGACTTGTGCCCAAAGTAGACAGTGTATGTCCCCATGCACTTCCAGGGTTTGGTCCTTTTCTTCTGTCTCCCACCCTCCCCTAGACAGGAAACTCCAAACTTCCATTCTTTCCTTCGGAAGGGAGGCTCTTTGTAGTTTGTGGCTGTCTGCCTGACCTCAGTCAGATCACCCCAAGGCTCTGAGGCTCCCAGCACCGCCCCCTCTCCCCATGCCTGCCTCTCTCTCTCTCTCTCTCTCTCTCTCTCTCTTTCTCTCTCTCTCTCCCTCTTTCTCTGTCTCTTCTCTCTCTCTTTCTCTGTCTGTCTGTCTGTCTCCTCTCTCTCCATCTCTCTCTCTCTCTCTTTCTCTCTCTCTCTCTGTCTCTCTCTCCTTTCTCTGTCTCTGTCTCTCTGTCTCTCTGTCTCTCTCTCCTTTCTCTGTCTCTGTCTCTCTGTCTCTCTCTCCTTTCTCTGTCTCTGTCTCTCTCTCTCTCTCCTTTCTCTGTCTCTGTCTCTGTCTCTCTCTCTCTCTCCTTTCTCTGTCTCTCTCTGTCTCTCTCTATCTCTCATTCTCTCTCTTTTTCTCTCCAGATGCTTCTAAAGCCAGAAGTCTCTCGGCTGCTTCCGTTGTGTTCCCTGGTTGATGGTCCATAAAGCAAGCACATCATGAGCCTAACAAAACAGCTATCTCTTCTCAGCCCAGAATCCTAAACCACAGGAGGCTGGGAGAGTTTAGAACAGAATAGAACGTTGGGACTGGAAGGGACCTTAGAAACCATCAAGGCTATCTCAGACTCTTTCTCAGACACCTACTAGCTGTGTGACCCTGAACGAGTCACTTAACTGCTGTCTGCCTCAGTTTCCCCAACCATAAAATAGGGATAACAGCACCTACCTCCCAGGGTAGCTGTAAGACAATATTTTGTAGGAGTGTTTAGCATAATACTTGGCACCTAGCAGGGAGTATATGAATACTTATTCCCTTCCCCTTCCACATTTTCTTTCTGAAAAAATTGAAGTCCAGACAGATTGTGAGTTGTTCAAAGTTATAGAGGAAGTAACTGGACCAGCTGGTTGTAGGACCTCACTCCTGTCCTATGACTCTTTCCAGCCCATTCTGTTGTCACTCACTGTTTTGACTATGAAACCCTCTGGGGACTGCCATCCCACTGTGGAAGCCGGGAAGGGAAGGGGGTATTCATTAGGGAGGGACTCTACCCAACAAGAAGATCTGAGCAATTCTTTTTCTTCTCGGAAACAGCTTCAGCAGCTGTGGGGAGCCGCTGATTTGGTGGGTGGCCTGATGGGGCTCTCTTTGTGGCAGGAACATATGGATAAGATGAAGGTGGCAAGCATGATGAGAAGACTCAAAACCCATCATAAGAGAAGGCAGAATTAGGACCCCCCCTTAGAAAGGAACCATAGATTTGAAGGTGAATATTAAGCCCACCCCCTCATTTTCTGTCAGCCAGCCCCTTCCTACTTTTCCAATCATCTTAACCTTACTCTGGGATCCACAGGCCTCGTCACGCAAGGTCTCCACTTTCACTGGCCATGCCCCATGCTTGGAACGCTTTCCCTTCTCATCTCTGCCTCCTGGCCTCTTTGGCTTCCTTCAAGGCCCAGGGAAAATCCCACTTTCTGCAAGGCAACTTTCCCAGTCCTCAATCTGAATGCCTTCCCTCAGAGGCCACCCCCAGTTTATCCTGTCCTTACCTGGTTGGTACATAGCTGTTGGCAAGTTGTCTCCCACATTGGACTGTGAGCTTTTTGAGGGCAGGAAGGTTTTTAAAAAACAAAAACAACAGAAAACCTTTCTTTGTATCCTATGTTTAGCATGGTGTCTGGAACGAAGTAGATATTGGCTGACTAAGAACACTGAAGCTCAATATGGTTAAATGACTTGCCCAAGGCCATATGTCTTGTAAATGCCTAAAGGAGGACTTGAACACAGGTCTTCCTGACCCCAAGTTTAGCACAACATGCTGCTTCATTAGAAATTACAGAGAGGGGTGGCTAGATGGCGCAGTGAGTAGAGCACTGGCCCTGGAGTCAGGAGGACCTGAGTTCAAATGTGACCTCAGACACTTGACACAGTAACTAGCCGTGTGACTTTGGGCAAGTCACTTGACCCCAACTGCCCTCCAAAAAACAAAACAAAACAAAAAGAAATTACAGAGAAACTAACTTTGACTCCATGGGAGGGGCAAGCTTCCTAATAGGACAGGTCTTGTCAGGAGGGAGGGAGGCTTTTTACTCTAAAGAGCTTCAGGAGGAGGTTAGGTGGCTACTGGTATGGGATATAGTAGCATTTCTGTTTAGGTATTTGTTGGCCTATATGAACTTGGGCCTCCTTTCTGCTCTGAGATTCTAAGTTGCTCTAAGTTCCTCTAGACCAGCTCACTGCCTGCCCAGGTTCTCAACCTGTGGGTTGCGACTTCTTTGGGGGTCGAACGATCCTTTCACAAGGGTTGCCTAATATCATTGGAAAACACATATTTGTGATGGTCTTAGGAACCGAGACACCGCTCCTCTATCCATCTCCAGGCGGGCCTGCCCACATACAGATACACTCACACATGAGTAGTAAAGGGTCATGGCATTAGGAAGGTTGAGAACCACTTCTCTAGAACCTTTGAAAGGCAACTAGCAAGAACATAGTTTAAAAAATTCTTTATGTGACAAAAAAAAAAAAAATTCCCTGACAGATGGCAACCTCTCTTGCCTTGAAAGACCGAGATAAAGAAATCTCGTGACCTTCTCTTGTTAACTGATCTCATTAACAGCTAAAACCCTGATTTTACCCTAAATCTCTCACCCTGTCCTCATGGAGGGGGATACCCTTTGTAGATGTGATAGCAATGAGTACATCAGAGCCCTGCCTTCTCCTCTTGAGATTGAGGCTGGCTGGGAAAACATTGGTTTCTTCTTCACCTTCCATCAGTTGGACTGAGTCTTCCCAGAACAGAACTCTAGGAGAAATGTGCATGATTAGTGGAGTGGGGACCAGAGTCTTTAAGACACTGTACAGCCTCCTCCTTTCCTCCCATCCTTCTGTCTCTTTTAGCTCTTTTGGTCCCCTGGGGCTTGTTCCTTAATCTTCCATTGTGTCATTTCCCTAACTGAGAAATTAAGCAACCTACTATGGTGCATCCCACTTAGTAGGTACACGGCATCTATTAGTCGAATGAGTCAATGAGCGACTGTTATTTGTTGAATGACGTCTCGCTAGGAATTTGCTACCCTTGTTCAGCTGGAGCCAGGACACCATGAAGTGTTGGGCAGTCTGGCAAACAAGAGTATGATGTTATGGTTCTTGGAAGTGTAGACCGGTAATTGAGTGGATAGGGAAGGCTTGGACAGGGTTCAGAGGAAAGAAGGAACCCGAAGAAAGGTCTGGGAAAAATAGGCCTTTTGAGGAGAGGCTGCAGTCTGGGCTTGTTTAGCCAATAGACAACAGACAAATGAGGAAGTAAGCTTAATTACAGCTTTTAAGTCTGTGAAAGAATATTGTGTGAGTGAAAGGCAACAGCTGTTCCAAGTTTTCTTGTAGTACAGGAGGGGATGAAATCATTGCTCATTACAGCAAGGGGACCCCGGGCTAGATGTTAGGAAGGACCTTCTGTGAATCAGCTTGCTAGGGGAAGTTAAGGGGGCTCCGTGGTAGATTTAAAAAAAAAAAGATGGAAACTTGTTCTGGTTTGATTTGAATCTAGACCAGAAGGGGAAGTGATAGGTAGGAAGAAACTACGAAGACCCATTAGTTCCCTTCCAACTTAAGCATTTGAAGAAAAAGGAGTTAAGTTGTAAGAAGCGTTTGCTTATATGCCTTTTTCCTCATCTATGAAGTTGCTGAGAAAGCCCGTAACTCAAGGATGCCACTAGGGGGCGCATAGCCCACATGCTGCGACTAGTTGGCAGGGCTTAGCAACATTGCAGAATGTAGTTTGAGATAACTTGTTTTTTTCCTAGAGAAGGACTTTGCTGTTGTGTGTGGGCTCCAAGCTCTTGACAGACGATCCTTCAAGCTTCCTTCTCCTCCTCTTCCTCCTCCTCTTCCTTCACAATTCCTCTGTATTATACAGTTCTTGCATTGAGGGGGATGGAGGTCAGCATTAATTTTTTTCTGTTGAGTGTGGAGTACTCTGGCCTAGAAGTTGGTAGACCTGGGCAGGCAGAAAGTGAAGTTCTAGGGTTAGAATGGCAGGTACCAGGAGAAGGACTTGAAGCACACCTAGAGTTTGATGTCCATCGCTTCTGGCGAGGGGAGGAAGGTTGTCAGGTTTGGGGCTGGGGGTTGGGAGGGGAAGGAGTAGAGAAGATACTTAATTTAAGAGCTGGGGGGAAGAAGAGCATTTGATCATCTTTAAAAAAATATTTTTTCTTTTTTTTTTTTGAGGGCAATTGGGGTTAAGTGACTTACCCAAAGTCACACGGCTAGTGAGCGCTTGACCATCTTGAGATGGTCACCTTGGCCAATCTCCTGTTTTACAGATAAGGAAACTGAAGCTAGATAGCACAGTGGATAGAACACTGGACCATCTTTATGAGTTCAGATCTGACCTCAGAGACTTACCAGCTGTGTGACCCTGGGCAAGTCATTTCACCCTGTTTGCCTCAGTTTCCTCATCTGTAAAATTAGCTGGGGAAGGAAATGGCAAACCCCTCCAGTGTCTTTGGCGAGAAAACCCCCAAAATGGAGTCATGAAAAATCAGATATAACTAAAAATAACTCTACAAGAACAACAACGGAAGATCAGGCTCTGGGCTTGTAAGTCATAGAACTAAGGTTTAAACCCAGATCTTCCGCTTCCAGATCCCGTTCTTCCTACCGTAGTTCTTCCCTGTTATGGCACATCGGGTTTTTAATCTGCAGGGGCTAGTGATCTGATGTTTGCATAGGAAGCCAGGGGCACAAAGAAAGAAAAGAAAGCCGTGATACTTCCAGTGGATGCTTGAACTCCATCTAGGACAGATAAATATGGTTAGGACTAGTGTAAGAGCCAGAACGCAGTAATGACAAGGAGCTCTGGGTAAGGAGTTAGGAGATGGAGGGCCGGGCTCTGGCTTTGCCACTAACTACCTGATTACCTTGGACAAGTCGTTTTCCTCTTTTGAGCTACAGTCTCTCTCCTGAAAAAGGAAAAGGTTGGATTACATCATCTTTAAAACGTCTTCTAGCTCAGATATTGTTTGCTTCTACATGGTCGGGGTTCTCTTTAGTAATAATAATATCTAGCATTTATATAATGCTTTAAGGTTTGCAAAGAGACTTCATAAATATTTTTTCATTTTATCCTCACAACAATTTTGGGAGGTAGGTGATATTTTTTACCCCTCTTTTATAGATGAGAAAGCCGAGGTGACAGGGGTTGGGATTTACCCAGGTCACACAGATAGTAAGAGTCTGAGGCTGGATTTGAACTCAGGTAAGGTCTCTTCAGAGCAGAAATGGTCCCTTAGAACATGAGGAGAAGACAAGAATTCTCTCCCTTTCACCATTTTCTTTCCTCGTGTTTCTTCTCTCCTAGCAAGAAAACAATCCCAAACTAGGCCTGTTCTAGGTTCAGAGGGCTGATGATAAGGACCTTGGTGGTCTAGGGTTCTAAGGGGGTTGGTGTCTGAAGAACTTATGTTTTCTTTGAAGCTTGAAGTTGGATTACTCATTCAGGGATCCCCAGCGTTGAAGTTTGTAATGCCTTATTTTTCTGTTAGATTTGGTAATGCCCTTCTTTCCCCAACCCTTTCTAAATATCCTGTACAACAGAATTGTCAGATTTGCTGCTGACTGGCCTACAAAACTTCAAAGTGCAGCCTCTCAGATTAAAATGCATTTAGGAGATGTTTAACAAAATAAATAAAAATACAACATAGATAATGTTCGTTTGCAGTTTTCTAAGTCAATATGCAGCTACTGGGATCCATTTCTATTTGAGTTTGACACCATTGCTGTGCAACATGCTTATGTGTATATGTCATGAAAAATCAGATATAACTGAAAATAACGTGTACATACAAATATACTTTTGCATACAAAATACGTGTGCATGTATATACAGATAGATGAATGTGTATATTTATGTAAGGACACACATTGTTGTTCAGTAATTTTTCAGTCTTGTCAAATTCTTTTCAAGGCCCCGTCTGGTGTTTTCTTGTAAAGATATTGGAGTGGCTTTGCCATTTCCTTCTCCAGCTCATTTTACAGATGGGGAAACTGAGGCACGCATGATGAAGTGGTTTGCTCAGGGTCATACAGCTAATAAGTTTCCGAGACCAGATTTGAACTCAGGAAGATGATTTTTCTGGCACTCTATCTCCATGCCACCTGCCTGTCCTATATACACACATACAGGTTATATATGTGTGTATATATACATATATGTGTGAGTGTGCATGTAAAAAAATATATATGTATATACTGCAATTTTCTCTCTCAAGTCTCACCCATCTGTGACTTTGCAGATAGGTTCCTAGAGGTCTTTATGCTACATTCATATATGTATTTTTAAAAATCCAAAATGAATTTAACATTTCCAACTCTCATGGAGAGAATCAGAAGCACCCTGGAATGTTATAACACCAGGAAGAAGATCAATGCAATAAAATTCTATTTATACTTCTATAGGGAACTCGTTTTATGCTGGGCAGCATAACCTAGGAAGAATTTTCTGCTCCTTAAGTCGGGAAACCCACCATCTCTACAGAGTTCTGCCATTAACTCAATCTGTGCCCTGGGGCAAGCCGTGTAGCCATTCTGTGTCTGCTTCCTCCTTTGTAAGATGGAGGCAATAACTACCCGCCTTTTAGCCACCTCATCAC
Source organism: Pseudocheirus occidentalis (assembly GCA_028646575.1). NCBI lineage: Eukaryota > Metazoa > Chordata > Mammalia > Diprotodontia > Pseudocheiridae > Pseudocheirus > Pseudocheirus occidentalis. Next base: position 152,835,160 of record CM053601.1, on the reverse strand, counting down.
GAGGTTGTAGAGAGATTCAAATGAGTGAGAATTTTTGTGTGAGCACTTTGAAAAATATATGGCATTCTATGAGCCCAAGGTTATGTATTTCTATTTCTCATAAGATTTAGAGCTAGAGGAAACATTAACGGTCAGCTAGTCCTACCCTCTGATATTATATGTGGGGAAATGAAGGGGAAGAACAAGGCAGAGAAGTGACTTAGCAAGGGTCACACAGGAAGGAAGCCCAGAGCAAGTATTTATAAGAATAAGGAAAAAAGCAAAGCATTGTCTTCTAACCTACGAATTGATGATACATGATGTCCCAAAAGTCTTTGTGCAGTTTAAGCTTAGAAGGCGATCCCACTCCTGTTGTCTCATTTGAATCCCAAGGCAGCCCTGAGAAGTGGGAGTGCAGATATTATTAACCCTTTTTCATAAGGAAACAAAGGCTCCAAAGCTGGTGATTTGCCCAGGATTCTGGAGGTGGTCAGGGGCAGAGCTATGCTTTGAACCCAATTACTCAGACTCCCAAGAACAATACTTTTCCCCATTATATCTAGTGACTGTAGCCATGAGACTAGGTGCCCTCTAGCCTCTAGAGACTACCGGAGCCTTTAACCTCTAGTCCTGGGTAGGACATCGGCACGTCTGACTCTCCGCCATGACTCAAAATCTTTATTCTGCTTATCAGTTCGCTTTTGCTCGCTGAGTATAGTGGTCTGTGATAGCAACTTGACTGTGTCCTTGAGGGCCATTCCAGTGCCCTGAGCAGACCAGAAAAGGAAGAGAGGGAGGACGGGAAGGGACGGGAAAGGAATGCCAGCTTTTGCCTCTGCGCTGTGATTCTGAGACCCGACCACCACTCACGCAGTCTTGACTGAGCGATTATTTTGATTTTCAGGAAGATGAGAGACTGTCCAGACTCTGACCCCAGCACCATGAGTGCCTGCGCTGACTAAAGCCATCCACAGGACCTGGGCGGGCAGCAGAGTAAGTACAGAGGCCAGTCTGGGCGGGCTCATGGGATGAGGTGGGTGCATTTCCGCCCACATCTCAGCCCGGAAAATCCCAAGTACAGAAACAAGTCAATGCAAGGCAGCCCCATCCTCCCAGCCGCTGCAGAGCCCAAGGGCAGCCCTGATTCCCGCTCCTGATCTCGTTAGCCAGCTCCCTCCCGTAATTCAGGACTCTTCCAAGTTGTATTATTTTAAAAACAAAAATAACAACACCGAGCGACACGGGAGGGGAAGAGAACAAGCCAGCCTAGTGTCTTTGCCCTCACCTCCTCTGGGCTTATTCGAGCAAGTTCCCAGGAACAGCTCGGTGCCTCTGTTTAACTGGAGGGAGGTAGGAGGGGTGGAATGTGCGAAAAATCGAGCCCATCAAAAGGCAGCGTTATTTCATGGATGCCTCCAGAGTCCAGACTGCGTGTGTGACCCAGAGGTTGTTGAGGGGAGGTAGTAAGGTAACAGAGGAGAACGGGACGGAGACAGCCAGAGACAAAGAGAGGAGACAGAGAACAGAGAGTGTGTGAGAGAAAGAGAGGAGCCGATCGGCAGAGAAGAGTGTGAGAGACAGAGAGTGTGTGTGAGAGAGACAAACAGGACGGAGAAAAAGTGTGAGAGAGGAGACAGAGAAGAGTGAGAGTGAGAGTGAGAGTGTATGAGTGTATGAGAGAGGGAGAGAGAGAGAGAGAGAGAGAGAGAGAGAGAGAGAGAGAGAGAGAGAGAGAGAGAGAGAGGGAGAGAGAGAGGGAGAGAGAGAGAGGGAGAGAGAGAGAGAGAGAGAGGGCAAACGAGCCAGAGGGAGAACAGGGTCTCCATGACAACTGGCCCGGCCAGCAGCTAGTTGTGCTTGTGCTATTGGAGCTGGAAGAAGCTTTGGAAAGGTCAGAGGAAGGAGCTGGGGAAGCGCGCAGCAGGTATTGGATCCTAAGCGAGCGGATTTGGGGGCCCAGGGCTCCCCGGCTTGAGCTTGGTGCGAGCGATACCCTGCCGAGAATGGAGTGGGCAGCCAAGGCCCGGGAGTTTCAGGTAAAGAACAAACCCCGACTTTGGCCGGCCTCTCTTCCCTCCTCCCGGTTGGTTCTTGTGTTTACTCGGCATTGGCGGCGGCTGCGGCAGCGAACGCCTGCACTCGCTGCTCGGGCTCTGGGGCTCTGGGGAATGATGTCATGCTCCAACAGTTGGATTCTATTAGGTGAGCAGTGGGGAAACAGGCAGCTTGCGGGGCTGGAGCCTTCCTTGCTGGGGCTCACTCTTTTGCTCAATCTGAGGTGTTTGAGGCCAAATATCACCCTCTTTTTGACTTATTCTAGCGCTAGATTTTTTTTTACATGAGGACTATTTACATTAAAAAAAAAGTCTCACCCTTTAGTTTTTGTGCTAGTGAGTCTTACTAAAAATCCGTGTGTCCCGTGCATACTGGCTACATTCAAGTTTCCTATGTGCCCTTCTGCCTGGCCTGTAATTTAAAATTTAAAGCTAATTAAGCTCCAATAGGTGCCGGCTCTGGAATCCATGTGTCTTGGGAGTGTGTATTAGGATGGGGGCGAGCGTGAGGAGGAGTCCTGAGCTGGGAAGCCTTCCCCCTTCCTAGAAATGCTCTCAGGGTCAGGATATCTTTCATAGGTCTTTAATAGTTGATTTTTCTAAGAGACACATGAGGAGGGTATAAGGAGGGGGTTACTCTTCCACCCTTCTGGCAATCTGGGAGTGAGCTGGCCTGAGGACCATGTTGGTTAAGATTCTAACCAAGTATCTCGTGCAGACAGTGAATGTCTCAGCTGGCCCAAAGCATAAAAAATCCGGGCTTCCTTTCCCCTTCTGTTCTGACTGTCCTGTATTTTGGAAAAACTTGTTCTAATCTCAGAAGAAAGTAAGGGGGCCAAACATACACCTAACGATGTTGATTGGCATGTGGGGCTGGTGGACATGTCCCAAGGCACTGGAGGACCAGAGACTGTTATCTGAGATAGAAAGGCATTCTCAGAAGTAAGGCTGTACATCTTCAGGAGCCCCAATGCCTAGGTGACACATTTATCACCTTGGTCTCTTTCTCTCTACCCTTGAAATGACTTAAACTTTCTCCCAGCCAAGCATAGAGCCTTGGCTGGGGCCATTGCTTTTTTTCTATGGGTCGGAGTAGGGAAGCCCCCCAGCTCTTTTTTTTTTCTTCCCTTCTTGAACTTTCTGAACAGAATGTCTTTTGTACTCTGGCAAACAATGAGAGAGCCTCCTGATTGGCTCAGAGTATGCCTGCCAATGTAAGCCAGTGACCATGCTGTGGATTTCTGTTCATTCCTCTGTAATTCTTGAATCTGTGTTTATGTGGGCATTTGTGTTTGTAAGTCGGGCTCCGTGGAAGGGCTCCTAGAACCTGGGCCCTAGATCAGAAGGTCACTTCTACAGTGATTCCTTCATTCAGGGCATTCTCAGGGACACCTCCCCCTCCTTTGCCTTGCATGTAATTTCTGCTTTTGGTATAGGGGGAAAGAATATAGTATGAGGAAGAAACCTCCCAGAATTTATGGAAGAACTCAATTTTTGCCTCTCTTTTAGGGAAGTGTGATCTCTTTTAATCATGTGTTTGGAAAGGAAATGGTTTGGAAAGGAATGGTTCCCTTGATTCTGTCAGCTCTGTTTATGAAAAAAGCTATAGAAGAGGTCATTGTATTACTTATGCCAACTGACTTCACCTTTCCATGCCAATTTCCCCATCTTTAAAACTGGTGCCATAAACTTCTGCCTTCCCCCTTTTCCCCCTTGTGAATATGTCATTAGATCTGTAATTTAACTGATTGACTAATCCCTCTACTGGTATAAATTACAGCTGCTCCATGCCTTCTCATTCCCCTTGCCTACATTATCCCATAGGTTCTCCACAGGATGAACCTCTAATGCAGGAGGTGTTCTTCTATGGCTTTTACATCTGAAGGGTACCAAGGCCACACCCAGGAGAGCCATCTCTTAAAAAGATACAGGATTTGTGTGAAAATAATTTGAGATGTAAGGAGTTGCTTCTCCTCCCTGGGTTAGGTGTAGCTATAGAAATGAAATTATAGTAGTACAGAATTTCATTTGGAGGGGTCCTCACATGTTATGGAATCTACCCCTAACCAAAGCCTGAGTCATCTTAACACTATCCCCAAGTGGTCATTCAGCCTGTGTTTAAAGATCTCCAGCTATGGGGGGGCTCCTTACCACCTGGAGGTCCGAGTAGCTCTTGTTAAGAAGTTTGTCATCTGGAAGAGAGGATCTCTGAGAGGGCATTTGACTTCTCCAAGGTGACCTAGGAGCAGCCAGCAGCCAGGTCTGTGCTGGCAAAAAGGCGGCCAGCAGGGAGAAGAGTTGCTGGCTTCCTATCTTGGTTTCTTGGATATGGTTATGATTGCTTAGCTGGCTGGATGCTGCTTGTGGAGGGTCAACTTGAAGTGGAGTTGAGGCTTTGCCTCAGTGGTTGTTCCCCTTCTGGGAAAAGGGCTTTTGGGGAGTTAACTTGAATAGGAAAGAGACAAACACAGAGAGAGACAGAAAGAAAGACAGAGACAGAGTGAGAGAGACAGAGAGAGAGAGAGAGATAGAAAGACACACACACACACAAATACACAGAGAGACACACAGAGAGAATGAATTAAGGAAGTGAAATGTATTTAAGAGGGGAATTTCTGGATATTCCCGAGATCGTGAGGCCAAAGGACATCATAGGCAAAGGAGAGGAATGGCAGGGCTGCTTACTGATGGAAGGAGAGATCAGGCTCTGTGGGTGGAACAGTAAAAAAGGATGATGAGTTTTTCTTCCATCCTGTTGGCCCCTTTTTTTTGTGGGCCAGGAGAATAATCGGTCAACTTTGCCCTGAGGTGGTGTCTGGGAAGCTCAGTCCCTGAGCTGTGGGATTCCTGGTGCTGTGCCAGTCCTTCCTTCCATGAATCACCCTCCATTGGTCTCAGGAAGGTCTGTGTACTCCTAGCTGGGTTTGGGGCTACAGTTATTGCCCTCTGTGCTGGCAGCAGTATGGTAGAATAGAAAGAGCATACTGTCAGAGGCCTTGGGTTCAAATGCTGCCTCTGACCCTGAACGAATTCTTGAACCTCTTTGGGTAGGCCTGGGTATCTTTATCTCTTCAAGATGAGAGGTTTGGCTCAGAAGGCCCCTTCCAGTACAGATTTATGATCCAAAGACCATCTCTGTTCCCCCAGAAGTGAGTCACAATTTGGATGCCTCCAAGTTCCTTAAGTAGACTCACAAAATTATATTCCTGTTTCTTTTGCAACTTTTTAAAACAATCTCAAGTCTCAAAATGTAGTCTTCAGTAGGATCCCTTTGGAGGAGTAGGGGTTCCCAACACCTTTTTTGGGGGTGGTCTTTAAGGTCAAAATTATTTTCATAATACTAACACATTTGTTTTCTAATATGGTACATTTTAATAGATATAACCCATGTAAACAAAAGTTCTTTGGTGGGGGGGCCTCAATTTTTAATAGTAGAAAGGGATCTGGAGACTAAAATGTTTGAGAAAAGCTTCTCTCAGGCTGTAAGTTGCCAAGAAGGTGCTGACCTGCATTGGCAGAAAAAACTTACTATCCTGGAGTTCCTTATGTCAATGGAATCCCACCCCAGCTCCTGCCCCTTTCCCTGGCCTGGAGTAGGTAGTGACTGAAGGAATCACCCCAGGATTGCCTTCTGTTTAGGATATTTTTGTGGCCAAATTAAACTTGTTCACAATGCCTAGCATATAGTAGGCCTTAATAAATGTTTATGGATTGATTGTTGTTAGAATCATGGAACTGCCGAATATTAGAGCAGGAAGGTTCCTTAAGAAACTGAGGGTGAATAAGATAAAACAGCTTGTTTGAAGTGACATGGGTAGTTAGTGGTAACCTAGCCCCTGAAGAGAGAGATTAGCCCCAGGCCACCTCTAGGGCCAGTGTGAAGGGGCACCTAAAACTGACTCAGGAGAGTAGAGCCAACTGATAATCCCCCGCTGGCCTGGCCGGAGGGTCAGGGGAGAGTCCCGAATGACTGGCAGACCTTACATAGGCTCCCCCAGCCTTCATGGGTCTCTTTCTGTATTTCTCATCTAGTCTCTGAATTTAGGGGATTCCAGATAATGCCAAGGAACTTTTTTTGTGCAACTTGGGTGAGGAGTGAGGTCATCTGACAGCTGATTTTTTCAGGGCCTGGGATTTCTGGTTACCTGTGATTGTTCAGAAGTGTCCCTGATCGGAGGGGGCAGTGCTAGCCACTGTGGCCGCCGCTGAGCGGCCATTCTTATCCCGGGCTGCTTAGGACTCACCCTGAGGGTTGGTGGTTTTCCTTGTTCTCAGATGCTACATCTGTCCTGCAGAAGTGACTGGCTTCTGTGGTTTTATCGTTTGCTTGAGCCGGTCTCATTGGTCATGACCTTCCTAGGCTAGACCTTTGCTAATGGCTCCTGCCTGGTGTCTACCAGAAGCTCCCCGATTCTGCCTTCTCTGTGATTCTGTGGAAACCAGATTGAGCCTGGATTAAGCTAGGCTATGAGCTTCGGTGCCCAGGCCTGAGGTGGAAGGGAAATAAGGCTATGATCAGATAGTCAGTGGGTTAAACTTGGCCAGTCCTCTGGTCCTCTGGGTTTTTTGGGGGGATGGTGGTAGTGGTAATCACTCTGTGTTGTGTCCCACTGTAAGACTTGGCTATTGGCTACAGGATAATAATTGGGTTCTTTGAGTTCAGGGACCATGGGAAGAAGAGGGGGAAGGGCGTTGGGAGATGCATTGGGGGTGGGGGTAGTGGGAACTGATGAGAAAAATGACCATCTGGCAAAATTTGAAAGAATTGTTGTTGGCTTTTTTTTTTTAGCCTGTGGGCAAGTTTTCCTTATTGTGTGTGCTTTGTGGTGTGGAGCTGGGGAGCATTTCACAGATCTGTCTCAGCTGGTATGCTCTGAATGTTCCTGATGATGGGAAGCTGCAGTGCCTACACTTACCTTAAACTTCACTTTTTCATATATGTTATGTATTTAGGGGGAATGCGGAGGGTGTTAAGAGAAGCCTGCACGAAGCATTTCACTTCTCCCCTTCACCTTCCCCTCCCTTGCCCTCCCCCCCACCCCGTGTTTTCCTACACTCTATTTCTTGAAAATACACGGTACAAAATACAAGCAGATCGGACATCTATACATACATTCTCTTACTGACCAGAATGGATTCATATCCTAAAGCCGGCTCTAAAAGTGCCTCGGATCCTTCAACCCAAGGCGTTGGCTGAAAATCAGGCCTCATTGTTTTTCTTGACTCCCCAGCGCTTTGTCTCTGCTACTCCCCCAGATGACCAGGCCTGCCCCACCCTCTATAAATACACTTTGCCCATACCCACAATGGAAGGGCAAGAGATTGACAGAAAGCAAAACAAAAAGAGAAAGCCAAAAGATGAACTTGGTGCTGGAGGTGGCCTGGCAGAAGCCTCAAGGACCAGGAAGGTAAGAATTAAGTTAGTCATTGATCAGCAAAAGGAAGAAGATTTTTTTGGTCTTTTTCATCTTCTCCAGCAAATTGGTCCTTCCCCCACTGCTTTAATGCTCTGTCTCTGCATCTACTGGTTCCTTCCCCGCTGTCTACAAATATGCCCCGGTCTCCTCCAAAAAACCCTCCCACCATCCCCACTAATTATTGTCCCTCTTCTTTTCTCAGCCAAACTCATTCTTTCCTCGCTCTCTTCTAACCCTCGGCAGTCTGGCTTCTGACCTCCTCCAGTGAAACTGGTCTCTTCAAAGTTACTGGGCGATCCATTTTTCAAGTGTTCTTTTTTATTATGAATTTAATAAGCATCATCAAAAGTGAACATTCCAAGATAGAGCAGAAAAGAGGGTTAGATGTGAAACTGTGAACTTTTGGTTAGGTACAGTTTTGTTTTAGGCCTGTATTAAATTCAGCACAATAATAATCAAACTATCTTGCTCGTGTGTCCCTTTCTCAGTTTCATTCTGTGTATTTTTTAATGATTGATTGACACTTTTTTCTTTCTTTTCATCTGTGTCTGTGCCCAGCTGCCCTTACCCAAAGAATCCCTCCTTTGTAATTAATAAGTATTATTGAGCCAAACAAATTGATTCGTTGACCGTGTCTGAAAATACCACCTCTCCACCATCAGTCTTCTCAAGTCATGAACGGTCACCTCCTGGATCAGATTGTTTTTCAAAGCTCTCTTCCTTCATTGGGTCAGTCACGTAAACTGTTCCTCTGATTCTCTTTTTCACTCTGAATCAATTTATTGACGTTTTCTCAGGTTTCTTGGAAAGCATCGTATTGGTCATTTGGTGAAGCCCATTGGTGTTCCACTATTTTCATATACTGTGATTCATTCAGCCAGTCTCCCGCCGACTGGCACTTTGTCTCCGGTTCTTTGTGGCGACAAAAAAAGTGCTTCCATAAATATCTCTGTACAGTATGGGTCCGTTCTCTTTGAAGGTCTTTGACCTTTCTTCCTTTAAGGCAGAGCTCAGGCATCACTTATGTAGGGAGCCTTTCCTGAGCCTCACCCAACTCAAATTCTTCCCCTCTGGGACTGGTCATTGAACTACCTTTGAATGTATTCTCTTCATATTTATTTTGTACATATACACACATGTATACTCTCTCTCTCTCTCTCTTTCTCTCTCTCTTTCTCTCTCTCTCTCTCTCTCTCTCTCTCTCTCTCTCTCTCTCTCTCTCTTTCTCTTCTTGTAACCCCTATTAGAATGTAAATTCCCTGAGATTAGGGATTATTCTCTTTTGCTGTACTTGTATTTCTAGTATTTAGCAGTGTCCCTGGAGCACAGTAGATATTTAATAAATGCTTGTTGATAACTAAATAGTTGATTGATTAATAGTAGATGCTTCATACGTGTTTGTTGATTAATTGATTGATGAGGCCCAGAGTGAAGACAGCTATTCAGATGGTAAGGAGTTTCCTGAAATGCATTTTCAAATGGTGAATTGCCTGACACAGTGGGAGGAATGCTGGATGTGAGGCCACAAGGTTTGGATTCAAATCCCAGCAGTACTATTTGTTACCTGGATGTGGTCAGAAGAGTCACTTTAAAAGAAGTGACTCAGTTTCCCTGTGTATGAAATGAGAACAGTTGGTGTAGAGGCCTCTGAGGTCCCTTTGAACTCTTCCTTCCTCAGTTTTGGGAGGAAGCCGAAGGGATAGGGCTCTCTCAGGACTGGAGGTAAAAAGTTGATCCCAGAAAGAAAGCCAGGTTTATTGGCGGGCCTTGTAAGATGGAGACATGGGCTAGGAGTAGGACTGGATTCTAATTGTCTCATCTGGAATTTGCTCAGCTAGTACCAGGCCTGGAGTCAGGAAGACCCAAATTTACATCTGTCTCAGATGCTTACTAGCAGTGCGACTCTGCACAAGTCACTTAACCCTATTTGCCTCAGTTGCCTCATCTGTAAAAAGAGCTGGAGAAGGAAATGGCAAACTACTCCAGTATAGTCTAGCCAAGGAAACCCCAGGTCAGGTCACAAAGAGTCAGAGGTGACTGAAACTCCTGGGACCACAACAACATAGGGTGGCTTATACCATTAGCTTTCTGATACTTTTCTGGTTCCTCTTCACATCACACTTGTCTCAGTATCCAGTGTTTTCAGATTTTTCACTTCTTTCTTTCTCTATAAAATCTCAGTCCCTTTTCCTCATTACATAGTCCCTCACTCTGGTTCAGGCAGACGCTTCTGGGGCTAACGGAACAGTATCCTCCTAATTATCCCCCTGCCCCATTCCAATCCATCCTCCACTCTGCTGCCAAAGTGAATTTCCAAAGTGTATCTTCCCCTCTTTATAAACTCCCAAGGCTCCCTGTTCTGTACCTCCAAGACCCAGCATGGAGCGTGGCATTGAATGCTTTGCACAGCCTGGTCCCCTCCTGCTTTTCTAGGTTCCTTATGCTCCTTATACTGGGCTCCCGAGTGCATGCTTCATGATCCAGCCACAGCGGGCGTTCCCCTCCTTTGCACTGACTGTCCCCCAAGCTTGAAGCACTCTCCTTCATCTCTGCCTCTTAGTCATCCTGACCCCCTTCAGGACCCAGGAAATCCTGATTTCTGCAAGAGGCCTTGTAAATGCTTCTCTTCTCATGTGACCTCCCATCCACCCCGAAAATCTGTGGTATGTTCTTGTTCATTTAGGCTTTTGTTTCCCCATTAGAATGGGTGCTCCTTGGGGGCAGGACACTGGGCCTTTTTTGTTTTCTCACTGCTTAGAACAATTCCTAGAACATTTATTGTTGTTTAATCATATTTTAGCCGTGTCTGACTCTTCCTGACCCCATTTGGGGTTTTCTTGGAAGAGATACTAGAGTGGTTTGCCGTTTCCTTCTCCAGCTCATTTTACAGATGAAGAAACTGAGGCAAACAGGGTTAAGTGACTTGTTCAGGGTCACTTAGTAAATATCTGAGGTTGGATTTGAACTCAAGTCTTCCTGACTCCAGAACTGGTGCTCTATCATCTACCTATTGCCTTCCTGGAACATAGTAAACACTATATTTACTATGGTAAATGTTTGTTGACTGACCAACAGACTTGCCTTACTAGAAAGGGGAATAGAAGACAATAAAGTATGAGGATTTCAGTCCATGACTGGAGCTCAAGTAAGGAATTCCTGTCCTTATCTCCCTTAAATCTTGGAAAAGGCAGTGAAAATAACCCCAATAAGAAATTCAGACAGTCTTCTGTGCGGGTACTGGTGACATTTTTTGAGTCTTCCAGAAATTCTGGGCCTGAGTATAGATTTGTCTTCTGGGAAATATTAATAGCTAATATTTACAGAACGCTTACGATGTGCCTGCATTTTGCTAACCAAATATCTCATTTGACCCTTATAACAACCCTGGGAGATAGATGCTATTAAAATTTTTATTTTTATATTTATTTATTTATTTATTGTCTTTTTTTTTTGGAGGGGGGAAGGGAGGGCAATGGGGGTTAAGTGACTTGCCCAAGGTCACACAGCTAATTTTGTGTTAAGTGTCTGAGGCTGGATTTGAACTCAGGTCCTCATGACTCCAGGGCTGGTGCACTATTCACTGCACCACCTAGTGGCCCCATAGATGCTATATTTTACCCCCATTTTTACAGATGAAGAAACTGAGGCAGATGGAGTTTAAGTGACTTATCCAGGGTTACTCAGCTAGCAAATGTCTGAGGCTGCATTTGAATTCAAGACTTCCCAGCTCTCAAGTTCTCTTTACTGTGCCACCTAGTTGCCTCTATATAAGTCTCTTTGAGGCCAGGAAATGATCATATCAATTCTCTCCCCGAGGAGCTTCAGGTAAAGCCTCCAAAGGGTAGGTATTGTTATATATTAAACGAATGAACACAAGCATCTAGGTGGCACATGGATAGAGCATCAGCCCTGAAGTCAGAAGGACCTGAGTTCAAATCCAGCCTCAGACACTTTAATAGCTCTGTGATCTCCTACGCAAGTCACTTAACCTGATTACCTCCAAAAAGCAACAAATAAATCAATGAACAAAGTCCTTTGGTGCTTGAGCTGTTTTCTTCCACCTAGAATCAGACGCTCCTGATGAGCCTTCCAGGTGAAAGACCGTAGAAGCAAAGGCCCTCAAGTTCACCCCTTTGAGCAATCTCGGTATCTTTATTAGGATCGAGCAGGACCAGTCATTCCAAGGAATCAGGGCTGGGCTGGTCCTCCCCACGACTGGCCAGCTCTTCTTCCTCTCCCTGGCTGGGGCCCTTGCAAGACCTACTCACCCCTTGTTCCTTTGCACCCCTGCCCCGTTTTGGTTTCTCTGGTTACTTGCTACCTTTCTAAAGTTAATCTGCAGTAAGACGTTAGTTAAGAATGGCTTTGGGGGAGATGTGACATTTAGACTCCTAGAAAGGGAAAAAACTTTCAAGATCCAAAGACAAAAGCATCAAGGGTACAATTTCAGGCATTGTGATGAGCAGCAAGGAGGAGGTTTTTGGTTGGGGTGGCTTTTCTGGGGCCCTATAATTCCTTCCTGTGGTTGACCCCTGCTCTGCCTTCTCCCATTGACTTAGGTGGGACAGAGCACTGATTCTTCGTGGTAGATGAGAAATGGCAGACCGTGTGTGTGTGTGTGTGTGTGTGTGTGTGTGTCTGTGTCTGTGTCTGTGTCCGTGTCCTCAGTCTGTTTCTGGTCAGCTCCAGGTCGATGCCCTGAATGTGGGTTGTGGCTTTGTGTGTGAGTGCGCCAGGGACTGGAGTGCCCTTAATCAAACACTCAAGTCATCAAGCATTCATTTATTAAGCACCTACAGTGTACCAAGTGCCAAGCTAAGAACTGGGGATACATAGAAAGGCAAAAAACCAGTCCTTGCTTTTGAAGAGCTCACAGTTTAATGGGTTAAATGGTATCTGACTTACATTAAAATGTTATATGGTTAGGACTTAGGGTCGTAGGACTCAGAGCTAGAAAGAATCATAGGCACCATATGGTCTAAGACCCTCATTTTAGAGATGCTTGAACCTGCCAAGGTTAAGTGTTTTCCCTGAGGTCTCACAGATTGTTGGTAGCAGAGCTGGGAGTCAGATGCAGGTCTTAGACTATACTGAAGCAAAGCAAAATATATTCAGTGATCAGCTGGGAGAGTAAGGTTTGGTGTTGGGAGGTGGAGGAGGGCATGGATGTGTATAGGAGGAAGTGATAAGGCATAGATTCCCCTTGTCATTTATACCTGGTAAGTCAACTCAGCTATTCTGAGGAGCATTTCTAAGGAATTCACATGCATAGTGACAAGTGAGACATTTTTCTTTATTCAAGAGTGTGATAAATATTCTTTTGTTGTTGTTGAGTCACGCATGACTCTTGAGGACTCCATTTGGGGTTTTCTTGGCAAAGATGCTGGAGGGCTTTGCCATTTCCTTCTCCAGCTTGTTTTTACAGATGAGGAGCTGAGGCAAGCAAAATTAAGTGACTCGCCCAGGGTCACACAGCATATAAGTGTCTGAGGCCAGATTTGAACTCAGGAAGAGGAGTCCTCCTGGCTCCAGGTCAGACACTCTATTCACTGTGCTATCTAACTTCTTGATAAATATTTCTATTTGTGTTTAACTCAGTTTCACCTATCTCTCTTCCTGTGTGCTCTCTATCCCATAGACCTTCATGATTATTGTATACAGGCCCCATTTTTAGGATTATAAATTTAGAACTAAATGAGACCTTAGAGCCTCATTTTTTAACCAAGGAAACTGAGGCACGGAGGAATCTAGTGACATGATCAAGGTCACACAGGTAGCAAGAGGCAGGGGTAGGATTTGAATTGGAGTTGGGTTTTGAACCAAGGTTCTCTAACTTCAGATCTTTCCCATTTCTTTAATTTGTCTCCAAATGAGAGGTTTCTTTGGATCCTTAAAAATTCCTGACTTTGGTGTCTTCTTGGGCCATACTTTTGGTCCTTGGTAAAGGACAAAATCAAATCAAGAAATCTGAAAGCACTATATACAAGTTAGCTATTGTTGGCAAGGGCAGCTCAGTGGTGAAATGGATAGAGAGCTGGGCCTGGAATTAGAAGACCTGAGTTCAAGTTCAAGTTCAAATCCAGCTTCTGGCACTTACTACCAGTGTGACCCTGGGCAAGTCACTTACCCCAGTTTGCCTCAGTTTTCTCATCTATGAAATGAGCTGAAGAAGGAAATGGCCAACCAGTCCAGTATGTCTGCCAAGGAAACCTCAAATGGGGTCACCCAGAGTTGGACTGGACTAAAACAATGGAACAAATTGTTATTAGCAAAGCTGTGCCTTCTTTGGGAGAAGTTTGCATTCATTGTCCTCAGGGGAGGGATGGTAGCCCAGCCTTACTGTTCTATCCAAAGGCCCTGAAGGCATTTCGGGTCCTTTTGATAACTCAAAGATATAAAGAGTCCAAAACCCCATTTCACAAAGGGGAGAGGAGAAGGACTCCTAACCACTTGTGGTCTCTGCTGTAGTTTCCAGGCTTTCATCATCAGCCCATTATGTTGGGGAGTGAGAGAACAGGTAAAGCAAGGCCCGTGGGAAGAGCCACGTCAGACCGTGGCCAGCTTGGCCTGTTGGCTCATGTTGGGGGCAGCCTCATTGAAAGTCTGGGATTCCGAAATTCTGACATTCAGATCAGTTGGCCTAGGGCTTTTGTTTAACAAAAATTCAAGCCTTACACAGACCCATTTCTTGGAATTATAATCTTTGGGAATCTGTAACCACTTTGTTGAGGGTAATCTCTTCAATCATGGGAAGGCAGTGGAAAAGCAATCTGAGTTTGGAGTCCCATCTGCCTCTGACTGTCAGTCCATAAACATTTGTTAAGCCCCTACTATATGCTAAGCAAAGAGAGGCAAAAACTATAGAAAAAAAATCTCATTTTGGGGGTGGGGGTGGGCCTGGGGGCCACATGGGGCCCTCGAGGTCCTCAAGTGCGGCCCTTCAACTGAATCCAGACTTCACAGAACAAATCCTCTTAAAAGGATTTGTTCTTTAGAACTTAGACTCAGTCAAAATGTCATACCCGGAGGACCTACAAGGGCATAGTTTCTCTACCCCTGATCTAGCAGCACACAGTCTAAGGGGTAGCGAGGGTGAGAGAACCAGCAAACACCTGAAAGAATTAACCTGTAAGACCAGGAGCAAATCACTTAAACCTCTTTGGGCTTCAGTGGCCTCCTGTTTAAAAATGGGAGCTGGCGTGGGTGGGATTCCACCGAATGACCTCTAAAGTTAGAGATTCAAACTTATCTTCCTTGCATACAAACAGTTTGCATTTTTAACTTCATTTGTTACTAACCAGTATCCGGCCAGCTGCTCCAAAGGGGTCATTCCCACCTGAGCTCCTCATACCCAGCCTCCTTCTCATCCATCTTTAAAGGGGAAGAAAATCCTAGACCACGGAGTAATCTAGGGCCATCAGCCCTCTGGATGTCTTGGGGGTCCCTTACTTTAGCTTTCCTGCCACCCAGCCCCAGCAAGATTCTCTGCTGTGATTCTCCTTTTCCTTCCTTTCAGTCTTTTAGTAATCTGGTCCCAACCTACCTGGCCAGCCTTATCCCCCCATACTTGCCCCTTTACCACGCCTCTCACTCTCCCTTTCTTGAGAGTGGGTGCTCTTTCTCCTTGTATCCCCAGCAATGTATACGGTACTTCGCACCCAGTATTTGATTAATAAATATTTGATGAATTTTGTTGACTCAAATTCCTCCGCTGCACAAATCCTTATTCCCGTTACCCTTCTCATTGACCTTTTGTATTCTTGTGGCTTCCTTCTCTTTTGTGCCTTCTTTCTTCCTAGAAAGTCCAGCCTCCACTTTGCCTCCGTCTTGTTCATCCTTTAAGATCCATCTAAAAATCTCACCTCATTTCTGAAGCTCACCCCTGTAAGCCCTAGACCTTCTCCCCTTTCACAATTCCCGATGCACTTGTCTGCCCCACTAATTTAATAATTGATAGTACATATCATCAGATGTTCTTTATAATGTGACATGTCTTATTTTCCCAACAAAATTATAAGGTCCTGAGGGCAGAGACCATGTTAGATCTTAGGTCTTCTGTAGTGCCTGGCACAGTGTTTTGAATGTTGTAGTTACTCAAATATTTGTTAATGACCCGATCTTATTTTGGCTTTAGGAAACATCTGGATTCATTTCTCATAGCCACAGGGCCTCTTGGCTTGCATTTGGTAGCCTTGCAAAGAACTACCAGCCAATAGAGTCTGGCAGAAAGAGTCTTGTCAGTCAGAGAGCCTGTGAGTTTCATTTATTGGTCAGTTGCTGCTAAGACTACTCAATTTCGCTTTTGTCCTAACCTAGTCTAAACACCATCACTTTCAGCAAGCTCTGATTGCCAAGCTGGAGATTTAGAATGCCTTTCTGATCATCAGTCCTCCGTTTCTTTAGATTATTTAAGGAAGGCGGGTACCCTAAGTGGGAGGCTGTGTGCTGAGGAAGGGCCACTCAGTAATTCCTCCAATTCCTCCACAGCTAAACATCTCAGAGGCACGCTGCTAAGTGTCCTGGTCCACAGCTGCAGATCTGCCTTGTTGGTTCACATGGAGACTTTCCTCTCATCTGCTTCTTGGGGGAGATGCACCTCTTGTATCAGCAGAGCCGGGAGACCAATTTTCCAGCCAGTTAACAGGCCCTAACTACTTTGTTTAAAAAAAAATAAAGTAAACAAGATGGGGGAGTCGGGCCCAGAACAAAGTGTGCAGCAATTACTTCCATCTGGACAGTTAGAATCTTGCCACATAGCATCTAGTCAGTGATGCTTTGGGCAATGGGATTGGGGTTTTTTTTGGGGGGGGCATAGTGAGGAAGAAGAGCAAGATGAATGGAGGTGTAGAGATGAGAGGTTAGGGGAAGAAGGAGAATGCAAATTGTAAGGAAGGGAAGAGTGATGGGTGTTTTGGGGGGAGCTGGTTGTCCATGGAGCGTAGTTACTAAAAGGTGCTCAATCTGAATGATTATTCTCACAGTCTTGAATAAATCCTGCAGGTCACATTGCTGCCTGTAGTAAAGAGTGGGGAATAGAGATGGAGAGGAGGGGAGGGTCTTTTGGGAATTTCTGTTCAGCCATTTAGGATGAAAGTCTAAGAATTGGTGAAAATAGCTTTGGGTTTGTTTTTCCTGCATCCATCACAAAGTGCTTTCTCCTTCCCATTGGGAGGAAGCAGGAGAGTTTGCTATCAAATTTACCTATGCACCCTAAGTCCTTAAAATCTCTTTCACATGTTCTTAAACTGCAGTGTTATCTCCAGTTAAAAAATATGCAGGGAAATGCCGTCTTATCAGCAGAGCCAATTCATAGGCTTTGGAAGCTGCATCAGGATGGGGGCAGAGCTGGGAATTCTTGGGATTATTCAACTTTTTTTTTTTCTTCCAATAGAAGCTGTTTATCATTTAGGGCTTTTGGGGCCTTGGAAACCAAACTGTCAGCTTCTGCCTTCTTGTTTGAAATGAGACCCAGGCTCCTACTATGGCTACATATTGGTGGATGGAGAGATTCTGGTTATGTTTCTAGAGAAGCAGGGACTTCAGTGTGGAAAGGAAAATCTGTTAGAGCAATTTTTTTTCTCCTCAAACCAAATCTGTTCTCCTTGTCAGAGGTGAATTTGTTGGCACAGTGTTTTTGTCAGATTTTTTTTTTTTTAATCTTGGCAGTAACAACGTGACCTTCAGGATTTATTTAGCTTCCAGGAAAATAATTAGCAAAATATGGCAAAGACCAAAGAGTCTGGAAGCCATTTGGTGAAGCTCTGCCCACGTTTTTTGTGTCTTGGGTCAAGAAAGATGTAGGCTTGTGGTGGTACCCAGTTTCTGGACCAAATGAGATACAAGTGGACAGGAAATCCAAAGAGGCTCCCTCAGGTGACTGATTATGGCAAAGATGTGTGGCCCGTGAGCCTGGGAGGAGCAAATAGCCACCTATTTCCCTGCTAGCTTCAGTCTTTTGAATTCCCTGCCCTTATTTACTGTACCCCAAAACAAATGGAGAATGTGCCAAACCAATGTTTGGACATGTTGAAGATGGACTGGTCAGCACTGTTCCATGATCTGTTCCTGCCTTTGTTTCTCTGGGTTTGGACTGTGCTGCATTTCTGGTTTGAGTTATAGCCAGCTGTGGGAAGAGCCAGCTGTGTAGTCCTGGGTGGCAAGAAGGGCTTCAGCCTTTGCCTGGTTTTCTTAATTCAGCTCTGAGCAGGAGCCCAAAGGGAAGTGGCAAGGATCAGGTTATAAAGAAAACTGGGAGGAACAAGTGGAATTTTTTGTTTGGTTTAATTTTCATTAAAGCAGAAGAGGAAAAAAAAAAATCTTCATTCTTTTAAAAGGACTGTTTAGTCAACCTCCTAAAAGTTTTGTGATTCCAGGTCAGCAGCTAACCACCAGGAGGGCCCCTGGGCTTTTTAAAAGCTAAGTAACTCCGCCTTGTATTTACCTGAAGAATACTGGAGGCCCTCTGCTCACTTGACCTCTGCTGGTCTGAGTTCTGCTGATAGTTTAACTTGGTCTCCTGAGAGTTTTTGTACCTCGGTGGAGGCTCAGACCTGTGTCTCTCCAGGAATAAATGGTCTCAGAATAGACTTTCCTTCTAGGAGGCCTTTCCAGAATTCAGGGCAGCCTTCCAGGCAGCTTCTAGGCCAGACCTTGGGGATCCGAAGGGACCTGTGTTTGGTGATGATACTTGGAAAACTTAAAAAAAAAAAAATAAAATCCATTTTATTTTCAGTTTCAAATTCTCTCCCTCCCAGTTCTTACTCAATGAGAAAGCAAGGAAAATAAAACTCATTATAAATATAAATATTAACATGCCAAACATTGACATCTAGAGAACCTTAAAACAAGCTGTTGGTCTCATTTGACTAAAACTGAGTTTAACTGAGTACATCACATTGGCCTTATTTTGAAGTTAATGTCTTCATAATGCAGTTGGCTAATATATTTAAATCAATATTTAAACCTTTGAATCCAGAAGTGTACCATTTAAAAATTTCTATAGTATTTAGAATTCTATAATTCTATATAAATTATATGTAATATATGTAATATATTATATATTATATAATTATATAAAATATGGAATATATAGTATATATAGATTATAAACATATTATCTGAGCTTACTGGAGCTGCGAAAGTATGTTAAGGATACAAACCCAGTTTTGTTCAGAAGAATTACTAAAAACGTTGAATGAATCACAGAATTTTGAGACTGGAAGGAATCTTAGCAGTTGTCCCAGGACAGCGGTCTCTCAAACATGGGAGTGTGGAGGCAGCTAGGTGGAGCTGTGGCTAGAATGATGGATTTCGTGTTAGGGAGACCTGAGTTCAAATCCAACCTCAGACACTTATTAATTGTGTGATGATGGGCAAGGTTAATTTAGCTTCTGTTTGCTTCCATTTCTTCATTTTAGGGTTGTTGTGAGAATAAAATGAAGTTATATCTGTAAAGCACTTTGCTATAAAAATGCTGGCTATCATTATTAATAATTAAATTAAATTAATGAATTAAATAATAATTAAAATTAGTAATAATAAAGACAATAATAATTTCAGAGCCATTTGGAGGTTAGGAAGAAAGGTCATGTCCCATCTTTGTTGTGAAAGTCAATCATGGTCCTTGTCTCTAATACAACCACATCTACCCCTACACTTCTCTCCCATAACTCCCCTACTCTACCTCTTCTCTCTACTTTAAAAGTTACCAATCTCTTCCCTTTTGACTGTGGTATTTTCCCCTTGGGACTGTTATAAGCTATCCACTTCCTGGGCACCCACCATGGCAGCTGCCTAGGTGTTGTTGGGAAAATCCAGTGTCTTCCCTGTATCTTCCCTGTCCTCTTTCCCCCAAGTAACCTGGGTGGCTTCATCGATCACCCTTCAGAGGGTTCTGTGGCAGTATCTGGCAAATGAGTTCTGCTTTTCATTCTAAGTAGCGGCGTAGAGTCTTACAGAATGAGCCAGTGTGGATGAGTTGGGAATATGCATCTCAGATCTTATTTTTTTTATTTTACTATTATCTCATTATCTTATATTATCTTATTATATATATTATCTTAATATCTTATTTTTCTCACTAAACACCCTTTTTTGAACTTCTCTGTTTCTGTCCAGGGTCCCACCATCTTCCCAGTCACCCAGATTCACAACTTCGGGGTCGTATTTAACTCCTGACCTTCTTACTCTTCCTCCATCCCATTGGTAGCCAACTGTTTTCATTTCTGCTTTCACACTATCTCTTTCACCTTATCCCTTCACTCTATTCATATAGCCACTATCCTAGTTCAGGCTCTTTTCACCTCCTGCCTGGACTATTTATCCCTGACTCAGGTCTCTCTTCCTTCTGCTCTCCCCTCTCACAGCCGTCAAACTGATTGTCCTAAAGCTAAGGTCTTCCTGTGTCCCCTCCTGTCTTAGCAAAGAAGGCTCCTTTTTAACCGTAGGAGCACATATTTTATTTTCTTATCTCTTTTTAATGTCTATTTTGTGTAGTTTCTGTGATGTATGTAATTATTAGCCCAGTAGCACATGTATATCACTTATAAAAAAGTAAATGTGTACATATCACATATGTTTGTTACAAAGGTTTTTTGCTTTATACTAATAGGGGTGTGCTGTCCAAAACATTTGGAAAGCCTGCTGGTCTGGACCAGCATCTGCTCCTGAGAATTCTAAAGCCCAGAGAGGTTAAGTGATTTGCCCATGATTTCACAACTAATATGTGGCGAAGTTGGATCTATGGTTGGTCTCCTAACTGTCAATTAGCATTTTTTTCTTTTATGCTATCCTGCCTTTTCTGTTGTTACAGCATGGTATTTATCCCTCAATTCTTCCTTCTTCATAATTCTCAAGTGTAGGGCTTAGCAGATAGGGCAAATTTTGAAATTTGTAGGCTGATATAGATATTTTAGCTCATAGGATTCAGAACAGAAAAGATTTCTAAGGTACCACCTTAATCCAGCACCATTATTTAATAGAAAAGGAGAAGGGGTGGCTAGATGGCACAGTGAATAGAGCACCAGCCCTGGAGTCAGGAGTACCTGAGTTCAAATCTGGCCTCAGACCCTTAACACAAAAAACTAGCCGTGTGACCTTGGGCAAGTCACTTAACCCCAACTGCCCTCCAAAAAGCCAAAAAAAAAAAAATAATAATAGAAAAGGAGACAGTGGAGTGAAGAGCTTTGCAAATGGTCACTTGGCTCATGAATGGATGACAGAAAAGAATATGGATCCAGGTTTGGTTTTGTTTTGTTTTCCATCCAAACCTGGTGCTTTCCCTACCACTCTAGAGTTGCCTGTACCTTATTTCACACAGAAAGAAGCTTGGTAGAAAGACAAGTTGGGGGGAGGCATGAGCTAAGGATTCCTAGAGCCCCTGAGTCCAGCTTTGAAACTAGGAAAATTCAGAAATTGTTCTATTTCTAGACAGGGAGAAAAATACACTTTACTAATTCTTCCCTCAAGAAGTTTATGATGCTTGCAATGTGGTTGAAAGACTTTTTCAGGAAGATTACATGATCTACCCAAAGTCATGAAGCAAGTTCTAGTGACCTTGGCCCTTAGGCCAGCTGAGTGACCAGTTAAGCTACCTGTATCCTTTGCTTTCTCTGGCCATTTACAGAGGGCAGAGGTGTTTAAGGAAAAACTCTTCCTTTGTATTTGACTTGCAGAGGAAATCACAGATCAACATTTCCCTACAGGAACAATTTTTTTTTTCCCCAAAAGGTTTACCTAACTACTACAGGGATTTTCACATCCATATCTAATAGGACTGCAGTACTTAAATCAAAAGTGTGAAACATTTTAATAAACTCTGGTCTGCCATTTAATCATGAAACATAAATTTAGCTGTCCACCCTGCTTAGGTAGGAACTTTTCTGAACAGCTGTAGAAGGTTGAGATTCGAGTTTCCTAATTTAGCTTGGAACCTGGCATTGGGTTATTTTACTATCTTCATGTATGGTTGAGTCTATTTGTAATTAGCCTCAGTCTTCTACCTTGTCTTGTCATGATCGTGCTTGGTATTTTAATAGAAGTGTCAGGAATTAGGTGACTCCCATACAGTTGGGCAGAGAGGAGGAGAGTCATTTGGCACAAGCAGAGAGAAAGAAAAGAAACTCCTATTGTTTCTATCAGAAGACTTCTTGTACTGTAGACGATGTTGCTGTTTCTTAGTTTAACAAGGGGGTTTTAGCCCCCCACCCACCTCAAAAAAGTTTATCTATAGCAGAACACAAACAAAAATCTTGGAGAACTCCAGCCTCTAAAGCTTACTGTGACTTTTTGGTCCAGTAGCTTAGATGTGTTGAAGGGGGTATATTGAGACCTGGAAATAGATGGCATTTCCCCCACTGTTTAAATACCTTGGAGGACTTACCCTGTATCATCAACAAGGTTGATGTCCAAACTCCATGCCCCTCGTTCAGCTCCTGTATTTCCTGTAAGATCCACATGAGTTGCCAGTGGAGTTTCCACCTGTGTTTGCCCTCCTCTTAAACAAGCTGGATCTTGTCACTGACTCACTTGGGGAAATACTCATCCTTTTATTCCACAGAGACAGGACAAGTGGAGATGCTGGTGCCCGCCTCTCAGCCAGAAGAAGCCTCCAGAAGGAAAGATGGAAAGACCTCGATCTCTGCCCTAGCATAAAGTGCCTGGCACTAAGGTTCCTAGGACTGGAGGCGACCTCCACACTCAGGGTGTTCTGTTTGTTTAGCCAAGTTTACCCAGGACAGGACTTTTTGATTATCTTCCTAACCAAGGAGTTGAATTCCAAGGGCAAAGTCCACTGTTGGCAGCAGATATGTTGAGAACACCCGGTGAGAAGGGATTTCATTAGGCTTTGGCTTCCTTGGATTTCAGCTTCTCTTCCTTCTAGAGGTCTTGGTCTCAGGTCTTCTCCTGGGATGCCGGCCAAGCTGCCCACTTGTGGATGTCTCTTTGTGAACATCATGGCAGGAGAAAGTGTTACTCGTCCCCTTTGTGATCTGTGTTTTCAGGTAAGCCTCTTGGGCTTTCTGTCTTGATTGGTGAGGATGGCTCTCTCTCTGTTGTGGCATGTGTTTTTTCCCTTTCCCCATCATTCTTCCTTCCTCTTTTTTCATTTTGTTTGCCTCTTCCTCTCTCTCTTCCTCCCTCCCTCCCTCCTTTCCCCCACTCTCATCTCTCTCTCTCTCTCTCTCTCTCTCTCTCTCTCTCTCTCTCTCTCTCTCGCTCCCCCTGTGTAGCTCTCTCTCCTCTCCTCTCCTCTCCTCTCCTCTCCTCTCCTCTCCTCTCCTCTCCTCTCCTCTCCTCTCCTCTCCTCTCCTCTCCTCTTCTCTCCATCTGTTTTACTTGCCTTCTATTTCTCTTCAGGATTCTATTTCTCTCTTTTCCCCTTTGTCTCTCTGTGGTCCCTCCTGTCTTTCATGTTTAGCATCACTTAAATCTTTTCAAAAGCCAGGCTTTTCTTTCTCTGCACACACCATTTTAGCTCCTCCTATATGTGCTTTTGAATGAAGTCCAGCAGGATTTTGTGAACGTGGTAACATTTAGTTAATGCCTAGGCTAGGAAACCACCTGTGAGATACAGTGATCTGGGAGGGGGGAAGGAAGGGAATAAGCATTTATTAGGCACCTGCTCTATGCTAGGTTTGGTGATAAGCACTTTACAGGTAGCCCATTTTGAGCTCATTTCGCTACTTCTCTCTGTTTAGGGACAAGTTGTTGAAAGTGTGGCTAAAGCTTCCTGTAATGGAGTTTCATTCCATTCATTCAGCCTTGATAAGGAAGGTCCCAAAGTTCAGGGTCCTATATAATCTGCCAGTTGTCCCTCCATATCTAGTTTCCATATCTCTACTTTCATGGTCTTCCCACTTTCCTTCAGTCTCTCAGGGTGTCTTGCCAGGACTGTTGAAATAGCCTCATACTTCATTTCCCTCTCTGCTCTAATCCAGCTTCCACACAGCCACCAAAGGGATTAAAGTACAGCCCTCATTGTGTCACCCCCCAGTTAGGAAATCCCAGTGCCCCCCTCTTACCTCTAGGATCACATCTCAGCTCCTTGTGGGCATTTGAAGCCTGACACAACCTGGCCCCAGTCTGTCTTTCCAGCCTTATTACGTATTACTCCTCTTACCCTATTTTATTGTCCAGACAAACCGGCTGTTCCTCACCCTGGGCAAGCTGCGTCTCACCTCATCTCTGTGCCTTTGCAGGGTTTGACCTTCATGCCTGGTACAGCGCCCGTCCTCGTCTCTGCCGCTTACTTTCCTTAACTTCTTTCAAGGCTTATTTCAAGTGTTTCCTTCTGCATGGGGCTTTTTCCAATGCCCCCAGTTGCTAAAGCCTTAAAATTAAAAACCACTTAATTTAAAATGACTTGTAATTGATTTTGTATGTATTTATACGTGAACGTGTTGTCTCCCCAGATAGAACCTGAACTCCTTGAGGGCAGGGACTGTTTTATTTGGTGTCACGGTGGATAGAGCTCTGGGCTTGGAGTCAGGAAGGCTCATCTTCATGAGTTCAAATCTGGCCTCAGACA
Organism: Pseudocheirus occidentalis; assembly: GCA_028646575.1. Lineage (NCBI taxonomy): Eukaryota > Metazoa > Chordata > Mammalia > Diprotodontia > Pseudocheiridae > Pseudocheirus > Pseudocheirus occidentalis. The sequence goes on along the minus strand of CM053601.1, from coordinate 152,811,182 downwards.
CTTCCTAGCTGTGTGACCCTTGGCAAGTCACTTAAACCCTGTTTGCCTCAGTTTCCTCATCTGTAAAATGGTCTGGAGAAGGAAATGGCAAACTACTCCAGTATCTTTGCCAGGAAAATCAGACAGGATTGAAAATATGACTCAGCAATCAAGCACATCCTTAATAAATGCTTGTAGGCTGATTGTCTAATTATGATGAGTCAGCTGATAGTAAATTGATTGCCCCCTGCTGAGCAGCGGTATTAAGGTAAGGCCTGGCACCCGTACTGAGTCAGTCAGTCTCTAGCTCGATTCCCATTCACTAACTAAGGAAGCTGACCTGGCTGGTGTACACCGACCCTGCTGGCACTGCTGGCACTGAGGATCCTGCGTGAGTCTGCTAATCGAGGAGAACCCGTCCTGTTATAAGCTCCAAATGGGATACAAAGAAGCGTGTGAGCATGTCAAGAGAGGAGAGAGGTCACACCCGGATCTATGTCAGCCTTGCGGCCCAAGGGCTTCGCTGAAGGCCTTTTTTTTATAGAATGACATCTCTGAGCCTGGTTCTGATGGGATAAAAGGAATCCTATCTCTTAATCATATGGAAGCAAAGTAGGCTCAGGTTCTATAAAAAAAAAAAAGCCAGCAACAAATGAAAAAACCCACCACCTGTCAAAATCACTTGTGACTTAAGAACCCCTTCATCTAGTGGGAATGGTGCAGTGTAAAGAAACTTACGGATATACTTATGTTGGCTCTGAGAAAAGGCAAATAGGTCAGGAGATTTTCGCATGGGAGAAAGAATCCTTGGGAGTGAGGTGTGGGAATGGGGTCTTAGAATTGGGGGGGAGCTAGGAAGAAACTTTAGAGAAAGAAGTTCACAAAGTTTGATGCTTTTAGAAAAAATTGGAGCTAATGAAAGGAGGATATTTTTTAGGCCCAGGCGGCTTAAGTCAGTTGACTTTGGAGACTGTGTGCCCAGAAAAGGTAGAGCATAACATAAGCTGGTTCTGTAGTTAGAAACCTGGGACGCTCCAGAGTTTGAGGTTCAAATAAAGGGAAGTGATGTTGATTTGGAATTGAAATACCAACCAGGGAACCGAAGAGTAAGTTAGTTTTTTCGGTGATACAGGAGAACTGAAATGGCTTTGACAGGTTGAGAGGAAGAATGAAGTAGGAAAGGAAACCAGAAGGAACTGAAAAAACCTGGGCCACATGTGGACCATGGCCAAACTGAGGTGAATGACCTCAGATTAGGCGCCTGTGAGTGATTTGCCTTATGTTGTCTGTGTCTTCAGATAACTACGTTCTGTTGGATAAGTGGACAGGGAAGGGGAATACCATGAGAAAAGTATGGGGGTGGGGAGAATTACACTGATATTGAGGACTTATTTTTTGTAGAAGACACCTCTTTTTTCCTGGTTGGCTATCCAAGCAGGGTGCTAAAACTGTGCAGAGGAACCTTCTGTTTGGTAGATGCTCCAGACTCCGTTTCTGTACAACTGTTTAAGGAATGTGTTCATGTTCACTGGTAATAGGACCATCTCTACCCAGATTTTATTTTATTTTGTATTTTTTTGCTTTTTGGAGGGGAGAAGGTAGGGCAATTGGGGTTAAGTGACTTGCCCAAGGTCACAGAGCTAGTTTTGTGTTAAGTGTCTGAGGCCAGATTTAAACTCAGGTCCTCCTGACTCCTGGGCCGGTGCTCTATTCACTGCATCACCTAGCTCTTCCTCTACCCAGATTTTATGAGCTAACCTCTAAGACAGCGGTTCTCAACCTGTGGGTCACAACCCCTTTGGGGTCGAACAACCTTTTCACAGGGGTCACAGGGGTCTCCTAAGACCATCGGAAAACACATATTTCTGATGGTCTTAAGGAACCTCCTCTATCTGTCTCTAGGCGAGTCCACCCACATACAACTATTAAAGGGTCGTGGCATTTGGAAGGTTGAGAACCACTGCTCTAAGAGAAGAGATTGCAGTGTTTCCCTTGCACTTTGGGGGGGAATACTGGTCTTGCCTAGTTCCTAGTGTCCTATAGCGGCTCCCTTCCCTTGGAGGCTTCCAAAAGAGCCTCAGTGTCCCCATACTGCAGATACGACCCCACCTTTTCTCATTCCTTTTGATTCTGAGCTTTCCTTCTATGCTTTTTGAGTCTCTTTGACCCAGATGCAAGTGGACTTTAAGCAAGGGGGGAGCTAGAAATGTGATGAAAGTCCTTCCATTTTACCCATTTACCCGTCTGTTATTTGGACTACCCATAGGGTTCTGCAGGTTGCAGGGGCTAGCAAAGTTGAGGTGAGGGGAAGCAGTACTAACCAGATGAACCATGGGTGGGGGAAGGAGTAGGTTTGTCTTGTCCATGCTATTGTACGTTCAATAAAAGATCCTAGGATCACAGTTGTAGAACCGGAAGAGACCCAAGAGGTCATTTAGCCCAACCATCATTATTTCATGGCTAAGGGAACAGCCCCAGAGAAGTTCAGTGATTCACCTAAAGTTAGCAAGACCAGGATTTGAACTGAGGTCCTCTGAGTCTAAATCTAGCTTTTTTCACAGTATGATCTTCACCTTTAAATACGTAGAGAGAAAGATGTCAAATTCCTTAAACAGAGGCTCTTATCTGAGCTAGCCATCCAACCACATCCCTTCCTTTCCCTTTCTCCCCTCCAGGTCCTTAGATGTAAATGATGGACCACACACTGATCTTGGCTTTATCTTTGAGTCTGTTTTTGACCTGGAAATTAAGCTGTCTTCACTCACAGATAACATCAACACCAGCACTTCAGAAGTCCCATGTTATGGCCTTTTTAGATTAGGGAGATGTATAGGAAGGCAGGCAGTAACTTTAGGACTGGCCCTTGTCCTTGACTGAGGCAGTCATGCCCATTTTAGAAAAATTTATTTAATCAAATGGCTGATGGAATGAGGGGAGACCGAGCTAAGGGGATCTCTCTTGGATTTTTTTCAGTTTGCAGTGACATCTGCAAAAGCAGGAGGAAAAACATGATTGTTGACAAATTCACTTAAATAAAAAAGAAAGCCTAGAGAAAGAAAGATGATAAATAATGTCCAGTCCATAATATAGGAGGGTGATCAGGATGGTGACTGACGCTCAATGTAGCTAGAAAAAGACAGGATGGTGTGTGTGTGTGTGTGTGTGTGTGTGTTTACACAAGGTTCTCTTCAAATATTTAAAGCCAAGTGGAAGAGGAATTATTCACATTTTGCTTAGGACTGGTAGGCAGACCTAGGATCATTGCAGGGGCAGATTTAGGCTTGTTGTAACAGATGGTTTTCTCACAGATAGTGTTTTCCAGGAGCAGAATGATCAACGCTGTGTCGCTCTCCCACTGGGAGACTTTAAGAAGAGGCTGAATAGGGGTGGCTAGGTGGCTCAGTGAATAGAGCACCAGCCCTGGAGTGAGAAGGATCTGAGTTCAAATCTGGCCTCAGACACCTGACACATGTGACCTTGGGCAAGTCACTTAACCCCAATTGCCCTGTCTTCCCCCCTCCAAAAAAGGCAAAACAAAACAAAACAAAACAAAACAAACAAACAAAAAAAGAAGAGTCTGAGTGACCATTTGTTAGGTTAGGGGATTCTTGCTGGGGTACCACTGGGATGATACGGCTTCTCAGGGCCCTTTCCCAGATCTGAGGGTCTGGGATGAGTAATAAATGGAACAGGATTTCACTGCTTCTCAAGGAAATTCAGAACTTGATTGACCCCAAGGGTAAGACTCAGTCAGCTTTTTCCCTGGACACGTACACTCTAGGACTCTGTGATGAATACCATTGTTTAAAATTGGCTGACAACCCACCATGACTCTGGCAATGTAATTATGTATGTTTCTGTCCTCAGAACATCAGGCCAGTCCTCAAAAATAGCATTTCCAGACAGATTGACCACGGTACATTTTTGGGCTTGGGATATATTGATAAAACTTAGAATCTCAATATTGGAATGGACCTCAGTGGTCACCCAGCCTAAAACTGGTACCTGCACAGGTTGTAGAGAGCACACATGACTGGTGGGCATCCAGCTTTTGCTTGAAGACCCCTCATACATCATTTGCATGTTGTCTGTCTGATCCTTGTGAGCAGGGAGTGTCTTTTGCCTGTTTTCATAGCCCCAGCATTTAATATACTGCCTTGAACATGTTACATTCTTAGCAAATATTTATTGACTGACTCCTTACCTCCAGAGGCTGCCCACTTCACTTTGGGTACCTCTAATTGCTAAAAAGGTTTTCCTAACATCTAGCCCAAATTTTCTTCTTTACAACATCCATCCTGCTTCTGGTTCTGCCTTCAGGGGTCTGACAAAACAGATCTAATCTACTCCAAAGGACATTCCTTCAAATCAAACATTTCCAATTTCTTCGGTCAGCCTCCATAGGGCATGAGCTCCAGGCCCTTAACCCTCCTCATTAGTTCTTTTTTTTTTTTATTTTTTTATTTTTTTTATTTTTATTTTTTAATTTTAATTTATTTTCTTGGTTACATCATTCATTTCCACAAGGTTTTGAGTTACAAATTTTCTCCCCTTTTTGTCCCTACCCCCCAGCCCAGAACATTGATC
>CM053601.1:152772734-152800884 GCA_028646575.1 Pseudocheirus occidentalis | reverse complement strand
CCCCCCCCCCCCCCCCCCCCCCCGCTCCTTTCTTAGGTAACCTAAGGCTTTTCTCATGGTTCGCCTTCTCCTTTACTGATATCAATGGTTATATTCCCTCCATGAGCCCTGGTTCCCAGACAGGTCCTGAGAGTCTCTTGGCATGCTAGAGAGTTTTTCTGACATTTTCTGACAGCTGAGACCCTGGAAGAGAAAAGGAGACGAGGAGAGTGGCTGTGATGGAAGAGGGGCCTGGGCGCTCTGGGAACCCCAGCCAACGGTCACTCTAGTCAGGCTCCAGGAGAGAGAGTGGCTGGGGAGTCTGTAATGAGTCCCCTCCCCCTGTTCCCTCTCCCCCACCACAGCTCTCCCTGAAATCTGGCACCCAGTCATTGCGCATCGGGAATTGGTCCGAGAGGAAGGGCCACCGGTTGCCACGGTTACCCAAGCGGCATAGCCATGATGATATGCTGCTGTTGGCCCAGCTGAGCTTGCCTTCCTCACCCTCCAGCCTCAATGAAGACAGCCTCAGCACCACCAGTGAACTGCTCTCCAGCCGTCGTGCCCGCCGAATCCCTAAGGTAGCCTTGTTGGCAGGGAGGGCTGGGCATTTCATCTCACTGCCAGGGTCCTCATCAGCTGTTTCCATCGCTTCTGGGCCCACTGCCCAGGGTACTGTCAGGAAGTATCACGCCCATCCGGCCATCTTTGCCGCACATCTCTGCCAACAAAGAGGGGAGTAGACCTCTGCTGCATGGCGCCATGAAGGTTCTAAAGGAAGATCCCAGTTTGATGGGGAGACATGGTCTTCACACCTAGGGAGCTTCCCGTCTGGTGGAAAAGATATGGCATTTGCTGTCAGGGAAGGGCCAGTCAGAGAGGAAAGATCCTATTCCTCCCCTTGTAGAATCCTCTCTGGGAGTTTCCAGCCTAATGGGAGTCACTCGCTGTCCCTGCCTTCCAGTACCTTTAAATTGAATAGTAAAGACTTGATTTCTTCTGTAAAGAAGCACCCAATTTCATGAGAAAGACACACACACACACACACACACACACACACACACACGCACACACACACACACGCACACAATAACAAGTAGATTTGAGCATACATTTCTATATGTAATTACTATAGGTAATTAAATACACATCTAGGACCACAGGCATGAATAAATCAACGAGCGTTTATTTAGCACCAAGTATATACAAGAAATCATACTAAGTACCGGGGATACAACTTTGCTCTCCAGGTACTTACATTCTATTAGGAAGATAATAGAAACTAGAAAACATATACAAGATGTCACTTTGGGGGCTAGAGAATCAGCCAGTGGATCAGGAAAGGCTTCCTTTGGAAGGTTGGAAGGGTAGGTTAAGTCCAGGCTATAAAGATTTCACCTCTGCAGCATCTCTCGAATTCACCCCCTTCTCTCCCCTGACGATGGTGTGGGCCCTCAATCACCTCACGCCTGGACTGTTTCAATGCTGCTAGTGGGTCTGCCTGCCTCCAGACGCCCCCCACTCCAATCCGTTCTCCATTCACCTGCTAGCACAATTTTCTGACAGCACGGGTCCCAATACGTCACCTCTCTTCCCCCCAGTGACAAACTCCAGAGGCTCCCAATTGCCTCCAGGATCCAATGTAAAATGCTCTGTGTGGCATTCAAAGCCCTTCATAACCTAGCCTCCTTCTCATCTTCTGACACCTTTACTTCCACCACGCGCTCTTCTAGTCAGTGATACTGGCCTTCTGGCTGTTCCACAAACAAGACACTCTGTCCCTCGGCTCTGGGTATTTTCTCTGGCTATCCACCATGCCTGGAATGCTCTCCCTCCTCCACTCTGACCACCAACTTCCCTGGCTCCCTTTAAGTCCCAACTAAAATCCCATCTTTTGCTGGAAACTTTTCCCATCCCCTCTGAATTCCAATGCCTTCCTTCTTAATTATCTCTTATTTATCCTGCATATAGCTTTCTTCGTATATATTTGTTTGCATGTTGTCTCCCTCATTAGATTGTAAGCTCCTTGAGGGCAGGGACTGTCCTTTGCCTCATTTTGTATCCTTGGTGCTTAGCACAGGGCCTGGTATATAGTAGGTGCTTAATAAATGTTTATCGATTGGTTGATTGACTTTAAAAAACAAGCCAAGGAGTTTATTTTTTGATCTGGAAGACAAAAAGTTGCTGTTGGGGTTTATTGGGAAGGGGATTGACATAGTTACATCTTCACTTTAGGGAAAGTATTTTAGCCACTTTGTGAAGGATAGATAGCAGTGGGGAGACAGGCAGGGAGACCAAGGAGGAAGCTGTTTTACTAATTAGATGAGAGTTGATGAGGGCCTGTGCTTTGTGAGTAGACAAGACAGCAGATGAGAGATGTTCTGCTTCTATCAGTACCTCTCTGGAGAAGCGATTTGCAGACTGACTACCGAAGGATGTGTTGTGTTCTTGTCCCTCGCTCTCGACAACTGCTCTGTAGCCCCGCTGGGGAGGGGGCAGGATTTAGCCAAGAGTGTATTTTTAGACAACAAACAATTCTTGGGTATATTGGGAATTTAGCTCCTTCCTGTCCAGCCCCAAATACAGTCAGGAAGAAAAAGGTCTACATTCCTTGTTCCTGTCTTTTCTTCTGGGAAGCTTTGCCTACAGGAGGTGATTTCATTCCATCAGCGAAGGTCATAGAGATCACCTAGCTTCTCATCTGTTACAATTTCTTCCACTCTGCTCTTGTGCTTTTCTCCCATTTGCTGGGCAGGGAGGGCATTACATTTCTTCCATCTGCCTTAGTTAGCAGGCTTGCATGCACCCTCAGATGGATGAGTCTGTATTGCTCAGCCACCCTGCCCTTTGTGTTTACATAAGCCTCTCGTGGTACCTTGGAGCAAGGAGGAATTAGAGAACTGGGTGCCTTGAAAGCCAGGGCCACCAAGAGATGCTTGGTTCATCCTCATGGAGACATCCCTGCTCTCAGCAAACTCTTAACCTGATAACAAGCACATAGTTGTCTATTCTGTCAAGACACAGAACAGGCAGCTATCTGCTGTTATCAGAGTAAGAGTAAAAACTCTTCCTGAGGGCAGTTGGATGGGATCATTTCTTTCCTGGGCAGTAGAAATCATGGTGGTAATAAGGAGAGTGGGTTCCATGAATATAGGAGGAAGGTTTTCTGGAGCAAAGGCTTGTGACTCAGATATTGGGGCAAAGGATCATTTCCCAGTCCCAGGGGGGTTTAATGATGGGAGGAGCTACATATTATACTTGAACTATGGTTGTCCAGGAGCCCATTGTCAGATGAGGTGGGGCACAGGGCTACGGCCCAGTGGACCAGTAGCCTCATGGGATAGAAGCTTGGGAAGAGGGAACATGTCTTTGACTCAGAGGGTGAGGAGGCTTAACTTCTCGGGGCACTCACCCCTTCTGGCATCTCTCATCCAGCTTGTTCAGAGGATCAATTCCATCTATAATGCCAAGAGGGGCAAGAAGAGGTTAAAGAAGCTGTCCATGTCTAGCATTGAGACCGCGTCCCTGAGAGGTAAGCTAGGAAGCATTCTGGTTCGTGTGGACATTCAGGTCACCAAACTTAGCCATGATTTGTGAATGTTTGATGTCACACCTGCTCACTCTTTCTGCCCACTGTCCCATCCTAGGTTGGCCTCTAGGAGAGAGGGGCTCAGACCCTGGTGAGGAGGAGCAGCCTCAGTGTTACCCCATCAGAGTCCTGCTTTCTCCCTGACTTTTCTGCTTTTGCCCGGGGAATGGAGAATATGGGCTAAGGCAGTGGGGTGGACTAGAAATCAGGAGCTGGATGGTGAGTCCAGTATTCTTTCTAGTACATCCCGCTGTCAGAGTCTCATAATCTGCATGAGGTTTTCTCTGAACCTCTGTTTCCTCATCTGTAAAATGGGGGTGATGATATTTGTGTACTTATATCACAGGACTTTTGCAAGGAAAATACTTTGTAACCCTTAAAATACTCTTTATAAATGTAAACTCATTATACTGTTGTGTCACAGACTGGATAAGTAGAAGAGCTTTGAGGGGTCTTGTAAGATCTCTTGGTTTAAGAAGGGGTAAGGATATCTCTGTGTGTGTGTGTGTGTGTGTGTGTGTGTGTGTGTGTTTGTGTGTGTCCAGCACAATGCGGAGGCAGGAGAACCCTCTCCTTGCCATGGGAAGGTGGTTCCTATTTCAGACTATATGGACAGCTCACTGACCCACTAACTATATACTTAACTTGGTTGTTGAGAAAGAGCAAGGTGCCAATGAGGCACCCCCAGGTGCCACATGCCAGGCATTCACCTCCTCCTTGGGGCAGTTAGTTTGTTGCTGCCCCACGGCTACAGACAGCTCTCCTCCCTCTAGCCTTGGTTGTTCATAGTAACTTCCTGTTGGTCATAGCCAGACAGGTGCTGGTGTTTAACATCTAACTCCCCCCCCCCCCAAAAAAAAACCAGACAAACAAACCAAAAAACAACCAAAAAACCAACAACCACCATGCAGGACACACGTAGAAGTTTAAATTGTGTTACCAACATTTTTCTCTATCACTTTCTTAAGTCTAGACAATCAACAACAATAAAATGCCAAGTCCCAATTTTGTTGCATTTTTGCTGAGTTTTAAGAGATAAATGCTTACACTGAGCACTTAACTACTGGCTCTTGGGAGCCCGTTGGAGATAGTTGCAGTAGGCCCCTGAATAGAACTTAGCACAGTGTCCGGGGCACTTAGGAAACATTTCAGAGAGTTTGGAGGGTCCAGCATAGACTCATCATCACCACTTGCCTAGCACGAGCTTTACCAATGGGAGTCTGGGAGTATTGTGTTCATCTAGGAAGGGTGATAAAGTATTGTTTCTTTTACTCTTGCAGATGAGAACAGTGAGAGTGAGAGTGATTCTGACGATAGATTTAAAGGTAAGGGGGTTGGGGGGTCACATTGTTATGCTTATGCATGGTGGCCGCAGTCATTCCCACAACTTGAAATCTGCTCCCTCTTGCTCCCTTTCCTCCTAAAAGAGAATGATAAAGACTCACTGGGTTTACAGTGACAAGGGCCCTTAGATTGAGTCATTGGTAACTGAACCAGAACAAAAGACAAGGGTGAGAGGCTAGTCCCCAATTGTCTACTCAGAAAGACTCAACCCTAGAACCTTGAAACAGTTTTCACCCTCGTTCAGAGGGATGGAGTGGCTCCCAGGCTCAGCCTGGTGTCCCATGTGCTTGTGGCTCAGATGTCCCATGCTGGTTGGGGCTTGGGAGGCTATGGCTAGGTAGGGAGTAGGCCAGCAGGGCTAGGCATGGAAGAGAACTACAGGGATGGACAGAGAGTTAAATTCCAGGTGTTTTATCATGAGAGCCTGAGGTGACATAGCCAACTCCAGATGGTTCCCTTTGACAGTATTTTTATGGAAAAGTGTGACCTCTTTGTAACCCTGCCCCCGTGTGCCCCCTACTTGCCACCAGTGGAATTGGAGAGCCAGATGAGCCTGTCAGATTGTGCTGGGAATGTGAAGGGTCAAAAGGGCAGTGGAGGATTACAGCTGTCCCTTCTTGATGGCTACAGAGAAGCCTTGCACACTGTAGAGTCAGGCCCTTCAGAGGCTGCTCTTTCAGATAGAAGAGGAGAGTCTCATCTGGCGGGCTTATTTTTCAAAGACCTTAGCTTAGTTTTGTTAGTGCTTTCCACCTTCTATCATCCTACTGTGCCCACAATGAAAACTGTAGCTCATCCTCTTTATTGTTTAAAGTAAATGAGAATTTTTTCCCTCTCTTCCTCCCTTTCCTCTTTCTTTTTTGTATTTTCTTGACCCACTCCCTTTGGGGTAGCCAACAAGGACAAGGTAGCCTGTGGATTGCTAAGAGTCTTTCTTCAGCACTAATGAAAACTACCAACGATGAACAAGGATCTTTGGACAACCAGATGGGTCCTTGTCTTATGAGAGGGTACTTAGGCCTTGAGATGGGTGGGATACTGATGAGGTGCAGGCTCTGGGAACCCCCTTGAACTCTGATTGAATCTTCCCACTTGATGAGGCATTTGCTTTCATTCTGGCTCTGCCCAAACCTTTGTTACTAGCCTAGCCCTCCATTGTCCATCTGCTTCCCACCCTTGAGCCTATCAAAATATCTATACCCAAATCAACTATTACCTGACCTCATTAACTCCTCCTAAAGACCCTCCCCAAACTCATTACTGGAGTCTGACCTCATCTGACTCCTCCTGAAGACCCTCCCAGAGCTCCTCCTCTAGACCAACTCTGGATTCCTCCCACAACTTTTCTGTATATAAGACCCCATCTTGCCTCCATGTGAATGATCGCTCCATAGAATGACCTAGCACAGCCTTGCTCTGTGTCCAATACAAGTGAACTTTTAATAAAGTTTGCGAGTGGAATTCATTCAGCAGGACCTGGCGAGTTGGGATTTTGGGGTCTCGAGCATCCCTAACTCTAACCTTATACCTCTTTAATATTGTGAATGATGGGGTGGGAGGCAAAGAGCTGAAGGGATCCCAGGCAGATATACAGAGGCCTAAATATAGAAGTTCCTTGGATTTCTTGGACTTTTGGCTCCAAGCATGGCTGTTGGTTGCTATTGGAACACAAAGTCCATTCAAACTTGGGGGATGTAAGAGTAGCTAATGGTATATTTCCTGACCTAATCACTGACTATGGTCCCGTCTCTAGGGGCTGGCAGAAGGGAGATAGTGGGAACTAAACAATCCAAGAAGGCCTGGGGAAATCCTATGGAGCTAGACTCAACTATAATTTAGCCATGAAGCATTCCAAGAGATTAGGTCTGAAACTGTCCCTGGAAATTGGGCTCAGAATCTTGTAGCTGTTGGGGGACCTCCGAGGGTCTGGTTGTTCAGACAGTTCCAAATCCATTGTATTGTACTACCTATCATCTAGTCCATATTTCTCTGTCTTGTTCCTAAGAATAGAATGAGAGACCTGGTCATGTCCCTTGCTGAAATCCAGAAGTAGGACATTAACGTCTTGTCCACTCCAAGCCATTGCCCTATCTCCTCGATGATCTTCTCTTGCATTCAGTATAGTTTAAATAGCTCTCTTTATTGTACTTTTCATTATTCTTAAGCCTTAGCTCATTCTGGGCTTTAGCATTCCTGACATTCTTACAGAGCCTTATTGATCCCTTGTATTTGTCTACAATTACCCATCTTTCCTTCTGTTTTCTGTCTGCATCTTTAAAAAACTGGCAGTGGTGTTTCCTGGGGATGTGGGAATCCCAGATAGAACAAAGTTTGGAGGTACAGCTACTGTGTCCCAGTCTTTGCCCCTTTCACCTCTCATACCCCAAACTTGCTTCCCTATCCTGCCTCTTCAGAGCCTAGCCTTAAGGGACCCCTAGAGACCAGTGGTGGCTGTGCCCCTACATTGACCTTGGTAATTCCTGCCCCTCTTCCAGCTCATACCCAACGCCTGGTCCATATTCAGTCCATGCTGAAGCGAGCGCCCAGCTACCGGACGCTAGAACTGGAGCTGATAGAATGGCAGGAGCGAGAACTGTTTGAGTACTTTGTGGTAGTGTCGCTGAAGAAGAAGCCTTCCAGAAATACCTACCTCCCTGAGGTCTCCTACCAGTTCCCCAAGGTGAGGCATCTCCAGCCCAGCCTAGCCCAGCCCCCCTGGCTCTCACACTGCCCTTCCAGGTACCACATCATAGTTAAGCTGGGGAAAGAAGAGCGTCCAGACTTTCAGATTGGGTCAGGCCATTGGTTGAGATGATGGTGGCCCTGATACCTGAGCAGTATTATCTTTTACACTGGGGGCATCTTAAAACACCCCAGCTAGTAGACTTTCCAAGGCTGGACCAATCTTTTCTGATGCAGTGTTTTCATGGGAAATGCAGGACTCAACCAGGTCTGTTTACTACTGATGAGCTATGAGATTGCAGCTGAGCAGTCTGCAGCCTGGACTGGTTCAATCACCTGGGAAGGAGGCCTGAGGACCCATCCTCCATAGGGTGTAGAACCATGCCAGCTATTAGGAGGACACCAGGGGCCCATTCCCTCATTCCACCCTGTATAAGGGGCTCAACATATCATCATGGCTTCTCTTTCCATCCTGTCCTCACAGCTGGACAGACCTACCAAGCAGATGCGGGAGGCCGAGGAACGGCTCAAAGCCATCCCCCAGTTCTGCTTTCCTGATGCCAAGGATTGGTTTCCTGTTTCTGATTATACCAGGTGAGCCTATCTTTATGGACTTGGCAAGAGAAAAGTAGAGGGAAGGGTCCCAGGCTTTCGAGTCTTCCTGCAGAACTTCTTAGTAACATTTTAGATTGGGGTGAGGTGCTCTGCCTAGCCAGGTCCTCACCCTACCGCAGCTCCCTTCTCCTGGTACCAACTCCATACCTGGAGTCCAGGCCTGAGAGGTGGGTGGAGGGGAACGGCAGCTTCTTGGCCCAGTGTGGCAGATCCTCCAGTCCTCTGACCCCTCCCATAATAAGTCTCTCTGTTCTAGTGAAACCTTCTCTTTCATGCTCACGGGGGAGGATGGCAGCCGCCGGTTTGGCTACTGCAGGCGATTACTGGTGAGTATGGCCTTCTTATTTGGCCTGTGTTGGTGGAGAGCATATGGGCTGAGAGGAATCAAGGAACAGACTTCCAAGGCCTAAGGAGGCAGGAATGGGGTTGTTCCCTACTTCCCACTTATTCTGGAAATAAGCTAGACTTATCTAGCTGGGAGGTGCCATGGTGCATGATGGAATAGACAGAAGGTAGTCATAGGGAGGAGGTGGGAAACGTGGTACATCATGCTCTTAGGGACGCAGCCTATGATCTCTTTTGGTTCCCTGCCTCAGTGGTCTTTTCTGAGGTCCTTCCTAGAGGAGACTCCCCCAGTCATTCACCTTGCCCCGGACCTCTGGGATGGTTTGGAGCTTTCTTAGTTCATAAGCCTGTCTGTGACTCCCTTCTCCCTGCCCCATCTGGACTGCTGGAGCTTCCTAGGACTCTGGGGCTCAGGGAATTGTGAAGGAAACCTCTCTGGTAGGGCACCAAGGACTATAGCCATCCAGAATTGGAGCTGGAGGATGGCAGACTCTCCATGACTCTACCAATTTTTAGATTTTTTCCCTCAGTTTCCCCTCCCTCCATCCTGCTAGGCTTTTGAGTTAATGGTGTTGGCTTGTTGACTCTTGATTGGGCAGCCTGGGCTTGGTCTGGACTCGGGCCTCTGGGCTGGTCTCTCTGTTGGGTGAGGATATTATTCTAGCAATGGTGCATGTAACAAAAGTGTCAGAATCCGACTCTCTGGCCTTAGATGTCCCTGAGCTCCCCCTTTTTTCTCCCTTTACTCATCATGTTTTGGGTTGTTCCATGATTCTTGCTGTCAGAAGCTTGCACTGTGATCTGAGTGAGGGCAGAGCAATTTCTTCATCTTGAGGTCTTAGGGAGATATATTGCCTCCGTGGGAAAGGCTTTGAGGACTAATAGAGAGAGGAAAAATCTAGCCCTTGTTAGCTCTCACTCTGCTTAGGAAATGGATGGAGCCATGACTGAGGGACACCAGGAGAGAAGGAACTGGGTTATTTGGGGCAGACCATCTTGTTTTATCTTAACAATGCTGGGGCAGCTAGGTGACGCAGTGAATAGAGCCTGGAGTCAGGATGGACCTGAGTTCAATTCTGGCCTCAGACACTTGACATTTACTAGCTGCGTGACCTTGGGCAAGTCACTTAACTTGGGTTGCCTTGCCTTCCCCCTCCAAAAAAACTCAACAACCAAAAAACTATGTACAGAAGATGGGGAATGCTGTTCCCAAGGACCAGTATGGGGTGAGGAGAACTGTTCCTTCCCAAACTGATGGCCAACAAGGATACCCTTAGCTTGCTTTGTCCACCAATTAACAAGTGTTTATTAAGCATCTTCCATGTGTCAGATCCAGGGCTGGGCACTGGGGATCTGAATCAGGCCCTGCCCTCAGGAAGCTTATATTCTATCAGAAATGTTATGTGGATACCCAAGACCTGGTGGCAGAAAGGGCGCCTTGGTCCATGCTGGGCTGGGGGGCCACAAGGTAACGCCTAGTCAGTGTCTAGGCAGGGAGAACTCCAGGCTGAGGACAGGGGCATCAGATAGAGGGCTGGCTGAGAAATCAGCTGGACTAAGGACCTGATGAGAGAGTGATGCAGGGTGTAGGGTAGAGAAGAGGCTCCTAGACCTCCCTGGGGGTCTGGGAAGTATTCTCCAAGCTCGTCAGGGCTTGAGTGTGGAACGACTTTTGTTCCTGGTCTCACAGCTGCCCTGGGAGGGAACAGCGTATTTGTGCTGGCCTGCACAGAGACGGCCCAGCCTGGGCCCGAGCCAAGGGGGCTGGCACCAGATCGGCATTCCTGCAGATTGGACACAATGATTTTAACCCAAATCCCACATACTTGATTTAATCACTCGGGGCTTTTTTTTTGGGGGGGGGTGAAGAGAAAAGGGGGGAGTAGTGAGAGAAAGAAGTTAGTTTCATGCCTAATATGGACAAAAAAAAAGGATTCCACCCTCTTTCTGGAGCTATGACGTGTGGCCAGCAGGTCTGAATCCTGAAATAGCCCCATCTGCATTTGCTTAGCAGCCAGGGCCAGAGCCCTGGAGCTGGTAGGCAGGGCTTGCACCTGCTGCTCCTCCTCCCCCTGCACCCCAAGTCTGCCTGCCCAATCCCTAGGTCCCCTTTGAGCCCTAATGACTGGTCCCAGTAGCTTAGGACAAGACAGCTTGTATGACTGCTTAGCTTTTGTAGGGCTTTCTCTACTGAGTGGGGAGGGGGAATGGAGGGACTGTCAGAGCCGGCTTCTCACTTCCTTTTTCTCTCTCCTCAGCTCCCCTTTTCCACTCCAGCCTTCTGCTTTCCTTTTGCTTCTTGTCTTTCTCTCTGCCTTTCCCCCCAATTCTGCCTCATTGGGTCTCCCTCCACCCTCCCCAGAACAGCAGGTAGAGAGACTGCATGAGGGGACACAGGCCGCTTCCCCTTTTCCACAGGTTGCCTGACTCAGTGAGTGTCTGTTGCCTCAGACCCTCTTGCCCCTACCATGGTCTCACCCTCCCAGACCTAGGGCAGGGCAGGGGGAAATGTGAACCTCCAAATCACCCTCCAGTGAGCTCTTGGTGCCCTATCCTTTATGTTGGTCCCAGAGGGGCCCATGGATCTGTGTTCTTCTGAGGATGGGGGGTGGGGGGAAACGTCTGCTGTGGTGGTGGTGGGGATGCGTTTGGAGTTATGGCAGAAAGGAGAGTTCAGGGCAGATACAATGGGGTCACCCAGAACTTTGGGGGGCTCAAAGCATTAAAATGAGGGAAAGCCAATCGGAGAATGTAAGAACGCTTTTGATTCCAGTCCCTCCCCTGTGGGGTCTGGTTAGTGCTAGAAGTTCCCTCTGGGGGTAGGAGAGGAGTTGGGAAATGTGTCTCCAGTGGGAACCCCCATTCCCTGGGCTCCCAGACAGTAACCACTGGTTCCTTCTGTGTCTCTGCCTTATTATCTCTGCTGGCTCGCCTCCGGATCTCAGCCAAGTGGAAAAGGGCCTCGCCTCCCTGAGGTATACTGTGTCATTAGCCGCCTTGGCTGCTTCAGCTTGTTTTCCAAGGTAAGGGGGGGGATTCTGGGCCAGTCAGGGAGTCCCTCCCAGGGGTCCTCCTGAACTTGCCAGTTTGCCAGGTTCCCTTAGACAGTGGTGCTCAACCTTCCTAATGCTACGACCCTTTAATACTCATATGTGGGCTTACCTGGATGTGGGAGGACCCACCTGGAGACGGATAGAGGAGCTGTGTCTCAGTTCCTAAGACCATCAGAAATATGTGTTTTCCGATGGTCTTAGGTAACCCCCAAAGGGGTTGCAACTCACAGATTGAGAACTGCTGCCTTAGAAGGTCAGCATAGTTTTAGAGGAAACACTATGAGATGTCAGGTGCCGGGGCCTGGATTTGAATCCCATCTCTAACCGTGGGCCCGTGGTCAGGTTACCGCTTCAAGAGCTTCTGTGCCCTCATCTGTAAAATGGGGATATTGATGATGGTTCCACTCATCTCCCCAAGTTGTTAGGCTCAAATGACAACATATACATAAAGCACTTTGTAAAGTGGCACGCAAATGTTAGTATAATAGAGAGTGAGGAAGAGAAACAGAGTGTTTTGGGCAGCATCTGCAGTCATCAGATGAGAAAACCATCTGTGTGCTTGGTGGGCCAGGGTGGGTGGTACGGCCTCTCCTTCCAACCTTCCCTCCTCCCTTATTGTTTCTGAAACCCCACTCTCTACAGAATTGGTGTTTCTGCCTTGGTCAGAGGTCTGTGACAGAGCTCAACTTTCTGGATTATGAGCATGTAGATGGGATACCGGGGAAGCGAAATGGTCCAAGGGAATCTTTTCTGTGCTCAGCCTCAGGGCACAAATTGGGGGGCCTTATTTGGAGAGCAGGGTTTACAGTGGCTGTCACAGGTGGGGAGTGTGAGTCTCATTCACACACAGCCAGGGGGTAAGGGTGTTCTAGACTCTCTGCAGAGGTCAAGAGAACCAGAGCCCCTGGGAATAGATCAGTCCCTGCCATGTCCCTGGAGGAGTGAAGGAGACACACTCTATTGATGTGATTGCCTTTCCTTGGATGGTTGGGGCAGATCCTAGATGAGGTGGAGCGACGTCGAGGGATCTCGGCCGCCCTGGTGTACCCCTTCATGAGAAGTCTCATGGAGTCACCCTTCCCTGCTCCAGGAAAAACCATCAAAGTGAAAACCTTCCTGCCTGGTTCAGGAAATGAGGTATGACCTGGCTCTGGTGATCTTCCTGACACCCTGATCTGTGTGGTAAAGCCACACAGTGGCTGCTGAACATCAGTTGTGTCTGCAGATCTGGGAGTATCACCCATTCTCTCTTTGGGGGGTTGGGCACAATGTTATACAAGTCATAGGTGCTGAATACCTCTTAAATGAATGGATGCTCCCCAGTCTGGGGAGACAATTGTGGGAGCTGTTTGGTGGGTGCTGACTGTAGAGCAAAGCCCTGAGTGCCAGCCGCCCCGGGGGGTCTGGGTCAGACTCCATGGTCACTGTGTCACAGCAAACTACAAGAACATATAACTGGGGACAATACTCCTGGGGTCCCCCAGACCTCCACAGCTGCCTGGCCTCGGTGCCCCAGAGTCTTAACTACCAGCCTCACTTTAGCATTCTGTATCTGCAGATGGGAAAGGGTTAAGTTGCTCTTAGCACAGGCAGGATGCTGGGATACTCCCTCTGGACAGGAGCCTCACTGGCTCATTTCTGGCTGCCATAACACCACTCTGTCCCCTCCTGCCTAGGGCCAGCAGTGATGCCTGGTAATAATTATTGCAGTTTGTATCAGGAAGTCACATGGGAAACCCAAATCCGTGGGGGGACAGTCATGTTCCATGGGGCTTGTGATGAAACTCCCTTAGGATAGTGGGAAGAGATTCTGACTTATTGAGTGGATTGGTCAAGGCTCCTAGCTTCATCTGTCAGGCAGTCCCTGGTCAGCCTGCCTCCCAAGGGTGTTGTAAGGTTCCTGGGAGATAATGAATGTAGCCCCTGTTAACCAAATATTTTTATAATTTAATGATTTCCTTGGTGTAGGTAGATGTTCAGTGCTTTAGAGCAGATCCCGTATCTCATACCTTCTTTTGTATTCTAGTCTCCATACTGTTGTACACACTTCCAATGAGCTGTGATTTCCTTGTATGGGTCCTGTGCAGAGCTCCACCCTTCCAAGCCTGGGTTCACACTTTAACAAGGACCTGTGACCACCATGCTGCTCCATGGCTCTATAAATCCTCCAGGAGGGATGTATTGGAGGCTTTCCTCTGGCATTTTTGAGTGTCTCTAGGTATCTGGATACCTTGGTGATCCTATATGGCTATAAACCATAGGACACCATAATCTGGAAAAATCTAAACGAATGAAAAACCACCAGGACACCCAGTTCATTCTTTTGCTTTTTTTTGGAGGGGTAGGGTAGGGCAATTGGGGTTAAGTGACTTGCCCAAGGTCACACAGAGCTAGTTTTTCCTGTTAAGTGTCTGAGACTGCATTTGAACTCGGGTCCTCCTGACTCCAGGGCCGGTGTTCTATTCACTGCATCACCTAGCCGCCCCCTAACCTTGTTCATTGTCAAAACGTGATCAGGCTGACCTCCTGTTCCAGTCACATGAATGTTCTTTGATGAGTTTTATATCACAAATTTTCATGAACAAACTGTCATTGGTAACACGCCACAACTCACCAAGTACCTTTCATTAGCTATCACTTTAATTTCTCAGAGATCACGGGGTTCCAAGGGTTTGTAGCCATAGAGCAACCCCAGAAGAATTTCAGTGTTCAAGAAATTGGCAGCTAACAGTTTGGGACCACTGAAAGCTCTGGTAGCTGCTTTCCCAAATGTGGTCTGGCCTGTTTTCTTCCTCTGGTTCAGTTCTGGGCCCAGCCTCTTCAATGCTTACCTAGGATGCGCCTGCTGATGGGCTAATGGAGGTGGGCTGCCCATGTCTCTAAGTGTCACTGTCAGTTTTTAGCTATTTGGTTTTTCCAGATTGTGGTGTGCCATGATTTACAGCTATACAGGATTGTTAAGAGGGTAACAACTCGGTGTGTGTGTGTGTGTGTGTGTGTGTGTGTGTTAGCAATTTGTGATTATTGTGATACTTTACTAAAAGTGATCCTGCCCACTCTCCTTTTCTTGTTTAATTCCGGGTCCATTCTTCATTGCCCATGTGTAGCACCTATTCAGGAGATCTATAGGTATCTCTATCACATATACATATATACATATATCTATGATATGTACATATACACATATGATATATACACACATATGCATACTGTCAGCCAACCTCAATATGCTGCCCATCCAACTGTTATTTTGGATAACAAGCATTTTTCATCAATTTGAGGCTTTTTTCTCTGGACTTTTAGATAATTTTTCATGCATTTCACTGAGAGAGGAGTTCTTCTATTATTTTGGAAGTGGACGCAATCAACATCATGTCATCCCACAAACAGAAGTTTAGGATTTTACCATTTATAGGGAATCCCTTTTTTTCTTGGATTCAACCCAGCACCCTCTTTCATGGTTTCCCCCAAGAAGAATTTAAATGCCTCATGGGGAAGGACTGCTCTCATTTTTGTCATCGTATCCCAGTGACTGGCCTGATATTATCTACATGGCAAATGCTTAATAACTTATGAAATTGAATTGAGTAACAATGACAGCTGCTTCTGGAGAGGATGTCCATGTTTTATGCCTTGCTGGATATTTCATAGAGTGAAAATATCTAACTGGGTGTCCTTGTGGCTTTTCATCCACTTGGTGGTTTTTCCAGATTGTGGTGCGCCATGATTTGTAGCCATATACAGTAGCCAAGAGGGATATTGGTATTTTTAAAAAATTGTATGTGTGTGAACAGCTTGTGTTTGTTAAAAGCTCCAGATGGCTCTGTCTGTGGTTTTGTCTGTCAAAGTATCTTGTGTAGTCTTAAGACATTTTGCATGGAAGATAATATTAGGAGAGAAACTCTTATGGCTACACGTTGTTCTACCAACCTTTTTTTTTTTTAAACTCAGTAAGCAATAACCAGAAGAGAGATCTTGTATTTTTTACACCATTCAATCACTTGTGTGACTGAAGTGGTCTGCCTGAAAATCACGGGACTCCACTGTCTCCAAGGCCCTGAAATTGCCAATTAGCCAAAAGGTGAAGGAGAGAAGGCTGGTGGGAATAAACCAGCTACTGCATATCATCTCTAATGGTTCAAATTTACCAAGTGGCATAGAGATGTCATCCAGGAAATGATATGTGATTGGTAAAGGAGGTGAGCCAGTCACCCAGCAGTGGATGGCAGGTAACAGAGGGATAGCTTGAGAGCACCCCTGTTACCTATGAAATCTGAAGAGCCTTAAAAGAAAGACCTCTGGCACTTTGGGTAGATCCTCTATAGGGGATTGTGGCCACAGACAGAAAGCCAGGTCATCAGACGTTACTAAGTGCCTCCTGTTTGCCCAGAACAGTGTTTAGTGCTGGGTAAGAATCTCAAAGGATGTGAGCAGGTGGAAGGGTTGTGATCTGCACTGTGGGAGGGCACACCTACTTCTGTGAGATTGCAGATTGATTGAAATCAATGTGGTGGTCATTCTGACCTCTTTTTTGTGAATTTAAGGAGGTTTTGTAGAATTCCACAGCTCAAGCTCTTCTTTTTTTTTTGTAATAAATTTTATTTGCTTTCTTGTTTACATCATTCATTTTCATGAGATTTTTGAATTACAAATTTTCTCCCCATCTTTCCCCTACCACTCAAGCTGTTCTTATCAGCCTTTGCTGAGCTCTCTGGAGGGCTTCCCATCTGTCTTGCCCAGGTTAGAGTAGGCTGATCAGCAGGTGCTGGTGCCTTGGTTCTGGAACCTGAGAGTAGCTTTTTTGAAAGCTAGGGTCCCCACACTCAGATACCTGATTCCTATGGTCTCATACCCCTCATGCCTAGAGTAAATTCCCACCCCTGTGTAACCCTAACCCCTCCACTGACTCTCTGGGAAGGATTGCGCATAAGGAGGAGGGAGCACTCTTGGGTAGTAGTACCAATCTTGGTCAGAGCTACCTCCTGTGAAGGGTTTGAGACTCAGGATCAGCATGGTGGGCATACCCGTGCCATGCTCTGGGAGATGGCCAGTGCCCAGGCTGCAGCCTCCATCTTTTACTGATGAGGGAGCCAGAAGGAAATCCCTCATGTCTTGCCTGTCATCTCCCATGCTGTTACTCTAACATTGTGGCCTTCTCTCTTCCCCCCAATGATTAGGATGAGGGTGGCAGAGGCTACCTAAAGTAGGTACTTCACAGTTTTAAAGGGTGAGAGGCATTGGCATGGGAGAGCCTGGATTACTTTTCCTATTAAGAATAGGAGATGCCTGGAATTGTTAGCTGTGGCCCCCACCTACAGGCAGAGAGATAGATAACACAGTCTTTGTAGTATCTTTGTAGCCTGGTATTCTTCCTTGATTATAAAGGCTGATCAGGGCAGGAGCAGATCAACCTAGGTCCGGCACCTCTGCCTGAAGAATTAGGAGATAGTGATCAGGCAGCTTCTCCAGCAGGTTCTCAGGCCAATTTTTAAGCTCCTTTATGCTCCCTACCCCATGAATGAAGAGTTTGGATGGACCAAGAGCCCTTTCCTGACAGGACCAATTATAGAGAGTTGGATCTACTGGGACAACCTTTTCTCCTTCCCTTCCCTGCTTTCAAAAGCTTGGTCTTCTTTCTTTCCTTCCTTTAATCATTCCTTTCTTTCTTCTCTCCCTCTCTCCATCTTTCCTTCCTTTGAGCTTGGCCAAGAGAGAAGCTGAAGGTATTGTGACTATTTTGGGTGTTGGACCTAGAGAGAAGGGGGGGCCCTGGGATCGTGTGGGGGTATTGGTCCCCAGGTGGAGGGATTGAGGGTGGATTCAGATCTGGAAAGGAGCCTTGCCCCTCATCCACATGGCTTACTGTCTCCCTCTGCCTGATTCCTTATAGGTGCTGGAGCTGCGGCGGCCCATGGACTCACGCTTGGAGCATGTAGACTTTGAGTGTCTGTTCACCTGCCTCAGCGTGCGTCAGCTCATCCGTATCTTTGCCTCGCTGTTATTGGAGCGGCGGGTCATCTTTGTTGCTGACAAACTCAGGTAGGGCCAGGAGGAAGTGGGGGGGGGTCTGGGAGGGAGGGAGAAAGAGGGAAGGATGGAGGGAGGGGAGGAGGGAAGGAGGGAAGGAAGGAAAGAAGGAAGGAAGGAAAGAAGGAAGCAAGGAAGGAAGGAAGGAAGGAAAGAAGGAAGGAAGGAAGGAAGGAAGGAAGGAAGGAAGGAAGGAAGGAAGGAAGGAAGGAAGGAAAAGTTGCCCATCCCTCCAGAGGAGCCAGGGTTTTCCCATTTGCCTTCCCTGGGGATTCTCTCTTCCCTGTAACTTTGAGTCCTATTGCTGGAGCATCACATGAGTGCTTCCGGGAATGTCTTTCATTAACATCCCCATTTAGGGTTTTGACAGTGACCAGACTGGACAGTGAATTGTGAGCAGCTTAGAGCTACACATAGTCCTAAAGGTGAAGGAGTTTATTTTGGGGGCATTGAGGTTTAGGTGAGTCTAGGAAGTGTTCATTCAAGTTATAAAAATCACAGAAGTTCAGAGTTGGAAGGAACACAAAGGTCCATCTAGGCCAACTCAAACCTGATGGAAAATTGCTTCTACATTGCCAGCAAACGAACCCGAGTTCTCCTCTTAGATTTCCAGGTGACACTGTTCTAGCCTGGTTCTCTTGCCTGATGACACCTTCTCAGTCTCTCTTGCTGAACCTTATATGGCTCAATGCTCATTTAGGGGGTGTTTCCCAAGGCTCCGTCTTGGGCCCTTTTCTCCCTCTATACTATTACTTAGTGATCTGCTCCACTCTTATAGTCAATTGTCATCTCTATGCCGATAATTCTGCATACATTTGTATATTCAGCCCCAATCTCTCCCCTCACTTCTAGTATTAGGTAAATTAGGTAAATTATTACATCACCAATCGCCTTTTGTATAACTTGAATTGTAATGTCTCATTGGCATCAAATACTCAACATGTCCAAAAAAAGAATTCATTCTCTTTCTTCCCCAAACCTTCCTCTTTCCCCCGATTTTCTATTACTGTCAAAAGCACCACCAATATACCAGTCACCCAGGTTCAATGTCACCCTTGATTCCTTGCTCACACTCAGCTCATCTACCTAATCTATTGCCAAGGGTTACCATTTCTACCTTCGCAATATCTTACATATATGTCCCCTTTTTTCCAGTCACATAGCCACTCTCCTGGGACAGGCCTTTACTGCCTCTTGCACAGACTATTACAACAGACTTTGGTTGTTTTTTCCCTGTCTCAAGACAATTATCATGTTTCCCTAAGTCTAGGCTAAACATTCCCATTTTCTTTACTCAAGTGTGATCTTGAGGCCTTCCACCACCTTGGTCTCTCTTGTCCAGATGCGGTCCATCTTCTTGGCCTCTCCAAAATGTAGTGGCCAGAATTGAACCCGGTACTCCGGAGGAAGTCTGAGCAAGGCAAGATACCCCAGTACTATCACTTCCGTAGCCCTGGATGCTGTACCCTTTCTTAAATGTAGCTGAGGATCCTTCTGGCTTTGGTGACTTATATATCTCACACATTTTGAGCTAATTGTCAGTGAAAACCCCCAGATCTTTTTTCTTGTCACAGAACTGTTATCTAGTCATTACTGCTCATCTTGAAGTTGACTTTTTTGGACTCTGGATTATTAGAACTTTTTACTTAACTCTGTTGTTGTTATTTGGTCATTTTTGGTTGTGTCCAACCCTTCATGACCCCATTTGGGGTTTTCTTGGCAGAGATACTGGAGTGGTTTATCATTTCCTTCTCCAGCTCATTTTACAGATGAGAAAACTGAGGCAAGCAGGGCAGGGTTAAGTGACTTGCCCAGGGTCACACAGCTAAGTGTCTGAGGCTGGATTTGAACTTAGCTCTTCCTGACTCCAAGCCTGGCTCTCCATCCAATGAGCTACCTTTTAACTCTGTTTAAATTAATCTTTTTAGATGTAACTCAACAGTCAATCTAGCCTTTGGAGATCTTGATGGATCTTCATTTTATTCTCAAACCTTTCTGATCCCTTTCTGATTTGTGTTGTCTCTAAATCTGACAAACATATTATCTAAGTTTTCAACCAATTCACTGATAAACATTATCTGACATTTATGTAATGTTTTGTGGTTCTCAAAACCCTTTTGTATATAATTGAGAACAGTTACTCAGATAGCAAAGACTTGTCTATGGCTTTCCTATGTCTAGTCATCCAGGCTTGAAGCCTTGGGGTCTTCTTTCACTCCTCCTTTTCCCTTGCTTGGCTTTGCTCTTACGGGCCCCCCTGCCCCTGCCCCATGGGGTCCATTATTTCTACTTCTACAATGTCCCCTGTTTTATCATGCTCTGTCATTGCTCATAGTAAGGTACCTACTGCTATGCTTGGGGCTAGGTCCACCTTCATCCTGCCCTCTCCATTCTGACTCTCCTTTGCTGGATCATCATCTTCCTCCTACCATCCAAGGTGGGGACTCACCTGAGTGTCCCAAAGTCTCTCTCCAGACTCCCTCATGCCCTACATCTAACATATTTATCGAATTGAATAGTCTTTCCCTCTGGTCCAGTTATAAATCTTACTTGAGGGTGGGATCTCTACTGTATGTATCTTTTTTATATGCATGTATGTATTTGCATTTTTATAGTTGCCTAATGATAACGTGCTCTTGCATATAGTAGGCATTTACTCAGTTCATTGAATTTAATAGTGGGAGGCCTTCCCTCCTCCCTCACCTCCATTCCTATTTATGTGACTCTCATTCCTTGTTCAGGAAGAGGAGAATCAAGACTGCTCCTAAGAGGGTAAGCCAAGGTTTTGAAAAGAAAAAATTTCCCCTATTTCAAAATAAACATTAGGAAACTTCCCCTACTTCCAAACCCCAATATTTCTTATACTCTAATGCAGTAAGTATGGTAAACTTTCCAGTAAGAAATAATCAGGTCCTATTGAGTTGGCAGCCACCCAGAATCAGGGTCGAACCCATTCTGACTCTAGTCTAGCAATGAGTGGGCATTAGTGGGTAGATGCCAGTATAGAAGGCGGCATTTCTAGTGATATAACTTAGGACATTTTGACCTTGGCCCTGTGCCATTTAATATTTTTTATCTTTGACTTTGATGAAGGCCAAGTTGGAAAGCTTATCGTCTTTGCAGGGAAGAGGAAACAGGGAAGGACCCAAAGTCAGCCTGCTCTGCCCCACCTGTTTCATAGAGCTCCTACTTTGACCCAGGCATTGTTTGATGACCCTGAAAAACTCAACCCTTAACCGTCCTCTGGCTTTTCCTTCTTTGCCAGCTTCTGTGCCCCTCCCATCCCCTCCCCAACTTAGTATCATATCCTAGACTCTGAATGTGGCCATTGTTTCTGCCCATGGCTTCAGGCTGCGGGTGTGAACACATTCCAAGGTTGGGGCTCCTTAGTTCTTAGTGCTGGCTGGCTATGCAGGAATTCTCTGTGTCAGGGCTAAGGGGTAGGGGGCAGGGGAGAGCAGGTAGCACAGAGTATGCAGGATTGGGGTACAAACACTAGGTGCCCAAGAGGGTTAGTATTGTGCTACTATTTAATATCATAAAAAAAATGTCCCCACTTCTTCTCCAAGTCTTTACTCGTAAAAAAAAAACCCAAACTTCTGCTGACCTGAAGGATGGGGAGAAGAGAAGGGGTCTTGACTGTGAAATACAGAAACACCTCAAGGGTGCTAGAAAAATCTCAGTATTTTAGATAGATTACTCTCATCTGCCTGGCTTGGAAAAAGAACTATCATTTTGCCTAACACACTGCCTTATGCATAGCAGGTGATGGATAGATATTTGTTTATTGAATTATTTAATTGAATGGCCTGGAAACCTGAAAAAGATGTCCACTAGAGGGCCCAGCCAGCACATTCTGGGTCTCTTGGAAACTTGGTCCAGCATCAGATCCTACTGTAACTTTTCCCATCTGCCATTTTATCCCATTAAAACCTGAGCGGGGATCCCTTCTGCCCCTCTCCCCACCTTCCCAATACCACCACCACAGCTGTCTGTTCTAGGAGAATGGTCTTTAGGAATCCGTACATAGGAGTTACCAGGCAGGGCTCATGTACAGCAGACACGGGGCAGTGCTCAGGGCTATAAAGGGATAGAAAGTGGGGCCAGCCAGGTTTGATAAAGAGCTTCATTATCCTAGACCTGCCTGGGCAAGGAGGTGACAGTGGGTGGAGTCACCTCCTGAAGGCCCTGAAGACAAGACTCTACAGGGTGGGACCCTGCTAGAATTTGGACCTAGACCAAGTCAACTCTAGAGTGTCAGCAATACAGGGAAACATTCCCTTTCCCTCTCTGATCTTGTTTCCTCTTTAAAAATGAGGGGTTTGGATCGGAATGATCTCTGTGGCCTTTTCCAGCTCCAACATGCTTTGAGCCAGTGAATCACAGACTTTTTTTTACTCTTTAACACACAGTCAGGACACACACTCAGTCTGAGATTACCTATGATCATATTTGTTCATCTTCAGCCATGTGTGCAAAGCATACAATGAGAATGTCCATAATTTTGGTTTTTTTGTGATAAACAAAGCCATTGGTGGGAAGGGGATTTGAGATTGCCAAGGGAAAGAGTACAAGGGAGAGAGGAGAATATTCCCCAACATTTAAGGGAAGAAGGAGGATGATGAACCTTTGAAGAAGATAGAGAAGGACCAGTCAGAGAAGTAGGAGGAGAACCAGAAGAGAAGTCAGACAAGCCAAGAAGTTCTAAAATGCTGTATATACATCTGTTACCCTTGCAGATTTGGCCTTGCACACTCCGTCCCTGATTATTGCATAGTCTTGTGCTAGGCTGGGCCATCTCTGGAGCACTGGTGTGTGTACATATATGTGCTCACTGGCTTGCTCCTATCTGTTGGGTGTCATTCAGCTTTGGCTCTTTTTGGGGATGCTAATTGATGGGGAGGCCCTGCCGTACCCTGTCTGATCTTCCTGTAATAGTTTTTTTGGGTATCTGGAGACTCAATATTTATCTTCCTTTCCCCAGGTTGGGCATGTGTTTTGCCTTACTCACGCCCACCATCTTCCCCAGGCTTAGGTACTCTTTCTCCTTCTCTCTAGCACCCTGTCCAGCTGTTCCCACGCAGTGGTCGCCCTGCTCTACCCCTTCTCCTGGCAGCACACCTTCATCCCTGTGCTCCCAGCCTCCATGATCGACATTGTCTGTTGTCCCACCCCTTTTCTGGTTGGTCTGCTCTCCAGTTCCCTCCCCAAACTGAAGGAATTGCCTGTGGAGGAGGTGGGTCCTCATGGCTGGGGAAGGAGGGTTGGGGGAAGGAAGAGGGAGGGCAAAGAAGGAGGGGAAAGGGAAGGGGAGGGCAGCTGATCTTCTTGGGTTTGACCTTGTCTGCTGTCCTTAGGCTCTCCCCTCTGCTCCTGGTCCCTCTACCTACTCCTTCTGTAGTGGCATCTCTGGAAAGGAGCTGGCACCCTAAACTCACTCTGTAGGTTACTAAGCTCTGGGATGTGCATGATGCCAGGAAGAAGACTTGGTGAGAACCTTACATTACCCTAGAATTCTCCTTTTTTCTTAGGCCCTGATGGTGAATCTGGGATCTGATCGGTTCATCCGACAGGTAAGCAAGGGATGAGTTAGCCCATGGCTGGTGGTCTCTACCCTCCCACCAGCTGTTGGGTTACAGGCTTAGACCACCCTTCAGGGCTTCCCCTAACATAGAGCTTTTTTACCTTTTTTGTGTGCTAGGTCCCTTGGGTGACAGTCTGGTAATGCCTCTGATCCTTTTCTCAGAACAATGTTTTTAAATATTGTATAAAGTAAAATACATAGGATTACAAAGGAAGCCAATTTTATTACATATATATTACATATACATAGACATACAAATAAATTCAATTTCTTGTTATTTAGTTAGTTGTGTCTGACTCTTCATGACCCTCCATTTCTGCAACTAATTTTACAGATGAGGAAACTGAGGCAAACAGGGTTAGGTGACTTGCTCAGGGTCACACAGCTAGTAAGTGCCTGAGGCCAGATTTAAATTAATGTCCTCCTTTCACTTCATTCCTCTTCACCCCTTAGCTGCCCAAAATTTAGTTAGAAAAATATAAAAAGGAAAAACAACTCACGTTCGCAGTTAACCCAAGATTTACAAACAGCAACTCACCCCATCACTAACAATAGTCAAGACTGGATTTGGGATTATACTTTTTAATTCTCAGTGTTGTGGGGTTCCTTTTTTGGCAGTAGAAAGAAGCCCCTTAGAAGTCCCCTTCCTTCTCTGGCAGGCATCTTCAGAGAAAGAGAGGCAGCTGTGTGGTCTTCTGGACAAGGAGCCACAAGACCCCTGGTTCTAGCCCTTCCTCCACCACTTATTAACTAGATGACCTTGGCCATGCCACTTAAATTCTTGGAATCCAGATTTCTTCTTCAGTAAGACAAGTCTAAGATCCCATATCAGTCCAGCTTATGGTTCTCTGAAGCCAGAGTTGTAGAGTGCAGAGTCAGGGTAGGTCCTCAGCTGTCTGGGAGGGATCTAGCACCATGTTCTGGCCACAGAGTTTAGCAGTCCTTTCGTACTTCATTCTCACAGATGGATGATGAGGACACCCTACTGCCTAGGAAGTTACAGGCGGCTCTGGAGCAGGCTCTGGAGAGAAAGAATGAATTGATTTCCCAGGACTCTGATAGTGACTCTGATGATGGTAAGAAGGGGACTAACTGGTCTGGATTTTGGTGTAGCTTTCAAGGCTAGAGAGTAGCCAAGGGGTAGGAAAGGGCCCTTTGCACTTAAAAATTACTCTCTGTGGCCTGTTGTGGACCAAGTCTAGGCCCCTTGATGGAAGGATCCTCCCAAGTCCCTCTCTTCAGCCTGGAATACCCCAAGCCCAAATCCCATCAGTGTCTCAGGGAAGAAGGGGGATCATGGTAATTTCTCAAGAGGATGTCTGAAGAGTGAACCATTCTGGAGAAACTTCCCAGATTACACCCCTGCATATAGGTCCCCATTGTGGTCACTTACAGGGAAGCTAATATAAATATTCAGCTTTGTATTAGTTTAAATCTCTCTGATCATAAGAATGAGGAGAGGCCTCTTGGTTACTTTCTGTGGTGCTCGTTGACTTGTAGAACTGTTCCTGTCCCACCCAGGGCCTCCTTGGTGGAGAGAGGAAATACATACATGACCACAGAGGGTCTTTACTGATCAGGGTGTCAGAACCCAGTTTTCGCCCTCACATTTATGTGTGTGTTTGGTTTCTCCAGACTGGGTACCCTTTTTATTCACATAGAAAATGTTCATTCAAGACCTACTAGTTGTAGGTCTACTATGTGAACTGTCCTATACTAGGCAGGTTGAGGAATGCCAAAAGCATTCCTCTTGCCAACTGGGAGCCAATAATTCAATTGTGGAGGCAAAACACAGGCAGACCAAAGAATTAAGGAGCAAGTATGTGGCTATAACCAAGGGCTAGAGAAGTGTGTATGTTCACAGCGGGCTAGAGCTCTAAGCAAGGCCCACCGGAGGAGGTGGGGTTTAAATGCTTTCCCTTTCCCTCTTTAAAAAACAGAGAGTAAAATATTTTATTTTTAAATTATGAACTTAACAAACCAGGACATTTCAATACACAAAGAATATAAAAAGGGATTCTGTATGTTAATTTGAGTCTCTAGTATGGAAGATTTAAAAAAAAAACTATATGTTAAACATGAAAACATCTACATTGCAGTTTGTTCATGTCTCTCCTTACATTTCCTTCTCTCCTGCATATTTTTTGATGTTTCATTGACATTCTTTTCTCTTCCTTCCTTCCTTCCTTCTTTCTTTCCTTCCTTCCTTCCTTCCTTCCTTCCTTCCTTCCTTCCTTCCTTCCTTCCTTCCTTCCTTCGCATCACTATTCCTGCATATTTCCCCCTCATATACAACCCCTTCCTTGTAATAAATAAGTATAATCCAGCAAAATAAATTCTTGCATTGCTAGTGGTTGAACATGGGTGCCTTGTCATCCATTGGCTCTCTGCCAGGATGTGGGACACACACTCCACCAGTTGGTCTTCTGGGCTTAACCATTATTCATCACATCTGTTAGATTTCTGAAGTCTTTATTGTGGTTTATAAATGATTCTCCTTTACATTATTATAGTATCTAAATGGATTTGCTCACTCCATTTTGCATTAGTTCATACGAATCTTCCAAGATTTCTTTACATTCATCCCTTTTCTATTTCTTAGCATTCCATTACATTCATATAAATTTTTTCATCAATTCCTTATTTAATGAGTCCCTACTTTTCCCCCCATAACAAAAAAGTTCTTCTACAAATACTTTTTTGCACATATGGGTTCTCTTTCTCTCTTGGCCTCTTTGGGATATATACCTAGTTGTGGTATTGCTAGGTCCAGTGTGACATATAGTTTAATGGCTTTTTGGGCAATACTTTTTAGAATGGTAGGACCAATTCCCAGCTCCACCAACAAGGCATGTCTTCCCAAAGTCCCTCCATCAATTGTTTCTTTCCTTTTTTTCCTCTGTCCCTCCTAGAGTGTAATACCCTTAATGGGCTGGTATCTGAGGTGTTTATTCGTTTTTTTGTGGAGACCATCGGGCACTACTCTCTGTTCCTAACTCAAAATGAGAAGGGGGAAAGAGCCTTCCAGAGGGAGGCCTTCCGAAAATCTGTGGCCTCTAAGAGCATCCGCCGCTTCCTGGAGGTTTTCATGGAGTCCCAGATGTTCGCCGGCTTTATCCAAGACAGAGAGCTGAGGAAGTGTCGGGCTAAGGGTAAGAAGGGGGAGGATGGGGTCAGCGCTGGGGCTGAGACAACCACAATGGCCTCCTGTTCCTTTTGTTGATGCCTTCACCAGGTCTGGTGTTGTGGAAACTTCCAAGGTGTCAGGAGTTGGACAAGGATCAAGCCTCTTTGACTTTCCATTTTCTCTGAAAGGGAGGGTCATCACCCTTCATAGGACACCTGAAAAGGGCCTTGCACCTGATTTCCCATTCCTTCTCTATACGGGTCCCCCATCCCCAAGGCATTCTTTCCAGGTGGAATTTCTACCAGTAGATATCTCAGCAGGGTGACTGCAATGGCTTCTTCCTTCTTTGTATTGGGAAGCTGAGGATGAATGTAGTAGAATCAGAAAGGGGACCATTCTATTGGTAGCCGTGGACTTGTCACCCCTTCTCCAGACTTGTTCTGCTTGCCTCAGATGGCAGGACTAGGGACACTGGGTGGGTACAGAGAACCAGCCTCAGGTTCCATATAAGGAAAAGCATGCAAGCAAAATGGAGCATATTGCTTGAGAAGGTTGGAATACATGTAGGGGAATGTTGTCGGTGGGTAATGGTGTCTAAGGCTCCTTCTAAACGTGGATATTACTTGCCTACATTAGAAATTCCTTAAGGGCAGGATTTGTGTGGTGTGTATCTTTGTATTCCTGGTACCTAACACAGATCTTTGCAGATGGCAAATGCTTTGGTAAATATCTGTTTAATTGAATGGGGGGAGTCCTACCCCCTGGTCCTCAGATTTTTAAATAGCCAGCTCCATGAGAAGATTGCGCAGTTCTGGAGTTTCTTGAATAAACATGAATTGCCACCTACCATGGACACAGCCCTGGCTAAGGCCCCTGGCTCCAGCCTTCCCAGCTCCTCTTTCTAGCAGCTCCTCAGATCTTTGGCAGAGACCACGGTAGCACCCTGCCCTGCCTGTCTCTCTTGTGCTGTGGGCCTGGCCTGCTTCTTTTCCCAGTCATACATCCTGTGGATAATCTCTCTGAGCCTCAGTTTCTGCATCCATCAAGTGGGGATAAGAGCAATTGGAGGACCTGCCTCAGAGGGTTGTCACGAAAAAGACCAAATGAGTTTTGACCAAACATTTACCTAGCATTTTACATGTGTGGCCTCCTTTGATCTCCAGAACCACCCTGTTAATTAATCAAGGGCTTGGCAAACCTTAAAGTACTCCATTGTTGTTCAGTCGGGTCTGACTCTTTGTGACCCTTTAGGGGTTTTCTTGGCAGAGATACTGGAGTGATTTGCCATTTCCTTTTCCATCTCATTTTATAGATGAGGAAACTGAGGCAAATGGGGTAAGTGACTTGCCCAGGGTCATACAGCTAGTAAGTGCCCAAAGCCAGATTTGAACTCAGGAAGAAGAGTCTTGCTGACTTCAGGCCCTGCACTCTATGCACTATGGCACCCCCTAGCAGCTTCTAAAGTGCTCTATAGATGCTAGCTCTTCTTTATTATTTGGCATCAGGGGTGACTAAATAGATAGAAGACAGATCTGAGTTCAAATGCTGCCTCAGACACGTATCAGTTGTGTGACCTTAGGCAAGTTATTTCTGCTTGCCTCAGTTTCCCCATCTGCAAAATGGGGATAATAATTACACCCGGGTTGTTGTGAGGATCAGTTGAGATAATATTTGCTAAGTTCCTCATATAAATCACAGCTAACATTTCTATAGCACTTACAATGTGCTGGCACTGCACTTAGTGCTTTGTTTATTTATTATCTAAAATTTATTTATTTTCTAAATTAATTTATGAATCATCGTTA
>CM053601.1:152735849-152772634 GCA_028646575.1 Pseudocheirus occidentalis | reverse complement strand
CCCCCCCGCTTTCTTCCCTGCTGCCTGATGTTCTCATAGGGTGGTTGTATAACATTAAGAGCTAAGTCTGAGGAGTCCCCTTTATGGACACTTACGTAATGAAGTCGCTATAAGTCATCTGGTTCCTTCTGGTGACCACAGTCCATCTCCCCTCCTCTTGCCAGGCTTGTTTGAGCAGCGAGTGGAGCAGTATTTAGAGGAACTCCCTGACACAGAGCAGAGTGGCGTGAATAAATTTCTTCGAGGCCTGGGTGAGTGGCTGCTTCTGTGAGAACTGGCCTTGTGCCGACAAGATTGATATGGGGCACAAGGGAGGGCACGGAGCTGAACCAGACCCAGAGAGGCGATTCTGGGGCAGAAGTCTTCAGAGAATATTGGTATCCTATTACAACTTCCCAGTGGGGAGGTGCTGTCTTTTGTGGGAGCTTATTCTGTGGAGGTGGCCACAGGAAAAGGGGCAATGTTAGTCCTCGGGCTAAGCATCCTGCAGAGGCCAGGCTATGACTTTTTTTCTCAAGGGGGGTGAGTGAGAGTTTCTTGGTTAAGACACACTCAATGTAGAACATTGTTACTTCCAGAACAGGACAGGATAGGGCCTGGAGAAGGGATAGTTCCTGAGTGACCTGATTCAAATGTGCTAGCCAAAGTTACCTCCAGCCTCTTTAAGGAGAACAATTAAATCGTACAAGAGCATTGCTAAAAAGGCCTTTTGAGTGAATCATATCCAACCCCCTCAAAGTAACTGAGAGCAGAGGACTTAACCATAGAGCATCTAGTTACCCATTGGCAGACCTGGGATAAGAACTCTGGGCCCGGCACTCTTAGTGCTTGCTAGCTTGGAGGATGGGTATGTGGTATCTGTACCTTTGTCTCTTCTCCTGGCCTGAGAGAGATGGAGAAGCAGCCGGCAAGGAGGAAAGTGTTTAACAGAGAGGTGATGTTGACCCATTCCCCTCTTTCCTTGATCCATAGGCAACAAAATGAAGTTCCTTCACAAGAAGAATTAAACCCCCTCACCACCAGGAAACTATTTATCAGATTGAGCAGAGAGCCCAGTGTCCACAGAGCCAGGGGCAGTGAAGATGGGGCCTCCCTCCCTCCGCTGCTGGCACAGAGTTCCTGAAGCCTCTTAGCCCCCTGCTGACCACAGCTGCCAAGCCCCATCCACGCCCAGGATGTCCCAGGATGTGTGTTTGTAAATAATCTACTGCAAGCTTTTGGAACTGGTTTTGTAACGAGCAAGGAAAATGGTGTTAAATATTTGTATGGATCAAGTTTTGCTTGGTGCCGGCGATTGGCCACTTATGTGCAACTGACTGTCTCAGCCAAACCACTGACCTTTCCCTCAGAGGAGTCTGTCCCTCAGCCTCCAGCTGCGACAGAGGGACTTGGATGCCTGAGGCCCCTGCTCCCGATCTGGGGCCCTGGAGAGCAGGAAAGTCATTTCATTGGTGCAAGAGGACTGGTTTTTATCCTACAGAGTTTCTGTTTTTCTCTACTTTTCTTTCTATCTCATTTGGAAACACTGGGCCAGCCGGGCCACGTTTGCAGCAAGGTACTTGGCTCCTAGACGCTCACACCCATGTCCCCAGCCTTTTGATGAACAGTGAGCTGTCGGGAGCCCCCCACCTCTCCGCATTATGACTGCTGACACCAACTGGCCCCTGTTTGCCCTTTCCTGCAGCCAGCAGCAGTGGCAGTTTGGTACAGCACGTCCATTCTCCGTAGTGTACGGATGTGCCCAATAAATGATGTACAGTTGTCTGGGACTGAGGCTTTGTGTGTTGTTCCTTGTTCTCCCTAATGGGGAGAGCCGCTGCACCGCCAGGGGCTGGGGCTTCAGTACCATTCAAGGAAATAAACACTAGCAGGCAAACAGTAACCAACTTTCCATTAATCAGTCAACCTCCAGATCTTTACACTGAGTTTCCCTATCAAGAACAGACAATAAGCCCTTGACATGCTTAAATGATTCCTTTACCTAGAGCTCTTTAAGAAGGAACTAAACTATTTTTGTGTGTAGTGGCATAGAGAGATGTGATCTCTAGAGCCCTTTTTCATTGAAGAATTGCTCATTTAGAATCATAGAATAGTGTTGGAAAGGATCTTAGAAATTATCCAGTAGATCCTCCCATTATATACAGAAATCACCTCTAAGCATCCCTGAAAGGTGCTTTAAATAACCTATTACGAGAAGCTCAGGGTCTCAATAGGCAGCCACTTTTACTGTTGGACTGCTCAAAGTTTTACCCCTTTTAGCCCATAACCTCAATCCCTTGTGTCCATTGAGGCCTGCGCAGTCTCCAACCTGCCTGTGGTTTGGAGGTGCTACCTGCCTCATAGAGCAAAGTGGAGAGTTTTTCTGCAGGGAGGATGAAGGCATTTTCTCCCAGGAAAGAGTCTCCCTACATGGTCATTCAGGGTGTTTACCACCAAGGAGAACAGAGGTAGTGAGGGAGGTCTGGCCTGCCCAATAGGAGCTGGGTGTTTAATTTGTGGTGATGGGGGATTGAAGAGATTCCTCCTCTATGAGCCCCACCTGGGCTTCCTTTTGTCTTCTGATGTCTCTGTACAATGGGGTTTGTGGAAGATGTCTTGAGAAAATGAAGGAACCTATTACAGGGGGATCTCAGGACCAGCAGACCCTGAAGAGTTGTGAGAAACTCATCATCATAATGCCTTAACAAACTCTAAATTGAGGTGTTTTGTCTTCTTGAGGCTTTTAAGAGTTTCTCCATAGAATTGTCTACTTCCTAAGGGTGGCAGAGGTGAGTAGGTGTGTGTGTGTGTGTATGTACCATCAGTCATGTCTTAGTTATTTTAAGCAGAAGGAATGGTTACAGATTGGGCTCAGGAATTCAAGATTGAAAAACCCAATGGGCCATGGCTATGGATGCTGATGAATCCTACCATTACCAAACAGTCTGGAAAGTGGATTTTGCAGTCTAGTGGTAACACTGAAGTAGCCCAGTGTTCTCACTTGTATTGTCCCTGTGACAGTGAAGCAAATTGTGTCCGTGATCCACCTACCATGACTTGTTTCCTGTCTGCCCTTAAAGACACAACTTTCCTTCCTTTTCCCCTCCTCTATCCCATCATCTCAGCTTTAACTAGAAACATACCTATTGCTCCTTGATAAAGGACTCATGTTCCTGATGTAATCTATTTGATGTCTGGGAACCCTGCTGCTCATGGTCACTTAGGATTTTGGACTTGTTTCATTTTTTTAAAAAACCGGGCGGCTAGGTAGCACAGTGACTAGA
This sequence comes from Pseudocheirus occidentalis, assembly GCA_028646575.1. Classification (NCBI taxonomy): domain Eukaryota; kingdom Metazoa; phylum Chordata; class Mammalia; order Diprotodontia; family Pseudocheiridae; genus Pseudocheirus; species Pseudocheirus occidentalis. The sequence goes on along the minus strand of CM053601.1, from coordinate 152,769,371 downwards.
GCACCAGCTCTGGAGTCACGAGGACCTGAGTCCAAATGTGGCCTCAGGCACTTGACACACTAGCTGTGTGACCTTGGACAAGTCACTTAACCCCAATTGCCCTGCCTTACTCCTTCCAAAAAGACAATATGTATATACAAACATAAACACACACACACACACACACACACACACACACACACACACACACAATTTTTCAAGACCAAATCTCTCTTGCCCTGGTTGGAAGCCCAGGGGCTACTCACAGCAAGTCCCACTCTGGTCAGTATTGATGTGCTTCATTTCAAGGTCGAGTTCAGCCCTCCCAGTGGCCCCTCTACTCCCAGAGGCTCACCACATTCATCCCTAACTTAGTGCTAATGTCCAAACTGGCTTAGCCCATTTCAGCTTCGAACTCCAGAGCTCAGGGGATCCACCAACCTCAGCCTCTCAGGTAGCAGGCCATGACACCACATCTGGCTTGTGCTAGTTTTTTTCTAAAGGGTGAAGAGTATGGGGAAGATTTCTTCACTGTGTCTGATGAATACGCCTTCAGTGGGAAGAGTGTCAAAGACAAGAGCAAATTGTTTTGTTTCTGCCAAACTTTATGCCTTGAAACTTCAGGACAGGTAGGACCCAGGTCTCAGAATTGCTCCAAAGCTCATACCATGTGTGGGGTAAGACGTAGGCACCTTCGAAAACAAGATGCTGGTGATTCAAGCTGCCAGCTTGTTACAAAGCCCAGGGCATCCACACATACTTGTGCCCCTTCAAGGTGTGTAGTCTGGCTGATACTCCACAATTTCTTACCTTGTGTTTGTGAATGTTAATTTGTGCTACCAGGTACTGGATTATAATTCTTCCTACCCTGAACTCTCATCTGCGCTCCTCTCCCTTGCAATCACAGTAATGTATTCTACCTTTTGGTGTGTGTCTATTTAAAAAAAAAAAAGTTTCCAAAAGATAAAATGCTGCCTTGTGTCTTTATGTGTCCTGACAGTGTGTGTTATATGTTATTATGAATATGCAACATGGATTGGCACTCATTTGGAAAGAAGGAAGGGATTAATGAAACTTTAGAGTCATAGTAAATATTTTTTAAATGTATACCAGACATAGTGCTAAACACTGGGAATTCAAATAATAAGGACAATCTAATCAAAGAAGACGACACACAACAGAAAGCTGAAAGGAGTGGGTAGAGGCTGGGCATATGAGAGTAGTGTTGGTGGAGTCAAAGCCAAGCCCGAGGCCAGGCCCTCTCTCTCTGTTTGGGCCACACTACTCTTCCATCTTAAAAGAGTTGGACTGGAACTGTTCTAAGGCCTCTTCCACTTCTTGATTCCTTGCATACAGGCGGCCCTCCTTTTATCAGGCTTCACAGATGTTGCATTTTTTTTTTTTTTTTTACAAATTGAAGGTTTGTGGCAACCCTGACTCAAACAAGTCTATTGGTGACATCTTTCCCACAGCATGTGCTCACATCCTGTCTCTGTGACGCTTTTTGTTAATTCTCACAACATTTCAAACTTTTTCAGTATTATTATTTATTATGGTGATCAGTGATCTTTGATGTTACTATCGTAACTGTTTTTGAGCATCACAAACTATGCCTGTGAAAGGTGGAGAACTTAATTGATAAATGCTGTAGACTGCTCCACAGACTGGCAGTCCCCATCTCTCTCCCTCACCTCTGGCCTCACTATTCCCAGAGACACAGTACTGAAATTAGGCCAATTAATAACCTTATTGTGGCCTGTTAAGTTTTCAAGTGAAAGGAAGAGTCTAGGAAGCAATTGTCATTGTTGTCTTAATTTAAGAAATTGCCACAGCCACCCCAGACTTCAGCAACCACCACCCTGACCAGTCAGCAGCCATCAGCATGGAGGCCAGACCCTCCACCAGCAAAGATTGCAACTCACCCAAGGCTCAGATGACGGTTAGCATTTTTTTTTTTAGCAATATTTTAAAATTTAAGGTATGTACATTTTTTTAGACGTAATACTATTGCCCACTTAACAGACTATAGTGTTAACAAAACTTATGTGCACTGAGAAAGGCACCTCGACAGATATAAGGTGCTTTATAAATATTAGCTGTTGTTTCTTGAGTCGGGATGGGGAGCAGGGCATCTCTCTGGCCTCTCCACCCCTTTTATAAACGAGCTCAGGTTTTTTCAAGTTGTCAAGGAACGTTTATTAAGCGCTTACTGGGCACCAGGTGGTGTTCCTGAAAGATACAAAGACAAGAAAACCCCCAGGCCCAGCCCTGGAGAAGCTCGCAGTCTCATGAAGGGGACCACGTGCCAAGGACTCCGTACCACCAAGATGATTCAGTAATCTAATTATGCGCCTGTGTGCCCTGGTGTTGAGACGGGCAAAGAGGAAAGATCCTGGCATTAAGGGGCACTGGGAAAGCCTGGTGGAGGCTGAGATTCCGGTGGATGGGGGTGGGTTCCAGGGTGGGGCGCAGCCGGCAAAACGCCCCGTGCCCCTGCCCACTATTACAGTGTAAGCTCCTTGCGGGCAGCGGCTCACAGTAGGCACTTTTTTGAGAACGTGTATGATTTTATTGCATTTAAGCATGGGGTGTGCGGGGGACTGGGAGGTGACGCAACGAGTATGAAATAAACCAGCATTTGTGTTTGAGGTTTGCAAAGAGCTTTACGGACGGACGTCTCACTTTATCCTCCTGACAACCCTGGGGGCTACAGGGATAGGGGCTGCTTTTCTCCCCATTTTACGGAGGAGGAAACTGAGACAAACCGAGGGCAAATGACTTGCTCGAGACCACCCGGCAGTTATTGTGGTAGCACTCGAACCCACGTCTCTCCATTCCCCATCCCTCCGGATTGTCGGGGGGCGTGGCTGCGATGACGTCTAGGGCGGGCGCACTCAGGGACCCAAGCCGTGGCTCGGACGCCGGGTCACGCCCTACAGAAAAAGCTCAGAGGAGGAGGCGGCGTCCGCTCTTCCCGGAACTGGATGGCTGCAGCCCCGGGAGCAGGTCGGCTCCTCTCATAGGATGCAGCCTGCAGTGGAGGGAAGGACGGGCCGGTTTGGAAAATGGCGAGGCTCTCCTCGCGATAACTACGTGCACGAATTCTTGGGACGCGGGGGCGGAGCCGAGCAGGCCCCTAGGCCGCGAGCGGAAGCCAGGAGTTCATCCCTCCCTGGGGGAGGGGGTGGAAGCCTCCAGCGGCTCCCATTCCGGGGCGTGACGTCCGCCCAGCTCTTTCCGCGATCCCGGGAGAACGCGGCTTCCTCATCGGTAGTGAGGGCATCGTGCGGAAAGATTTGCTGCATCTTCTCCCCGTGCAGAATTGAGTTCTTAAAAGCACGGGAGCATACGGCAAACCCTTCTGCTGGAGTCGCTATCAAAACATTAAAAGCAAAAGTTCGCGGATCTGGGGCTAAGCGCTTTGCTCTACAAGACACTTGCGATGCGGCCACTGAATTCCGAGCCGCATTTGAACTTGCTGTGCTGGTGATGGTGTCACGCCTGGTCACCCCACCGCTTCGACCAGCCACCAGTTTGCAGACCGATCTGGACTGCTTGGCTGCCCGATGCAGCAGCCTGTGTCTGCAGAGAAAGTTCTTATGAAGTCAAGGGGCTGTCTGCACGTCCCATTAGCCCAAAGGAAGGGAAAGTCCAACCGAATTTCTTTAGAAGTGAATTCATGGAAACATAAAGGGGCCCCTTTTCCAAACCGGATTTAGAAACCGCTTTCAGCTAAAGTTTATATGCATTATTCGAGGAGGCTTACCGACAAGGTCCTGATTCTTGAGGTTGCAAATTATCTTCTTTAGCTTGTGCTCTTTAATCGGAACAATCACTCCCTTTAATGCTCAAAATTCCTACCTTGACTCCTATCTTTTTCCTCCCTGACAGTGTCATTCTGCTATTGTTATGAAGGCTTTAGTATAACTTCTAGCATGGCCTCTCCCCCCAATCCCCCCTCCTCCCTTGTAAGTTTATCAGTCCTATTCCTTTCCCTAGGGCGACTGGAGTTGTTTTTCCTCTTCTAAGTATGAGTTTTGTTGGTTGTGGAGTCAGGAGAACCAGAGTCCAAATACAACTTCAGACACTTATACCAGCTGGGTGACCCCTGTCTGCCTGCTTTTTTCATCTGTAATAAAATAATTTGGAGGAGAAAAGGCAAACCACTCCAGTCTTTGCCAAAGAAAACCCCAAATGAGGTCACCTAAGTATATGGGTCTTACTGGTCATAGATGAGATATATCCACTCTCCTGATTCAACTATGAATGCTTATTGAGAACTGCTACATATAACATGGGTGTAGGTTCTCCTCACCAGTGAAGCTCCATTCCTTCTCCTTCTCCTGCTGGTCTTGTAGTTTTAACTGATCCACTACCCTGACCAACTGAGTAGTTTTACAGTATTGGGCAGGGCTTGCTATTAATCCATACGTTATGTTCTGGTCTAGATTTTTCTACTCTCAGATAGTGGGATTTATTCAGACACTATTTGCCTACTGAGGGAAAGCATGGTTGGCTCAAAAGTGGGACAGAGGACTTGGTCCCTGTTTTTCTGGAGCAGTGGTGTAGTAGTATGGGCACTGGAACCAGTGGTAGCTTTACCACTTAGGCACTTTACTGCCAAATGTATGGGAGCTGGCTTTACCCAGTGCCTCTACTTTGTCACTACCCACTCTTGTGTAATCTGCCACCTGGCTTCTAGCATTACTGAAATTATTTCAGTACTACAAAAGGTAGTGTTTGACATACTGTTGACTATCCTTTCCTAGAGATTCAGAGAAAATCAGCTGCCAGGAGAAATAAGATGCTAATGGTGACCTGACAATTTTTTTAGTCCTCCCAGGTGCTGCCTGACCTTCAATCTATCCTGTATATATTTTGTGTGTAACGATGTAGGTCCTTCCTACTATTAGAATAAGAGCATCTTGAGGGGAGGAATGTTTGTTTTTATATCCCTATCATTTAGCACATTACCTGGCACCTGACAAATGCTTGACTAATTATGAAACCTTTTTATCTGATGGCTCTGTACTTGTAACTTAAAGTTTTGGTTAATGGGGAATTGGACCGATGTTTCAAATTTCTCTAGGTTAAGTTTTCTTAAGCTTCTTCACAGCACTCTAACATCTCAGCTGGTAACTTAAAATGAAGCCATTTAACTATGGCTTCCTCTCCTTGTATCACGCCCCCCGCAAATCACCCCCATTACCTCCTTTATTCCAATCTGATAACCCTTTTCTTTCCCCAGAATCCCTGTACTTTTACTCATATCTACAGGTGTTTCCTTTCCCTCCTATGTAAACATACCCAAATATTTCTTACCTTTTAAAAAAACTCACTAAATCTTACTATGCCTGCTACCTTGTGCTATATATGCCTTATTCCCTATTAAATCACCTGAGGATCAGACTGACACGAGTTGGTGCCCCCACTTGCCTTCCAAATTTTCTCAATCTAGCTTTTGACCTCATTATTAAACTGAAACTTCTCTCCAATGTATCAATTAGGACACAGGCCCAGAAATCTCCTATACACCCAATCTAAGTCTTTTCCCACTCCTCGCCACAGTATCTGATACCACTGATTACCCTTGGAAACATCTGTGTGGCAGCTAGGTAGTACAGAATCTGGAGTCATGAAGATCCAAGTTCAGTTTCTGATTCACACTGTGGCTTCCCCCCCAGCTTTATATATCCTAGCCTCTCCTGCATTCGGATCCCTAGATTTCAAACTGCCTTATGAGCTTTTAAAACTAGATGCCTCACAGCTATCACAAGCTCATGAACTCCATAACAGAATTATCTGTCCTAAACCTACATCATTTTATTTGCAACCTTCTGTTATTTCTTCCTCCACTGGACCACCCAATCAGTAGCCATTATATCCATGACTTCTCCAGGCATCCTACCCCTTCAGCACACCAACAGTCACTACCCACCACCTAACTTCTACATCAGTCATGCTGTCAAAGAAGAAATCAGAGAAGGGAAAAAAAAATGAGAAAGGCTCCCTCCTCCCCCATGTAGAAAAGCATGCTTGGCTCTGCATTCAGACTCCCATGAGTTCTGTGTGTGGATAGCATTTTCCATCAGGAGTCTTTTGGAACTGGCTTAGGATCTTTGTATTGCTGAGAAAGACCGAAGTCACTCAGCCGATCATAGCACAATGTTGCTGTTACTGTGTACAATTGTTATGGCTCTGCTCACTTCACCCAACATCAGTTCATGTAAGTTTTAAAGAGCAACTCTGACCACACAATTGCCACTTGCCCCCTACTTCCACCCCCCCCCCCCAAACACCAGTGACTCCTGATTTTCTCTAGAATCAAATATAAACTGTTGGATTAGTGGTTTATATAGCCTGACCTCTGCCTTCTTTATTGCTTTCTTACACCTTCTACCTTCCACTTACTCAGGGTCCAGCACCACTGTTGTACTGGCTGCTCCTTGCATGACTTAGAAATAAAGTTTGCACAATGCCCCTTGTCTCCTGCCTGGAAGCATTTCTAAGGTTACCTTGTAGCTACTTCAGACGTTTTCCACATATTTCTGCTCATGTCTCCTTCATTAGAAGGTAAACTTGAGGGTTGTAAGTGACCACCTTTGCTTTTTGTATCTCCAGTGCCTGTCACACAGGAGGGGCTTATCGTTTCATTCCTACTGATAAGGATAATTTATTCTATTACCCACAGTTCAGGTTTGAGAAAATATTAAAAAAATTTTAATCACTCACTGTGGATACCATGTATAAGAAGACAAAAAACAAGCTCTGATAGTCTTATGGAAAAATAATAACCATGTAATAGTTAATTGGTTCACAGAACATAGGTATATAGATGTGATCTTTCTAGCTCTGGCATTTAGACACATAAAGCACTTAATCAGTGGCTGCTGAATGAACCCAATTAAGGTTCAGTAAATAGCTGACGTTGGAGTCAAACTGAGGGACCAAAGTTAACTATAAAAAATACCTGGGGGGATGGTTTGGTGATTAAATCCTAAAGTCTCACCTGCTTTATTTCACTAAAAAAAAAAAATTCCCTATTCATATAACATAAATACGAGGCTAATCAGAAATGTCCTCCCTTAAGTGAGTACCCACGTCTGGAAACTTTGCAGTCATCTTTTTAAGTGACAGTGAACAATGATGATCAACAGGAGTAATTTATGATCTCCCAAACCACACACATTCAAAATCTGAGCACCATAATGTGGCAAAACCCAGGATGTTTAATAAAGGTATTTGTTTTATTTGATAACATTGGATTTTTATGCCACAAGGACGCAGGCTCCACCAACACCCTTGATTTTTTCCTCTGCTCGCCTGCTGAAGAACTTTGCCTTCACGATGACTGGCTGCTTGGGGAGTTTCCCTTTTCCTAGGACTTTGTAGTAGCCCTAGAAAGTTGAGGGGGAAAAGCTTAAATAAGAACCACTTTCTTATGTAGCCCATTTACAATCAAAAGATTTACTGGTACCCAAAAGTGGATCCATTTTTTTGGTTACACAATCCCACTAATCTTTCAAGTAAACAAAAACCAATGTAACTGACCTGGTGACTGACTGTGGCACCAGATGCCAAAGCCAGTGAATAAAAGTCAGAAGATTTTTTCCGAAGACTCTAGCACACCAAGACAACAGTTATTGTCAGGATGTGACTCTAGTCTCGGGTCAAAGGCAAAGGACTGGCTTGTGGGTAAAATGGAGAAATTGCGCAGCAAACAAACACGATTGTGAAGTTATACTGGAAAGCTAATGGAAACGTTTCTTTCATCTCTTGCTTCTGAGTTCCCTTTCCAGCTTAAAAAAACCCAACAAACTCTGAAACCCAAGGATGGCTACAGGTGTGCAACACGTATTTAGCTCACTTACCGACCGCACAACGTCAATGATAGGGGCAAGGCCCTCCTTGTTTTTGGCAGCATTAACCCTGGTCTGCTCACTGACCAGTGTCCATAGCTTATCAAGGTTGACAGTTGGACAGTAGCTTTGGTTCTTCTTCAAGTGGTAATGCCTCATACCCACTTTACCAAAGTAACCTGGATGACTGATGAAAAGAAATCAACATCATTTAGTGTCAGATGCCCATTCCTAATTGCCAAAATCCGTACAGAGAGGACAGCTTCATTTTCTAGGAAGCATTTCAAAAATAGGATAGTTTTTGCAAGTAAGCAAAATATCTGGGCTAGGAAGGTCCTTTATAAAGACCAGAGTCCAACCTCAACTTAAAATATAGGAAAATTAGGGCCTGGGGATGGGAAGCAACTCGCTCAAGATCACAATTATTTTAAGTCTAAGTTTACAATGGCAAATGCCATTTCCTCAATGAAGTTATCATTCAACCCAGAGGTGCTGGGCCTGGAGACAGAGATTTTAAGTTTTCAATTCTTGTCCAGACTGTTACTAGTTGTGAGGCCCTAGGTAAATCACTAAATACTCTTCATCTTAATCAAGACCTCTGCACAGTGGGAGTTTTAAAGTTTGTTTATAAATATAAATATTCCTAACCCGGTGACTGAATGGATCACGAGATGACCAGCCAGTGAATAGAGTTAGCAGTTACTTTTCGAGTACTTTAGCACACCAAGGCAACAGGCAATGCCTAGATGTGACTCTAAGTCTCGGTTTCTTTTCAACAAATCTACTTCATCATGGCAACATTTCTCTGTAGATATCAAAGGCTTGTTTAAAGTTCACAGCTTTGGCCCGAGACTCTCCAATACCAGTAAATACTAAATGTTGATCTCAGTTGACTATTTTTGGTTACTATTTCCCTCCCTCCCCAAACACAGTAGGCGCTCTATAAATGTGTCGAAATTTAGCCCATCTGTTGGCCGCGGGGGGCCTGGGGGGGTGGGGGACGGGCGCCGAAAAGCAAACTCTTACTATTTGTCGAAGTTGATCCGGTGATGGTGCAGCCCTCCTGCATTGCCGCGGCCTCCGGGGTGCTTCCTGTGCTTGCCTGTAGGGAAGAAGTCCAGAGTTACGGACCGCAGACCCGGGCTCGGGCGCCCCTCCTGCCGCGTGGCCCTCCCTGCCGGCCGTCACTCACCGATGCGCCCGTGGCCGTGGCTGACGTGCCCGCGTAGCTTCCGCGTCTTCCTTAGTCGGGAAGGCTGCGGGGGGAAAGAATCGGGATGTCGGGGCGCGGAAGACGGGAGTAGCAGGGGCCCCTGCGCCGTCCGGCCCCGTGCGCCCCGGGTTGCGGCCTGGTCTCAGATCCGCGCCGCGTGGCCACTCCCGGCCCCTGCCCTATGGACTCCGTGAGAAGAAGGAATGGAGGAGGAAAGGAAGAAGTAGAGCCAGAGACAGGGCTTCCTGCCATCCCGCCCGCGAGACGCCCAGGGGTGGCTGGGCCATGCCGCCCCGAGGCCAGAGACCCCACACAGTCACCTACCATGTTGCAGGTCGCCGCGAAAGAGAAAAGGAAGCTGCGCCGCAAGTGTCGCGAGAAGACCGAAGAGGAGGGACGTCAGCGCATACGTCACTTCCTCTCTTAGGGGGCGGAACGAAGAGGGTAGAGGAGCTTCGACGCATGCGCCTACAGAAGGGGGCGGTTCCAAGTGTGGTACCTCTGGGGCTGCGGTTCCCTCCTTTCCGCCTCATCTTCTGCTCTACGCGAAGCGGGGCGGAGCTGAAGGAGGAAAAAAGGCGAGACCTCCACTCTAGGGCCGGGAGAAGGAGGCTAACTGAGGGCCTCCCTTGGTAACCCCGCCCCGGGAGGGCTTCTGAGGCGCGTCTCTGGTTTCTGGGATGGCAGCCTCTGCCCCGCTTTTTTTGCTGCCCCGCTCTAGGCGCTTAATAAGCTTAATAAGCTGAACCGGCCGGCCTACCTTGCTTCTTTCCCATCCCCTCCCCCCCCAAGTCCCCGCTCAGGTCTCCGAGCTGGGGGAGGGGCTTCGGAAGGCGCCTGGGCCCAGTGGTGGAACAGGAGATGGAATCTGAGCTCCAGCCCCTCGTGACTGGGCAAACGCCCTCGCCTTCTGGGCCTCAGTTTCTACTTCTGCAAAATGAGGGGCGTGGACTAAAGAAAGCCCCAGGTCCTTCCCAGCCTGAGCTGTATGCTCCTATGATGCTTACCTGAACATGAGAGCCTGCCCTCCTGGGCCATATCGAGCTGTAACATAAAGCGCACCCTGACATTGCCGTGCGGACATTGACGATGATGCATCGGCTTAAGCTGTCTCTGCCTTCATTCCTTCACTTCTAAAGTGGGAATAAGTATTCTCACAGGCTTTGCAAACAAAGTACTATATTAGCTATTACTCTTATCCTGCATAAGTGGCCAAGAGATGAGGGGTGGAATTATTATTTTATTATTATTAATTATTTTTAAGCCAACACTTACCTTCATATTGTCCCCTTCAGAGTAAACTTGTTAGGAGGATCATAAAACTGTAGATTTAAATATTGAAGGGACTTTCGAGGTCCAATTTCCCCATTTTCAAGGTGAATTAGATGAGTGCAGAAGTTAAATGACCTAGGTTTGCAGGTAGTAAAAACAATAATAGCTGCCTATTATATTACTACGTGTCCGGCACTGCACGAAACACTTTACCATTAGTGTCTTGTTTTATTTTCACTACAACCCTGGGAGGGAGGTGCAGTTTACATTTTACAGATGGGGAAACTGAGTTAGTGTCTGAGGGATATTCAAAGGCTGGTGTCTTCTGACTCTCGACCCAGTGCAGCATCCACTGTACCTCTAAATAGTAAGTAGCAGAATTGGAATTTGAACCTCAGCCCTCTGACTCCAAATGCAGTGATTTTTGCATCACTCTACCTGTCAGAATTTGCAACATTTCTGCCTCTACCTTAGGAAGGTCACATCCGTGGTTCCAAATCTTCCTTGTGAGAATGTGTTTGATTTTTAGAAAGAGAAAAAAAAATCATTAAAGGACATATATAGTGAATAAGGTAAGTGAGTAAATGGAATAAAATGACTTTTGGTCCAAAATAAGATGTAATATAAAAATGGGAATGATTTAGGGAGAGGCGAGGAATGGTCTGAACTTGCTTCTGAAGGCTTTTCAAAGAGGAGTCCGGACAGGTGAACAGTAACATCTCCACTGGAGTGTGTACTTCTTAGGGTGATGGCTTTGAACAATACCAGCACTTAAACTATTAGTCTCATTACTTCATAGTTGTGCCTTTGTGACAAATAATAACTTTTGTGCAGCACGGTAAGGCTTACAAATCACTTTTCTCACAATAACCTTGTGACAGTAGATTATGTATTATTCACATTTTACAAGGGGAAACTGAAGCACAAATTGTTTGAATGATTTTTGCAGTATTATACAGCTTGTCAGCACCAGACTCGGGGCTTGGACTCAGTCAATCAACAAACATTTATTAGCTGCTTACTGTGGGAGTTGATAGGCTTGCCTTAGAGAGACAAGACATTTTGGGTCCAAGTCCCACTTTTGACACATACTGGCTGGGGTGACTCTGAGCAAATCACCCACAGTCTCTTTGCTCCAGACAACTTTCTAAGATTATAAAACTTCAAGAAAGGTGCTAGCTTGCCTTTCTTTAAGAGTTTTCCTTAATTGAGAATTCCATATGCCAACGAAAGGTCCAGTCTCTGAATCCTATTATGTCCTAGGAACTATGGTAGGCACCAGGATTTGAAGACAAAGAAAATGAAATATCTTCTCTCCAGGAGCTGACATTTTGTTATTGGAGACAAACTCATACTACATCCTTAGTTATTTAAGATTTACCAAAGCCCTTCTCTCAATGTTGTGAGAAGTGTGAGAAGTAGTGCAAACATTACCCTCATCTGATAGATAATAATAACTGATATACAGTTATAACAGATGATTTAGGATTATAGATATTATTTTCTCTTCTTAAGTCTGTAAGGCAGGTGCTACAGATAGTATCCCTGTTTTGTGGACAAGTTCAAAAAGATGAACTTGCCTGGGGTCTGAGCTAGTGTCAGAGCTAAGTCTTGACTTAAGTCCATATCCAGTGAAAGCTCTTTCCATTGCACTGTGTGTGTTGCCTCATGACCAAAAGGTCACTTTCTTTAGAAAAATGGGGATCCCTTTGGAACTTCCAAAGAGATGCTTATTATAAACAAATTTAAAGGTCAAACCTCAATGCTCTTCTGACAAATGTATCATTAAAACAGATCGACTTTATATATTCTTCATACATTTATTGCAAATAATTTAATTAATGTTCCATGAGAAATCATTCTGCTCATTTGTTAAATTGGTGACAAATTGACATCCAGCATCATGGTTTGATTCAGAGGCCAATATTCTTAGCACACATTAACAACAATTCACATTTCTGTAGGACTTACAAAGTCCTACCCAAGTTTACAAAGTGCTTTACACAAAGTTTACAAAAGTGCTTTACTTATAATAACCCTTGGAGGTGGAGTGTGCATATGTTTATTATCCCCATTTTACAGATCAGGAAACTGAGGGCCTAATTTTCCCATAGTGGTTTTTTTTTGGGGGGGGGCATCTGTTATTTTCGTTTGTGTAGGGAACTCCCAGCAATGAAATTCTCCAATTTAGAGAGTTGCCTGGAGGTACTGAGAGGTTAAGGGAGTTGCCTAAGGTTGCACAGTCTGTGGCTGACCCCATTAGATGAGCTGTGAATCCAGGTCTTCCTTACTCTCTTCCTTCCTTCCTTCCTTCCTTCCTTCCTTCCTTCCTTCCTTCCTTCCTCCCTCCCTCCCTCCCTCCCTCCCTCCCTCCCTCCCTTCCTTCCTTCCTTCCTTTCTTTCTTTCTTTCTTTCTTTCTTTCTTTCTTTCTTTCTTTCTTTCTTTCTTTCTTTCTTTCTTTCTTTCTTTCTTTCTTTCTTTCTTTCTTTCTTTCTTTCTTTCTTTCTTTCTATCATCTACCTGTCTGTCTGTCTATCTCTCTACTGTCAGTACACTATCAGCTATCCACTGCTCTATGTTGCTAATGATTCCTTTCATTTTTACATTTCATCTGTTTGAAAGTGCTTTCTTTTCCATTGCTCTGTGTAATTCTTATAAGGAAGGCAGAGCGCTAGAATGTTAGATCACAAGTCATACTCACTATTTCTGTATTCTTTGCTTAATTTCATCTTCCAGCCTAGAATATTCTCCTGTGTCCTCCCCACTTATCCAAAATCTCCATTCTTCAAGACCCAGCTCACATTCTACCTCTTTAGGAAGTCTTCCCTGACCCCTCTAACCCATAGTACTCTTCCCTTCTGGTCTTATAGTGGTTATTCTCTTATCTTTCATTTTATACCTGTGTGCCTTGTGGCAGCTCTTGTTTTCACTGTGGTTTAAGTTTTCATGTTAAACCACAGGATTTGTCTCCTAAATTCATTCACCTAATAGCAGGAAAGAATGGAAATCAACAGAGACAGATAAAGAATAGCACCATGCCTTCATGGTGACCAAGCCATCCTCCTGGGCACAGATGGACAAGAATCTCACAGGATAGGCAGAGCCATGGGGGAATGGGGGGGGGGGTTGATCTGTATTGTTGGAAGGAATACTTATATTGATAAGATCACAGATTCATTAAAATAAGTACTAAAGTATTTCCATTTTAAAATGGGGAATATCTGTGACTTTAGCATATGCATCTATGTTTGTTTTTCTTTTCTCCAATTAAACTGTAAGATTCTAGAATGATTAGAACCAGTACTGTCTTATAATTCTTTGTATACCCCCAGTTTTCTGCCCATAATAAAGTGATGTTTAGTGAATGTCTATTAACTGAAAGAAAGCTGAGTGGTAACTAGTAGCAGTACTGGCATTTTGTTTAGGCAGGAAGAAAGATATGAAAGTAATAGGGTATTGTGTGATGGGGGCAGGGCTTCAGGGCATGCACAGGCCAACTGTTATGTGTGATTTGGTGAACCTGCTTCTGGAAATGTGTGACAACACATAAAGGATGGCCCTCTGATTCTGTGATTATTTTCTGTCTGCTTTCTGTGAGGTTAAAAAAAAGTCATTTTTGTTGGATGCGTAGCTAGAATTTTCAATAAAGAAGCTCACCTATTGTCTCTTCTTGGAGGCTTTTGAGTGAGGACAAACTGTGCTGGACTGCTTGGTTGGGAAGAGGATTCAGACCCTCTCACACCTGGTTACCATGAAGGCATGGTGTTATTCTTTTTCTGTCTCTGTGGACTTTCATTCTTTCCTGCTCTCAGAAGAATCAATTGAGGAGACAAAATTGACTAGCCTATGATCTTATGGTTTTCAAAAGGTTGAAAGAGCCCCCAGATGTCAAGAAACTGGAGTACGTAACTGACTTTGCTGATAATTGAGACCAAGGAGAAGCCATCTCTGAAGTGTGACCTGTTCACCCCAGCCTGAAGTGGATTGGCTAAGCAGCCATGTCCTGTAATTAAGGGAATGACTGATCTATTGACTATGCCATACTCATAAGTGAATTCAGAGCTAGTTAGAATGTTTGTAATTATCATTTTAAGCTTGAGCCCACTCTCTCCAGGGACTGAAGTATAGAGGGGAGAGCACACTTCATTTAGGAAGGATTTTTTATAATTTGGTTCTTCCTGTATTTTTTTTAGTAAATATTTCTTTGTAATAGCTCCTAGATATTAAGCAGTAAAATGATATAGGGAATATGCTTACTGGTAAATGATATTGGGGGAATATATCAGATGGGGGCTCAAACTGATAGCATTAGGAAAAAAAACTCTTTATCTCTCAGGGTTGTTCCTACAGCCTTGAGGGTACACAGGAGCCCTGTTCTGAGGCCTCTGTGGCCAGTGCTAATATGGGTTGGGAGAATAGCTCTTTAAATGTACTTCTGCTTTTTCAAATCTTTCAACAAGACTTTAGAAGAGAAATTATCCAAGGGAAGATTATATTTCCCACTCCGAAATTTCTCATTCTTATTTTTGGATTTTTTTTTCTTTTTGGTGGGGGAAGGGAGGACAATTCAGGTGACTTGCCTATGGTCACATGGCTAGTAAGTGTTAAGTGTTTGAGGCCGGATTTGAATTCATGTCTTCCTAACTTCAGGGCTGGTGCTCTATTCACAGTGCCACCTAGCCACCCCAATTTTTGGGAATTTTGAAGAGAATTATGACAAATGTGACATTTTCTCTGAATCCCCCAACAAGTACCGTATATATAATAGGTATTTAATAAATGCTTGTCAAATCAAACTAAGTAGGCTTCTGTAGGCTGCCTTCAAATATGAATTACCTTAAATTCTTTCAAGTACAAAGGTTGTTTGATGTTTGTTTTTCTTTCTCTTCAGTTTCCTATGATTTAGAAAAGTTATATCAACTTTATTTTTCAAGGGGGCAGCAGTGGGCTTCTTAATTCAGAGCTAGAATGTGTGATCTTCTCTGAGTATTGACAATTTGGGATAGACTCAGAAATCTAGTCCTTGATTCAGTAATTCTTGATGAAACAGCATTTGGAGAAGCTCTCAAAGACTATCTACATATAGACATCTGGAATTTTCCTCAGAACATATGAAAAAATAGGGAATGACTGATCTATTGACTATGCCATACTCATAAGTGAATTCAGAGCTAGTTAGAATGTTGACTCATGGACCGAGACTCCTGATAGTTTTTTCTCCTTGCTTTGTGTAGCTTTTAGTTTAGATTTTTTTTTTTGAGTGGATTAAAAAGGTTCAGAAAGACAGAACAATACAATAATCTTGGAAGCCTTTCAGGGAAATGAAATGAGAGGGTCTTCTGGTAGAAAAGATCTATAGTAGCAAAAAGTAAGGAATAAATGGGGAAATTCTATCAGAAATAGGAAGAATAATTGTAAAGAGATTAATCACATTAAAAGGAAGAGCTTGAAGATTCTCCCTGATATTTTCACACTATTATTCTGGTGATACTGCAATAGAGCTAAGTATCCAAAGTCTTAAAAGTGAGGGTCAATGGCTTGGCCCATGGTTAAGTGTGGCATATTTCAAATAAAGAATTGCAGAGGAAAAGTGGCATAAAGATGTCATCAGCAACATAGAGACTGGTCACATGTTGGAAGCAAGGGTTTAGCAAAGGACAGTTTCTCTATTTGACTGGTATATACACACATGTAAAGAGGACCAACATGTTGAGGACCCCCTCCTCCCACATACACAGATTTATCAGAAGACTTGGATAAGGATCTCACAGGACAGGCAGGGATGGAGGGGTTTTGATCTGTATTGTTGAAAGGAATCCTCATATTGATGGGATCACAGATTCATTAAAATAATTTCTAAAATATTTTCATTTTAAAATAGGGAATGTCTGTGACTTTAGGAGGAGATTTATGGCCATATAATAAGCTGGGGGAGACAAGTTGTGCTTTATTCTAAGTGGGGCCCAAAATAAATCTAGAACCCCCCCACAAGAATGGCATGAAATTGTCCATTTTCAACCACAAAACATTCCCAGTTTTTTGGGTAGAGGTAATGAAACAAGGGTGAAAAATGTTGGCTTTGGCTTTGTATCCTTGGCCTACTATGCCTAACACAATGCCTGGCACTGAGAAGGCACTTGGAGCATGTCTATTTAACTGAATTAAAATTGTGGCAGAATAATGAATGCCCAGTGTTATCCTTGGCAACCTTTATTAACCTTTTCAATTTTCAGTCCTGTTTATTAAATTTTCAGTTCTGTTGTATGACTCACTTAGAGTAACATAATAATTTATGCTAAAACTAATGTTTTTGTGAGTGTAGGAGATAGAAGGAGATTATTTGCAAGGAATTAAAAATGTTTATATTTAGGCTTTATCTTCTTGTCAAGTTTCCAAATTGGGGCTTACATTGGTCCAATTGACCAGGCAATTGTTGCAGCCCCAGTTTGTGAATTATAATCTGGGCTGAATTTTCACAGGGGTGCACTGAGAGGAGTAAGTTAGAAAACCTTGCTCCCCGTTTCTAGTAAAGACAGAGGCAAAGATAAAAATAGAAAAGGGTGGAAGACATATACAGAGAGAAGCAGAGGAAAAGGGGACAGCAGTTAACTGTTGCCTTCAGTTCTACTGCTTATCTATCCTAGTGATGATAAAATAAATCATAGTTAGACCTCGTCTTAAAGCAGTAACTCATTTAAGATAAGAAAAATAAGGAAAGGGAATTATGCCAGTTACATGTATGAATCAAATGGGATGAAGATGAAATAAAAATGTAAATGTATTAAGGAATCTCACTATTTACAAGAACCATGTAGGGAAAACTTTTCAGAAAAAAAAGAAGTAACTGTCTCTAATGTATATTTTTCCTAGGTTAGGATCTTTGGAGTTTATATTTTCTTAAAGTGGATATATCTTTATCAAACCAAATGATATTTTGGTAGTAAAATAGAGTATTTGGTAATAAAATAGAGCGTAGGTTACATTCTACTGAAGTTACAAAGTATATGTATTATACAAAGCATACTTATACAAAGTATACAAAGTATACTTATACAAAGTATACAAAGAATGCTTATCAAAGTATACAAAGAATGCTTATCAAAGTGTACAAAGAATGCTTATCAAAGTGTACAAAGAATGCTTATCAAAGTATACAAAGTATACTTATACAAAGTATATAAAGCATGCTTATATGAAGTATAAGTAAATGCAACATATAGACAAAATAAATACAAGGTGATTTTTATGGTGAGGGTGCTGTCATTGGAGGGTTAAGGAAAGAACTTCTGGAGGAAGGAGAACTTGACCTAAGCTGTGAAGGGAGCTAAGAGTCCCAAATAATGGCAAAGGTGAGGAGGGAGAACATTCTGGACAAGGAGGACAGGCTATGCAAAGGCACACAGGCAGGGATGGAATGTTGAGTGTGGGGAATATAGCAAGTAGAGTAGCATGGCTAGAATGTAGGGTATGTTATAGGGAGTAATAAGAAACTCTCTTGAAAAGATAGAGTGGCACCAGATTGTGGATGACCATCAATGCTAGGCGAAGTATTTTTTAGCTTTTATTGGTAAATGATAGGGAGCCACTGAAGATTTTTGTGTAGAAAAGTGACATGTCAGAAGATGGAAGCAAGGTCAGGTAACAGATGATGAATATAAAACCCTGTAAAAATCATGTTAGGAGTGCTAGGTAGTAAGCCTGTTCCAGTCCTTCTTAATGCTAGTGCCTTCATCTTGTCTCCAATTTATCCTGTATATAGCTTCTTTGTGCACAGTTGTGTGCATGTTATCTCCCCATTAGAATGGCAATGCCTTGCAAGTAGGGATTTTTTTTTTGCGTCTCCGTTGCATAGCATAGTCTATCACATAGTAGGTACTTAATAAATACTAGTTGACTCATTGACCTCATAGTAGGTGCTTATTAAATGTTTATTGAGACTAATGCAGCTGAAGATAACATTAGCCTTTTTGATTACCATATCACACTGCTGATTCATTATAAGCCATACAGCCATGTCCTGGAAACCCCAGATGTTTTTTAGAACTGCTGTCTAATAATGCCTTCGCTATCTTGTTAAATTTATTTTTATTTCCACATCTAAGACTTTACATTTACACCTATTGAATTCTATGGTACTAGTTCAGCCTAGCGTTTTCTGCCTTCGTAGGATCTTTTTAGATCATAACTCTGTTATTCAGTGTGTTAGCTGTCTGTCCTACCTTTGTGTGCTCTGCACATCTGATTAGCATGCCATGTCTGCTTTTATCCAAGTCACTAAAAGTAATAATGTCAAACAGAGCAGGACCAAACCCAGATTCCTGGAGACCTCCTACTTTCACTGAACCAACTATTTAGTGCTGAGTCCATCTACTGTGTGATTGTGCAGTTCACATTTCTTCACCTTCTTCAGAAAAAAGCCTGAAATCAGAAACTTTGCTGAAATCTTGGTAAACTTTCATCACAACATTCTCTTCATTTCTTAGTTTGTAGTCCTGTCAAAAAAGGAAATGAGTTTAGTCTGGCATCATGTATCCTTGATGAAGCCATGCTGGCCCTTTTAAATGTTCATCCTCCAGCTCTTTAATGATCCCTTCTAGATTTCTCTCTCCTCCCCCCCTCACCCCTGAGAAATTGAAGTCAAGCTCACTGTCCTATTGCTTGTGGACTGTGCTTTCTTCCCTTTTTTATTTGGACATTAGGACATTTGCCCTTCTCTAATCTTGTGGCATCTGTCTTGTTTTTCATGATTTATCAAATACCACCAAAAGTGGCTCAGTAATAACACCTGCCAGTTCTTTCAGTATTCTATGATGTAGTGGCATTATATCTGGGTCAGGTTACTTTAATTCATTGGGAGCATTAAAGGTGTTCATTTACTGTCAACTTATTTATCTTGGGTATCAACTCCTTATTAATCATTTTCAATGAAAATATCATTCCTCTTGGTATAAAAAGGCAAAATAGGGAGATGGAGTGTTTTGTTTGAGGAACAGGAAGATGGCTTGTGTCACTGAATTGTACAGCATGTGGAAGGGAATAAGGTATAAGAAGACTGGAAAGGTAGGAAGGGGCCAAATCAGAAAAGGCTTTGAAAGACAGAGGATTTTTATATTTGATGCTGGCTGTAATATGAAACCACTGGGTTTTATTAAATGGAGAGGTGATATGGTCAAATGTGCATTTTAGAAAGATCAATTTGACAACTGAGCAGAGAATGGATTGGAGTAAGGAGACACTGGAGGATGGGAGACCAAGCCAAAGGCAAGTGGCCCAGTATTAGGTAGTGAGGGCCTGCACTAGGATGACTGGGGCAGCTAGGTGGCACAGTGGATAGAGCACTGGGCTTGGAATCAGGAAGGCTCATCTTCCTGTGTTTGAATCCTGCCCTAGACGCCTCCTAGCTATGTGACTCTGGACAAATCATGTCGCCCTGTTTGCTTCAATTTCCTCATCTTCAAAATGAGCTGGAGAAGAAAATGGTGAACCACTCCAGTACCTTTGCCAAGAAAACCCTAAATGGGGTCACAAAAAGTCAGACATGACTGAATAACAGCAACAAGCAGGATAATTGCAGATGAATCAAATGAGGGGTTTTTTTTGTGGTTTGGAGAGAGCTGAGTGTATTTGTAGGCAATAGGAAAGGAGTTGATAGACAAGGAGTGATTGAATATTAGTGAGAAAATGGGGATGTCAGGGGGACAATCTGCTAGAGAAGACAGGATGACATGGGATCACTTGTGTATGCTTGCCCTGGCAAGCAAAAAAGACACCTCCTCATGTGAAATAGGTGTGAAGGAGGAGATAGTGGTGGAAAACTTCCTAGTGATGTGACATAAAGAACAAAGGGCTTCGAAGAGGAAGGTCTTTGCAAAGGCCTCAATATTTTCAGTGAAATGTGAGGCAAGACTCTGAACTGAGATGGGGCAGGGTGGACAGGAGGGTGGATATGAAAGGCTTAAGAAAGGATAAAAATGTTTTTAAAAGCCTTTGTGATAGTAGGATAGTGAATTGATTACAGAGTTGTAAAAGGGTTGCCTTACCACAGTGAGGGCCTAATTGAGATGATGTAACATAAACTTGTAATGAAACCAGTCAGCATGATTTTATGCTTTTTTCCAGCTTTGTTCAGCAGTATGTAATATGGGCTGTAGGCAGTGGATGATGGGAGTAATCCCAGGCTAGAGTTTGGAAGGACAAGGTCTTCAATAAGATAAAGGGGCAAGGATTTTTAGAGAGGACAGCATAGATTTTAATTGCTTTACTGGTGATTCAAGATAGTAAAGGAAGGAAAATGATATTTTGGGAAAGGAACTGAAGAACAAAGGGCTTTAAACTCACAGCAAGGATGGAGAACAGGATTTGGAACTGCAAGGCAGAAGAGATGGAATGACAACAGATTATGATCAGGTAAAAGACTTTCAGAATTCATGGATGTGGATGTGGAACATGAATAGATGATGGCAAGTTTAGGGGTTTGACCATCTCTGTATATAGTTGAGTTGGGATGGAGAAGTCAGTCATGGGAAATGAATAAGGTGAGGAATTGGAAGGTTAAAATATTTGAGACATGATGACAAGCACCAAAAATATAAAAAAGGGCAAAAACATGGTCTCTGCCCTCAAGGAGCTCCCATTCTGATGCAAGGTACAAGCATCTATGTACCTACAAGACATTTGCATTGTAAATAAGGGGTAATCTCAGAGGGAAGTGACTAGCCATCAGTAAGGGCACAGAAAAAGTCTCCTTCCAAAGATGGTCTTAGTGTGCCTGTCTGTCCACAGTCCTTCCAACATGAACTATGCCAGTCTTTTTTCTTCTCTGCCAATTTTCTGGGTGTGAGATGAACTCTCAGGTGTGTTTGATTGCAATTCTCTTATTAATTATTTGGAGCATTCTTTCATATGGTCATTAAAAGTTTTCAAGTCTTCTTTCGAGAACTGTTTGTTTATATCCAAGCCAACTAGCCTCACTCCTTCACTCTTCTCCCAGCTCCACTTCTCACTCTCAGGACTTCTTCATCTTGCCCTCATGTGATTCCCTCTACCCTGTGCTTTTCAGCTCCTTTTTATGTGTTGTCTTCTCCTAGTAGAATGTCCTTTGCCAGATGCATAGTAAGTGCTTAATACATTCTCTGTCTTTTGTCTTATCTGTCTGTCTGTCTGTATCTCTCTATCTCCTTGACCACTTATCTATTGGAAAAGTGGATAAGCTTTTGGTCTTAGCTTTCTGTGTATCTCAGAAACCAAATCTTTACTTGAGAAATTTGATACACAGATTTTTCCCACCCATTTGCCCACTTCCCTTAACCTCTATTTATTATTATTTTTTTGTATGGAAGCTTTTCAGTTTTAAGCAAATTATCAAAAGTAATCAAAATCAAAATTAAGTATTTTATCTTTTGTAATTTACTAGACAGTTTTTTTAAAGAATACATCTCCAACTCATAGTTATGATAGGTGTGTGATCTTTTTCTCTTCTAATTTTTTATGCTATAATATAATCTATTAACGTCATGTAGCTACTTTTAAATTTATTATGGAATATAGCATATGATGTTGGCCTAAACCAAAAATTTCCCAGCCTGCTTTCTAGTTTTCCCAGAATGTTTTTTAATCAAATAGGGAATTGTTTCCTAAGTAATTTATGTTCTGGGGTTTATTGTACACTGGATTACTGAGTTCCATTGTTTCTGATTCTCCCTTATCTATCCTCTTCCATTGATGTTCTTCTATATTTTTTAACCAATACCAAATGGTTTTGATGCATGCTGTTTCATAATATACTTTGAAGAAAGGAAATGCTATTCTTCCTTTATTCTTACCTTTTTTGATTATTCCCTTTGATATTTTAAATCTTTTGTTTTTTTTTCAAATGTTCTTTTTTTAAAAATTAAATTCTGCTAAGTACTCCTTTGATAGTTTGATTGGTATAGTATTAAAACTGTAAATTAACTTTGGTAGTATTGTCATTTTTATTATGTCTTCACAGCCCAGCACTCAGCACCAGATATTTCTCCAGCTATTTGAATTGTTCTTTATTTCTTTAAGGAGTAATTTGTAATTGAATCCATACAACATTTTGTGTGTTTTGGTAGATGAAGCCTCAGATATTTTATGTATTTTGTAATTGTTTTAAATGAGATTTTTATGTTATTTCCTTTTAGATTTTGTTATCATATAGAAATGCTGTTGATTTTTGTGGTCTTTTTTTTTTGTAGTCTACAACTTTGCTGACACTATGAATTGTTAATTAGTATCTTTGCTTAGGATTTTCTTTTTTAAGCAAGCCATCATGTTGTCAGCAAATAGGGATGGTATAATTGGCCTATCTTGACTCTGTCACCAAATTTCTTAGTCTTTTGTAAGCAGTGTTTTGTTTGGTTGTAGTGAAAAATACAGCTCTAAGTTGGGAATAAGTTAACTTAAATTCTAGTCTTTTCTTTGCCATTAGCTGGCTGTATGACTTTGGGCAAATAACTTACTCTTACAGGGCCTGTTTCCTCTTCTATAAAACGAGGAGGTTGAACTATGTAATCTCTAAAGACCTGGTAAAGACCAGCTCTGGTATTTTATAACGTTTACTGCCCTAATGAATACTACAAACAAAGCCCCCAAATGGAATAATTTTGTAAAAAGTAGCATGCATCAGAAAGGATCATTGGCAGGAAACGATACAAAAGTGAGAGGCTGCCGACTAGTCATTGTATTTGTTCTGCTATTTATAGATTCCCTCTGCATTTGTGTTTCAGAGTTTGGTAGAAGATTGCTATCAGGGTTCATTTTAAAAGGCTGGTTTGTGCTCACACTCATTGGCTATGTCCTTAAGCTTCTCCTCTTTGCAGATTCCTGCTGCACTGTCCAGGGAAGCATAGACAGATTTTCATTATCAGTCACAATGAACTTCTTTTTTTAAAAAAGAAACACATCAGTTTTGTTTGGTGTTTTCCTTACAGGGAATTGACCCTGTCCTTGTTGATTCCATCCCATTTTTACCTGAGTTTGTCTATAAATGGAAGAGCCGGTGCAGTCATCATGAATCCCTAGGATCTTTTTAATGCCTGCAGACCCTGCAGTCTTTGGAGTCAGCAAATAGAGGGTGTGGACCTGTGGAAGTTCTGCTCACTGTCTCATCTGAACCTGAAGAGAGAAGGGACCAGAGGTGTGCTCCCTTCTGCCTTGTTTTGTTTCACTGTCTGATTTATGGATGCAGTTCCCCGGGGTGAAGGAAATAGTGGGCAGTCAGTGCCTGTCGTTTGTGTCCTGCGCAGGTAAAACTCACTTTATGCAGTTTGATCAGTTTCAGAAAATTTGCATATATACATCAAATGTAATGTAAGTGAAATCATATTTGAAATGCATTAGGGAACCTCACTATTTAAAAAATAAAAAGGTATTCCATATATACATATACATGTATATATATTTATACATATATACATATTTATATTCTAGGTTAGGGTTTTTATAAGTCAGATTTTCTGAAGGTGGGCATGGTTCTGTTGAACAAAATGATATTTTGGTAGCACAATACACAGATTGAGGAACATTTGCTTTTATTCCAGACCTGTTAGCTTAGATGTTTGCTCCTTGAGGGCAAAGACCCCCCCCCCCCTTATTTATCTTGGTGCCTCTCCTCCCCAGGATCTTGTCCATAGGAAGCCCTTTATAAATGTTTATTGAATGAATTTTCTGTTAGGACAATATTTGGGCAGAGGATGCCATAGTAGAGGGGCCATATTTGGGTCTCTAAGACTGCCAACCCAAAAGAACCTGAACAAGCTGGGTGATTTTTAAGGCAAAGATTACAGAAATGGGAAAGGAGGTCTCAGGTCTCTGAGGATGGACACAGTTCCATTAATTTTCTCACTAACATGTGGGCCCACTCTGCATTTTGTAGTCTTAACACTTTATGCTGAAATGCTCCCTCATAGGGAAGGGATGGAGACCAAGGGAGACTGTGCCCCTTTTCTGCACAGGTGCTGGTTTCTCAACTATACTGTTCCTGGTAAATAAACCACAATGGGGAGAAATTTAAATCACTTGGCAGAATTTTCCAATGTCTCTGATTAATTTTGATTGTTTTCTATTGCCTTCTAAGTAAAGATAAATACATTCAGGCTTTCCTTGAATTACATTATTAATAGAGCTACTATGGAACTCATCAGGTTAAGAATTATGTAGGGGCGTAATCTTATCTAATAAAATCCTCCTCCTTCAACCCTAGCAGTTGGTTTTTAACTAGAGGAGCAATTTTTCAAGAATTTGTGGTCTTCCACACAATTTCAGTCAATATCAGTGAGTCTAGATGGACTATTATTGATTACCACATCTGCATTTGGAGAAAAATTGTATTAACTTTCTAGTTTTCAGTATTTATAGGGCTTCAGAAATGCTTTGCACCTGTTAGATGAAAGTATTGTATCATCTTATTACCCATAATTTTAGTGTGTGCCTGCAAGTTGGTCCACGTACCCAGCAATGAGAGTCATGCTGGCTCTTTGTCAAGATGGAGGTTGTGGTTAAAATTTTTAACACTGCCTTCAAGTGGCCTAGTGTTTATGAAAAACTGGAAGTGTAATATTAATCGTTGTTCA
The DNA here is from genome assembly GCA_028646575.1 of Pseudocheirus occidentalis. Classification (NCBI taxonomy): domain Eukaryota; kingdom Metazoa; phylum Chordata; class Mammalia; order Diprotodontia; family Pseudocheiridae; genus Pseudocheirus; species Pseudocheirus occidentalis. The sequence goes on along the minus strand of CM053601.1, from coordinate 152,744,453 downwards.
TGACAGCTGTTATTTGTGAAAAAATAGCAAACACATCATCTGTTTCTACTAGGATGAAAATATACTTTTGTTGATGGTAAGATTCCTAAGGATGTGTTTTCATGAAGGCAAGGCAAGGAATACATATGATCTTTCTGTTGCAAAATTGTCAAGATATAAGGCCAGTTACCATCAAATCTTAGAATCTCAGACCTGGAAGAGACCTTAGAGGACATTTAGTCCAGCCTCCCATCCAGTTCAAGAATTCTCTTTGCTACATCTCTGCAAGGTGAATCCAGCCTCTGTTTGAACATATCCATTGACTGTGTTATCCATTGATGTATGTTATCTCACTTGATCCAATCTGTCATGAGGCAGCTCTATCACATTTTTGGACAACCCTAATTATTCAGATCCTTATTTTAGCTGAAATTGGTCTCCTTGTAACTTATATCTTGTGCTTATAGTTGTGTCCTCAGTGGCTGAAGAGAATAGGTTTAACTTCTTCACATGATAACCCTTTAGATATGTGAACACAGTAGTTATGTCCCCCTGAGTCATCTTTTCTCTGGGTTAAATGTCCCTAGTTCCTTCAAATGATCCTTGGATGGAATACTTCCTGGCCCCCTCACTACTTAGGTTGTCCTTCTTCGGATGTTCTCCATCTTTCCTACAATTTCCTGTCTAGGACTAAAAAGTATTTCAGATGTGATGTGATGATGGCAGAGAACACTATCACGTTTCTTCTTTGGAAGGCAATTTGATTAATTAATATAGATGTACTTTTCCTAGTATGATTCAGGAGGGGGGCTCTTTCTAGGTCTCTACTTTCAATCAATCAACAAGTATTTGTTAAGTGCCTACTCTGTTGGCACAATGCCAGCTAGGTTCTAGGCATACAGAAAAGAAAATAAAGACCTTGTTCTCAAAGAGTTTATATTTTATTGAAGAAGAATGTATATATGCATATATATGTATATGTGTGTAGATAGACAGATAGATAGACAGATAGATACATACATACATACAAGGTAGTTGAGGGAGAGTGGACACTAACCATGGGGAGGGGGAAATCCAGAAGGATTTCATTCAGAAGGTGGTGCTTGAGCTGAGCCATGAAGAGAGAGTAAGAGATTCTTTGGAGCAGGAGAGTGCAAATCTTCTAGTGCAAAGGCAGAAGATGGAATGTGGTATACAAGGAACAAGAAGTTGACTGTTTGGCAAGATCTTAATAGGCAGGAAGGGAAATAATGTATAAAATCATTGGATAGGTTGGTTGGGACCAGATCATAAAGGGCTTTAAATGCCCCCAAAAAAGTTTTACTAAGAGGCAAGAGGTAACCACTAAAGTAAATTGAGTAGCAGGATGATATTGTCAGGCCTGTGCAGTGAAGAGAAGATGGGGGAGATTAGTAGGAGGCCTTTGTAATAATTCATGGCAAGAAGATAGATGTAAGTGGTATTGTGGAGGTGAAACTGGCAAGACAATTTGGCAACTGATTAGTTGTATGGGATGAGGAGTTGAGGAGATTGATGAAGTTTTGAACCTGGGAAAGTGGAAGGATATAGAAGTACCCCCACAGTTACAGACCATGATAGTTTGCTTTCTCAATGAGTTCAGCACCTAGCTCACAGTCTTTCTTTCCTCCTTAACTCTTGCCCTCATATTAAGAGACTTTACACACACACACACACACACACACACACACACACACACACACACAGAGTTAGTTCTTCAAACAGTCCAGCCTCTGAGTTCTTCAATTTACTCATTTTTCATGACCTGCTTTTCCACCCAATCTCAACTACATACAGAAATGATTCTACCCTGGACCTTATCATCTTGCACAAGTGTTTTGCTTTCATTTTCCTGAATTGTGAAAATTTCTATCTCTCCCTGTCTTGTAACACTTAACCTTATTCTTCATCCTCACTGCAACCTCCAGTGCCCTTATTCTCAGTTCTTCCCCTGGCCTCATCACTGGTTACCCTCTACTCACTTCTCCACTTTGACATCTTGTGAACCAGTTCAACTTTATGTTGTCCTCTTCTCTTTAGTCTCTTGCACTCTTATCCTGTTGCTGATTTTGTTCTTGCTAAACCTCAGCCTTGGATTACCATGTGCTGTTCAGTTCTACTTACAGTGCTACTGAATGAATGAATTAATGAATAAAACATTAATTAAGCTCTTACTATATGCAGAGTATTATGTTAAGTGCTGGAAATTCAAACAGAAAAGCAAGACAATGTCTGCTCTTGAGGAGCTCACATTCTAATGGGGAGATAGCATATGTGGAAAGTTTTAACATATTTTTATTTATTTTGTTAACTTTTTCCCAATTGTATATATATATATATATATATATAAACTTTTAGGGGTGGCTAGGTGGCACAGTGAATAGAGCACTGGCCCTGGAGTCAGGAGGACCTGAGTTCAAATCCGGCCTCAGACACTTAACACAAAAACTAGCCGTATGACCTTGGGCAAGTCACTTAACCCCAACTACCCTCCAGAAAAAGCAAAAAACAAACAAACAAAAAAAACTTTTAACATTCATTTTTTAAAAACATGAGTTCCAAATGCTCATTCTCCCTCCTACTCCTCTCCTACCCCTTGAGAAGGCAAGTAATATGATATTGATTATAAATGTGAAGTCATGCAAAACATATTTCCATATTAACCATGGCACAAAAGAGAACACACACAGTAAAAATAAAGAAAGGGAAAGAACCTGCACTCAGAGTTCATCAGTTCTCTCTCTAGAGGTGGATAGCATTTTTCATCATGGGTCCTTTGGAATTGTCTTGGATCATTATATTGATCAACATAGCTAAGTTTTCCACAGTTGGTCTTTGTTACAATATTGCTGTTAGGTGTACAATATTCTCCTGGCTCTGCTCACTTTGTATCAGTTCATGTAAGACTTCCCAGGTTTTTCTGAAGCCATTGTGCTAGTCATTCCTTATAGCACAATAGTATTCTATCAAAATCATACACAACAATTTGTCTAACTATTCCCTAATTGATGGAAATCTCTTCCATTTCCAATTATTTACCACCACAGAAGGAGCTGCTATAAATATTTTTGTACATATGGGTCCTTTTCCCTTTTCTTTGATCTCTTTGGGATACAGCCATAGGAGTGGTCTTGTTTGGGTTGAAGGGTATTCACAGTTTTATATCCTTTTGGAAATAATTTTAGATTGTTCCAGAATTTTTGGACTAGTTTACAATTCCACCAACAGTATGTTAGTGTCTCAATTTTTCCACCTCCCCTCTAATTTTTTATCATTTTCCTTTTTTGTCATCTTGCCAAATCTGATAGCTGTGAGATAGTTCCTCAGAGTTGCTTTACTGTATATTTCTCTAATCACTAGTGATTTAAAGCATTTTTTTAAAATGCTACTATTGATAGCTTTGGTTTCTTCTGAAAACTGAATGTTCGTATCCTTTGACCATTTATCAGTCAAGGAATGGCTCTTTATTATTATTATTATTATTATTATTATTATTATAAATTTGGCTCCGCTCCCTATGTATTTGAGAAATGAAACTTTTATCAGAGAAACTTGCTATAATTTTTTTTGATTTCTTGCTTTCCATCTAATTTTGACTGTATTAGTTTTGTTGATGCAAAAGCTTTTTAATTTCTTGTAATCAAAATTATCCATTTTATTTCCTGTGATCTTCTTTATCTTTTGTTTGGTCATAAGCTCTTATCTAACATATGGAGGTTTTAGCTGCAAGTCAGATGGAAAGATCCCCTAATCCTTAGGGTGAAGTGGCAAAGCAGATGATAATGCCTCTTCTTAAATGTCATTTCCACTGATAAAATCATATCAGTTTATGATATCTAACCATCTTTGGGGCCAGTCTTCCTCATCACTACCACCAGCAACTATCAACAATAGGAAAACAGGTACTGGATAGTACCCTCCCAACCCTCCACCCTCCTCTCCTGCTTCCAGCCTGGCCCTCATAGCTGTCATATAGGGAAGCAACTCTTGTGGAAAAGAGGCCTGTGCCAAGGATTTTGGTGGCAAGAACTTTTTTGGGGGGCCTTGAATGGCTGTGATGGTAGCCCATACAGGAACAGTGACTAGGCTGTGTCTCATGGGCTGTTTCCCAGGATGATGACTGAGGACATTGTGCTGGAAGCACTGACATTTTCAAGGCTTTGGGGCCCTAAGTCCTGGGCTGTCTCCATCAGGGCTGAGGGGAGATAATCAGGGTAGTGATCTGACATGCCTGGCGCCTTCTGCCTCCTAAGGGTGCCTTAGCCTGGCAGGAGGTGGAAGTTGTGGAGATCATTGGCTTATTCTCCACAAGAACTGCTTCCCTAGTTGATGGTTGTGAGGGCTGGGCTAGAAGCAGATCTGGTGGTCTGGGATGGGGGAGGGGAAGAGATGCTGCTACTTCTGTACCTCTTTGCCTATTAGTGTCAGTTGGTCAACAGTTAGTGGTGATGAAGAAGGTGGTCCCCTTCTCCATAATGATTTCTTCCCTCAAAGATGGTTGTGGGGGCTGTGCAGGAAACATGACCAGTGGTTAGGTGGGGCACAGCTATTACCCAGATTCTTGATATCAGGGTACCTTGCTGCTACAGCTAGCCTGTCTTCCCTGACTTGTGTGTGAATGGATCATGAAACTGTGCTGACAGTATCCATTAAAAATTTATGCTACATGATCTCAACCAGGCCTCACTGTGGTAAGACAGTCCTTTTACATCTCCCTAATTAATTCACTATCCCACTTATTACAATGGAATTTCATACCTTTTATCCTTAACTCTTCTATGTCTCTTCCTCCTCCTTTCTTTCAAGAACTTTGACTCATATTTCATTGAAAAAATTGAGGTCATTTGTAGTGAGTTTCCTCTTTTCCTATGTTCTTCATCTTGCATCACTCAGATGTCTTCCACCACAATCCCCTTCATTCCTGTTTCATATGGAAAGGAGGCCTTTTTTCTTGGCAAAGAAAACCCTTCTGTATGCATAAGTAATTCCATGCCATCATGTCTTCTCCATTTTATTTCCTCTTCTATCATCTTCCCCCCATTATTTAGTATCTTCCCATCTTCTGATTGCTTCCCTGCTGCCTATAAACATCCTCAGGTCTCCCTCCATCCTCAGAAAGCCCTGACCTCATACATCTATCACTGATAGCTGTCTTCCTGTATCTGTCCTTCCTTTTGTGGCTAAACTTCTTGCTTGAGAAGACTGTCTTCCACTTTCTTTCTTCTTACTCACCTCTTAACTCTTTGCAATTTGGCTTCTGATCTCATCATTCAGCTGAAATTACTTTCCAGAATTACCACTGAGATCTTAATTGCTAAATCTAATGGCCTTTTTTTAAGTCCTTATCTTTCTTGACCTCCCTATAGCCTTTGATACTATTGATCACTCTTTTTTTATATTACTCTTCTTTCTAGGTTTTTGTGATGCTGCTCTTTCCTGATTCCCTCCTATCTATCTGACTACTCCTTTGTCTTCTCTGTTGGATCTTCACCCGTGTTACACCACCAGGTAGTGGGAGTCCCCCAAGGCATCTTTAACTCAAAATGTGCCAAACTGAACTCATTATCTTTATGAAAAACCTTCCCTTCTTCCCATTTGGCTGTTACTGTTAAGATAACCACCATCCTCCCAGTTACCCAGGCTTTCAACCTCAGTGTCATCCTCAACTCCTCACTCACCCCACATATCCAATCAGTTGCCAAGTCCCATTAATTCTCCATAACATCCCATATATGCCCCTTTCTCTCCTCAAACACTGTACCCACCCTGTTGCAGTTCCTCATCACTTTATGACCTGGACTATTGCAGTAGCCTTCTGCTTGTCTCCGTGCCTCAAGTCTCTCTCCACTACAGTCCATTTTCTACTTAGCTGTAAAATTGATCTGAAAGCACAGGTCTGACCATATCATTCCCTTTCCACCCCCCATCCCCCAAACAGAAAACTCTAGTGACTCACTCTTACCTTGGAGATTAAATATAAAACCCCCTGTTTGGCTTTTAAAGCCCATCATAATCTGGCACCTTCCAGCTTTTCCATTCTTCTTACACTTTATCTTCCTTAATGTCCTCTCTGATCCTTTCCTCCTTTTTCTTGAACAAGACACATTGCATCTCCTTAACTCTGGGACTTTTCACTAGTGGCCGCTATATTTGGAACTCTCTCCCTCCTCATTTCTGCCCCTGGCTTCCCTTAAGCCTCAGCTAAAATCCTGCCTTGTACAAGAAGTCTTTCCCTACCTCCTTTGCTACTAGTGCCTTTCTTCTGTGACTGTCTTTAATTTGTCTTGTATATATTTTTGTTTGCACATAGTTGTTTGTATGTTGTCTCCCTCATTAGACTGTGAGCTCCTTTTGCCTCTTTTTGTATCCTAGCATTTGACACAGTGCTTGACACCTAGTGGGTGTTCAGATAAATGCTTATTGAGAAGGAGGAGGAGGAAGAAAAGGAGGGTGGCCACAGTCAGTGTTCAGTGAAGAAAAAATAAAGCTGTGATAGTCTGACTTAGAACAGTGTGAAAGGGACACCCAATAATACTTTACTAAAATGGTTCTTCTTGTATTGTGGCCCCCAAATAACCTGGAACTGAACAGAGGGAAGAAGACATGGGCCACTGTGTCAATCACTACTCCTTGACTCAACTAGATTCCTGACACTTTTGTATTCAGGGTTCTCTAAGCTAACAACCTTGTACAGAGGAACAGCATCCACATCACTAAGGATGCTTGGGGAAGTTGAGAAAACCCCAGAGAAGTAGTCAAGAGGGGCAGCTAGGTGGTGCAGTGAATAGAGCACCGGCCCTGGAGTCAGGAGTACCTGAGTTCAAATCCGGCCTCAGACACTTAACACAAAAAAAACTAGTTGTGTGACCTTGGGCAAGTCACTTAACCCCAACTGCCCTCTAAAAAGCAAAAAAAAAAAAAAAGAAGTAGTCAAGAGAGTTGCCCTTCTCTCACAGCTTCACCACTTGCTGGTTGGGGGACCTTGGCCAAGGCACAGCCTTCCCAGAGCTTTAGTCTGATCTATAAAATGAGAATGTCAATGCTGGATTTGCACAGTGACTGTGAGGATCAAGTGGCAAGATAGATGTTGAGAAAGTGCTTGGAAAAATGTAAAGTGCTTTAGAACATAAGGTATCATCGTTATCATCCCCTTGAATCCATGAGACCACCATGGACAGAAAGTCCCCAGAGGGAAATCTGGGTGGAAAGAACCAGCCAACCTACAGAGTACGTATCTGAGTCACCAGGTGCAAAGCTTTAATTAATGTAGCAGCTGGCCTAGAAACCCAGCTGGGACTCACTCAGCAGCTCCTTACTGCAGGTGGGAGTGGAGAATAGAATCTAAATCAGAGAGGAGGAAAACCCAGCAATTGTGTGTCCTAGAGAAAACCAGAGACTTTCTCTGGCAGGAGGCATTTTAAACCACACTCTCATAGACAAGCTTGATGAAGTCTGTGTTAGGAAGAAATAGCTGCATTTGCTTTATATGCTCAGATTTCTTCTGGTGTTGAACCAATTGTGGCAACACAGAGACCTCAAGAAAAACTAGGGAATTCAAGACAAGTCTAGATGATTTTTGTTGCTGTTTGTTTTAAAGACCACATTGGTATAGGTTAAATTCTGAAGTAAAAGTTTGACCAAATTCAAAGACCAAACAGTCAGAAAGGGACACGAACACTTTTGCCACCCAGTGGTCTCTGGCCTATTGAGGTTCTACCTAGTCTGTAGGCTAGGTCAGTGATATCTTGGGACTTGAAAGCTTTGGTTTGGGTTTTATTTTACTTAGCTAATGGATTCCTTCCATTTATCCTTCTCGTTTTCCACTATTTACACTGAAAAGAAAATAATTATCTCTTAAGGTTCTGTCCAATTTAAGCTCAAGCTTCCTAATGACTAAATGGGAATCTTGCTGATCACCCCCTTTGCCTTCTTTCCTCAAGCTTGCCATCTCACCCCTTCTTCCATTCTTTCACCTGAAGATCTCTCATACTTTACTGAGAAAATAAGGCCATTTGCTATTATCTCTGTCTTTGATGTCATCCCCCATTCTTTCCTCCTTTATTCCAGTCTCCAATGAAGAGGGCCCTTCTCACCAAGGTCAATTCCTATATGTATCCTTTATTCCCCCCCCCTTTATCTTCTGTCACATTGCCCCTATAATTATACTCTGTAGTTCTGATCTTCAGTCTTTTCTTATGCTGGCTTATTCCATGCTGCCTAAACACACTTGCAGTTCTCCATCATTCTTGAAAAGTACTAGTCCCTACCATCCATTCAAGCTATCATCCTATATCTCTTCCTTCTTTCACAGCTAAACTTATAGTAAAAGCTATCTACTTTCATTATGTTTACTTCTTTAAAAATTTATATTGATAACTTTTATTTTTACATAGCCTAGATTTACTCTTACATGCTTCTCCCTCCCACTACCTAGAAAGCTTTTGCTTAAGACAGTTAAAAAAAAGAGGAAAATTGCCTGTTCATATCCTTTGACCATTTATCAATTGGGGAATGACTTGTATTCTTATAGATTTGACTTAATTCCCTGTATATTTTAGAAATGAAGCCTTTATCAGAGACACTGGTTGTAAAAATTCTTTCCCAATT
>CM053601.1:152695562-152735349 GCA_028646575.1 Pseudocheirus occidentalis | reverse complement strand
AAACTACCTGAAAGCCATGATCAAAAAAAGAACTTAGAAAGCATCCTTCAAGAAATTCTCAAGGAAAATTGCCCTGATATTTTAGAACTGGAGGGCAAAATAGAACTTGAAAGAATTCACTGATCACCTCTTCAAAAAGATCCCCAGAAGAAATCTCCTAGGAATGCAATAGCCAGGTTGCAGAGTCCCCAGATCAAGGAGAAAATATTACAAGCTGCCAAGAAGAAATAATTTGAATACTGTAGAAACACGATTAGGATAGTCCAAGATCTAGCAGCTTCTACATTAAGGGATTGAAGGGCCTGGAATATGATATTCCAGAGATCAAGGGAGCTGGAATTAAAGAATCACCTACCAAGCAAAATTGAGTATAATTTTCCAGGGGGAAAATATGGTCATTCAGTGAGGTGGAGGACTTTCAAGCATTCTTTCTGTAAAAAAAAACCAGAACCGAAAAGAAAATTTGACACTCAAATACAAGAAGCATCAGAAGGTAAACATGGAAAAGAAATCATAAGGAACTTATCAAAGTTGTACTATTTACATGCCAACATGGAAAAACAATAATTGTAATGTATGAAACTATTCTCAGTATGAGGATAGGTGAAGGGAATACAAATGTATATGTATGTATACATATGCATATGTCTATATAGGAGGGTTTATATATGTGTATGAACATAGTATGAGTACATAGAGGTTACAGGATCAATTGAATAGGAAGGGATGATACTTTAAAAGGTGAAATTCTGAGGTGGGAGAAGATTAGAATGAGAGGAGACAGGGAGAGACAGAATGGGGTTAATCATTTCATATAGAAGAGGCAAGGGATAATTGTTACAATGGAGGGGAAGAACAGGAAGGCAAAAGAGAAAGGGTCAACCTTACTCTTATTGAATTTGGCTTAGGGAAGGAATAACATAAACTCTAAACTGGGTATCTTGCCACCCAGGAGAGTAGGGGGGATGGGGATGAGAGGTGGGATGAGGGAGGGGAGGGGAGAGTGGGGGAGAAGGTTGCTGGAAGTACACACTTCTGTAAAGTGACAGGGACAGGGACAGTGTAGAGAACAGAACAAGGGCAGGGCAGGATAGGAAGGAGGGACATATAATTCGTCTCTCACAATATGCCCACTGTGGAGATGTTCTGTGTAAGTATACATGTACAGCCTGTATTTAATTGCTTGTCCTTCCAGTTGGAGTGGGTGATGATTGAGGAAGCGAAAGAATCTAGAATTTAAAGTTCTATAATCAAATGTTAAAAATATGTTATTATTATTAAACTACATCCAACTGGGAATTAAGATATATAGGTACTGGGGGAGGGAGATCCATCCTGACGTACTGGAAAGTCAGAGGGGTGAGGAGGAAGACATAGGAGAGAGCAGATTGGGGGAGGAGTTATACAGTGGGATGGCTGTTTTGAGGTGGTGGGTAGGGGAAAGATGGGGAAAAAATTTGTAACTCAAAATCTCATGGAAATGAATGTTGTAAACAAGAAAATAAATAAATAAATTTATTTTTTTTAAAAAAAGAAATGTTTCTATCTTTCAGGGACACAGACCAGAAGTCTCATGGAGTAAAATTTGAAAATACACTCAGTGAAATTAAGGGTAGTGTGCCACAACATTCTCTTTGAGAACCCTTGTAATGTCAATTCATAGAAAAGGCTTAGAAGGAAAAGCAACATGGGAGTAGTGTCCTGGATCTGAATACAACTCCTTCCCTTTGTAATTTACTGTGTGGTAGTAAAAAAAATGCAGTGCATTTAGACTTCAGAAGACACGCATCTGAATCCTGCCTCAAACACTTACTGTCTGTGTAACTCTAGGCAAGTCACTTAACCTCTCTGGGCTTCAGATTCCTGCAAAAAGAGGGGCTTGAACTTGGTGGTTGCTAAGGTCCTTCCACCTCTAAGTATATGATCTTATTTTCCTCTAATATGTGAAGAGGCTGAGGAAAGGAAAATGCACTCAGATAACCATGTATATCATAAAGCTTAAGGTTTTGAAATAAAGAGGAATAGAGAAGATTTGAGAAGAGTTTTTGGTGCTGACATAGGCAGGATGATGTCTTTGTCCATATAAATGCTTCTCTCTTGAGTCTCCTCATTTTCCGGCTCCCTTTCAGACTTCTCTCTAAACTTACCTCTTAAAACCCCAGCTTTCTTTCAGACACAGCATGTACCACCTTGTGCAGGAAGCCTTTACTAGTTCCTTTCCTGGTGCCCCTAGGAAAGTTAGTGCTATCCTCTAAAGTAGCCATTTTCTATGTATATTATATTGTATGCACCAATTTGTGTATATGTTGTTTTACTCATTTGAATTTAAGCTTCTTGAGGACGGTGACTGTTTTTGCTTCGATGTGTTTATGTCCTCTTTGCTTAGCACATAGTAATTACTTAAATGCTTGTTGATTGCTTGAAAATATTCAAAGCATAGGTTATTCTTTTAATCCTTTTTGAATGGGAACATCTTCAACTTATTTTCCACATCCTCAGACATTATTTGTAGCATTTCAAAATGCTTTAGGGTTGTGTCCATTTATTTTGCTTCTGATCTCCAACTTCATTCATAATTTTTGTGTGTCCTTCTCATGGATGTCAAGTTTTTCTGTAGTTCATTCGTTTGTTTGCTAGAGAATCTTTGATGTTACCTATTCCTTTCTTTCTCTACTGCTTAGAAAACACTCTCAGATATATAGATAAATGCTGACTAGCAGAGTTTGGGACTTGAAGCAGTTTCCTATTATGATATAATCAATCCAGGTCATAGTCTCTGCTCACTCCATGCAATCCATAGACATAGATCGGTGGAATGTCTCCTCAGAGATGACCACTTTCTAGATGACACGTGGACAGAGCCATCTACAATAGAAGCTCAAAGAAGGAACATATATGGAGCTGTATAAGGATGTAGAAGACAATATTAAATGAATAGGAATTTGAAATATTCATTTAGTCCCTTGACTTGATCTCATTGTACTATCAATGATCTATGTATCCCATCAATGCTGCAGCATGCTCTGACTCTACCAGAGCATTGGAGCTCATTTAGAAGATCACCATTCCAATGAACTTTTCACCTTTTTCACACATCCATGTCAAATACTTCCCTGAGACTAGAATTGAAAGGTGCTCACTCTAAACTGTTGATACGCATTTTCTTTTCTGTTTTCCTGGCAGTCTATGTTTGGGGATGTGTGGCTAACCCTGTCTCCACATGGTTCTGTTTACCTATACTTACTGATATCTGAACTTCTCTCCAGATTTGGTGAGGATAAGAATAAGAAAAAGAATTCTGAAGCTGAGGATGCGATATTAAATTTTTTTCTGTTTCTATTTAAAAACTTTCTGGATAGGGTAGGGATAATTAAAGGCAAAATCCTGTTCCTAACCTCTCCTTTCTGTTATTCTTTTCTTGTGATAGCAATGCTATCTGATTCTATGATTACAGTCTTATTCCCTTGTCCTTTTCAGACACCTAATGCTCTTGAATGTAGCTTTATAGAATGCGAGCTCTGAAAAAAGGTCTGTAGAGATCATTCAACTCAGTCTTTTCTCATTTTTGTTTACCTAAAATTTAAAAAAGTTTTACCAATACCCTTTTCCTTGTATCACAAATATCTCTGGGAAAAACAGAAAAAAGAATGCTCTTCTTTTCTCCAGATTAAACACACCCCTGTGGTAAAGAAAACCAATAGTGACCACATCTGACCAAGTATGCAACCTTCTGCTCTAGTAGCCCACTTCCTCTCTTTTGTGAGGAGGGAAAATTTTTTCATTATCTTCTACAAAATAATCATTGGCTTCTCAAATACACAGAGTCTGACTTTTTCTTAGTGATATTTTTTCTTTTACATTATTGTAATTCTGTATATATTAATCTTTTGATTCTGCTTATTTCATTATGTATTAGTTCTTATAGCTCTTCTCAAGTTTCTCTGATTTCTTCATATTTTTCATTTCTTACTTCACAATAATATTCCTTTCATTTGTACGCCAATTTGCTGACCAGAGCAGAATACAGTTGGGACTGTTAAAATACATCATTTAATGAAACTCAAACTTATTTTACCTTTTTTTAAAGTATCCATATCATACCCTTGATTAATGTTATGGGAAGCTGAACCTGTCAGATTCTTTTCTTTTCTCTTTTTAATATTTGAATTTTTATTTTTAGCTATCAAGCACCTACTACTATGTCCATTCCCCTCAAAAGAAATACACAACTTCCGTAGTATGTAAGCATAGTCAGACAAAAACAAATCATCACATTGGCCATGTTCAAGTAGTCTGATTTTTCCTATTTATCTTTCCCTTCTCTGTCCTGAGATGGACAGCATTCTTCATCACCAATCCTCTAGAATCACAGTTGATCATTGTGTTGATTAGCATTCTTAAGACTTTCCCAGTTGTTAGTTTTTACAGAATTGATGCTATAGCATAAACTGTTTTTCTGGTTTTGTTCACGTTGTGCTGTTTCAGTTTATGCAAGTGTTCCCCAGGTTTCTTGGAAACCATCTTCCTTAAGTTCTTATGGCAAAATAGTCAGTTAGCATTTATTAAGCACCTTCTCTGTGCAAGGTACTGTGCACAGTACTGCAAAGAAAGGTAAAAGACAGTTCCTGTTCTCAAGGAGCTCACAGTCTAACCGAGGAGATGGCATGCCAAGAGCTCTGAATGATCAAGCTATTTATAGGGTAGATTTGAGATAATTAACAGGAGAGCTCTAGAATTAAAGGAGATTGGGAAAGGCTTCTGGTAGAAAGTAGGACTTTAGCTGGTACTTGAAGGTAGCCAGGGAGGCCAAGGACTAGAGATGAGAAGGGAGAGCATCCCAGCCATGGGAGACAGACAGAAGAAAATGCCTGGAGTAAGGAGTTCCTTGTTTGAGGAATGGCAAGGAGTCCAGTGTTAGTGGATCACATACTGTATGAAGGGGTAAAAGAAACCTGGAAAGATGGGAGGGAGTAAGTTATGAAGGTCTTTAAACACCAAACAGAGGGTTTTATATTTGATCCTAGAGATGAGAGAGAGTTTATTGAGTAGGGGAGTTGATATGGTCATAATTGTCCTTTAGGAAGATCACTTTGAGATCTGAGTGAGGAAAGAGATTTGTGACAGGGATACCAACCAACAGGCTATTGCAATAGTGGAGGTGGGAGATGATGAGAGCCAGCACAAGGGTAGTAGCAATGTCAGGGAAGAGAAAGGAAAGTATGTAGGAAGTCTTGTGAAGGTAAAATCAACAGACCTTGGCAAAAGACTGAATAGGAATGAGTGAGAAAGAACAAGGAGTCAAGGATGAGACTTAGGTTTTGAGCCTGAATGACATGGAGGATGGTGATATTCAACAGGAACAGGGAAGTTAGGAAGAGGGGAGAGGTTTTTGGGGAAAGATCATGAATTGTATTTTGGGCATGTTGAGTTTAAGAAGTATACAGGGATCCAGTTCAAGATGTCTAGTAGGCAATTGGAGATATGAGACTGGAGATCAACAGAGAGGTAAGTGCTAATAAGTACATCTGAGAATCTTTAGTATAGAGAGGGTAATGGAACCCTTGGGAACTACTCAGATCATCGAGTTAAAAATAGAGGGAGAAGAGAAGAGGGTCCAGGACAGAGTCCTGTGGGGCAGCCATGGTTAGAGACTGTAACCTGGATGAAGATCCAGCAAAGGTGACTGAGGAGAGGTAAGAGGAGAGCAGAGATGGAATAATGTCATAAAAACCTGGAGAGAATAGAGTATCAAGGAGAAAAGGGTGACTGATAGTGTCAAAGGCTGTAGAAAAGTCAAGAGGGATAAGAATTGAGGAAAACACCTTTAGATTTGGTAATTAGCAGATTATTAGTGACTTTGGAGAGAGCAGTTTTGGTTGAATAATGAGGTTGGAAGCCAGATTGTAGGGAATAAGAAGAGAGTGAAGGAAGGGAAGGATTCCATCACGTTCATATACCTTAATCTGTTCAGCTGTTCTCTAACTGATGGGCACCCTGTTAGTTTACAGTTTTTTTGGCACCACAAAAATAGTTGCTGTAAGCATTTTGGCTTATATAAGACATTTTCCTGTATGTTTAATCTCTTCAGGGTATAGGTCTAGTAGTAGTATTGCTAAGGAACATGCACTTTTTAGTCATTTTGGGGGCATAGATCTAGCTTGTTTTCCAGAATGTCTGGAGTAGTGCACAGCACCGACAGTAATGTTAATACCCCTCCCCCCTTTTTCACATATTTGTCTTTTTCCTTTTTTGTTAGCTCTGTTCATCTGATGTTGTGAAGTGCAACCTGACTTGCTTTGATTTGAATTTCTTTAATAGTGGCAATAAATGAAAGAACTGGGATTTGAACCCTCATCTTCTGACTTCAAATCCACTGTTTTCTCACTATACCACACTACGCTGCTATGCATATTTAGTGCTAAGTCTTTATTATCTAATCTCTTTCACTGATTAATTTTTCTATTTTTAAAAATCTAGTACCACTTAGATTTTTATATTTTATTTTTCTCAATCACATGTAAACAAAAATTTTTAACATTTGTTTTTTTATTTTGAGTTCCAAATTCTCTCTCCTCCCTTACCCCCTTTGAGAAATCAAGCAATTTGACATAGATTGTATATGTGCAGTCATGCAAAGCATTTCCATATTAGCAATGTTGTAAAAGAAAAAAGCAGACACCTCCAGACTAATAAAGAAAAACTTAAAAGTATGCTTCAATCTATATTCATCCTCCATCAGTTCTCTCTCTGGAAGCGGATAGCATTTTTCATCATAAGTCCTTTGGATTTGTATTGGTATTGCTGAGATTAGCTAAACCATTCATAGTTGATTGTTGTACAGTATTGCTGTTACTGTGCACAATGTTCTCCTTGTTCTGCTCATTTCACTTTGCAACAGTTCATGTAAGTCTTTCCAGGTTTTTCTGAAATCATCCTTCTCATAATTTCTTATAGCATGATAGTATTCCATCACAATCATATACTATGACTTGTTCAGCTATCCTCCGATTGATGGGCATCCCCTCAGTTTCTAATTCCTTGTCACCACAAAAAGAATTGTTACAGAAATTTTTCTACCTATAGGAATTTTTCCTTTTAAAAAAGTCTCCCTGGGGTATAAACCTACTAGTGCCATTGCTAGATAAAAGGGCATGTACAGTTTGATAGCCCTTTGGGTATAGTTCCAAATTGCTCTCCAGAATGGTTGAATCAGTTACAACTCCACCAACAGCACATTAGTGTCCCAGTTTTCTCACACCCCTTCCAACATTTGTCATTTTCCTTTTCTATCATAGGGGTGAGGTGTAGTACCAATTAGTTTTGATAATAAGTGCTTTGTAACAAAATTTGAGTTCTGGTAGCATCCACTCCCTTTCCCCAAAAATGTACGCTTAATTTATTCATTATGTGCTTTGATATTATTGATCGTTTATTTCTCTAAATGATGTTATGCCTAATTCTATAAATATCTCTTTGGCAATTTCATTGGTATAAGACTAAATATGTAGAGTAGTGTGGGTATTATTCTCACTGCCTCCAGCTAAAAGGAGAAACCTTGGAGCAGAAAAGAAAACAATAGAAGTGAATGATATGAACTAAGAAAATGATGTGGGGAAGCAAGATTTGGGTTTCTGGAGCATAACGTTTCCTTAAAGATAAAGAAATGATAGGCTTTGGGGCCAGGATGAGAAGAATATACTTGCTTAAGACATGAAGATCTTATCAAAAGACTATAAATTTAAAGGAAGGGAAGGGAGAAAACAGCTCCCTTAAAATTACTGCTGGACCTACAAAGAGTAAAGGAGGAAGACATGGAAAGTGGAGATATTGCATAATGAATAGGAAAGTACACTTATTGCCATTACCTCAAATATATGCACACAAATGCTGAGTGTGCATTTTCTGTTTTCTCTTCCAAGAAAAATGATCTTTGTGTTGAGAAATATAAAATAAAAACATTTAGTGAGGGCTTTAATCCAAAGATAATGGATGAGATAGTCAGACAACATCCAGCTGTCCTCTATGACTTCAAGATAGTAGGACTAGACAAAATAAATCCTAGGCTATTAGGGGAAGTTGGAGATGCTATTGTTGAGTTATGTATTGGTGGACTTGGAAAGATCTTGTCAGACTTAAGAGATAACGCAAGACTAGACAATGACATATATTCTCCCAGAATTCTAAAAAAAGGAAGAGGGAAGAGTCTACAAACTTTAGAAAGCTTGTCTTGCATTTCTTTCAAAATTCTAGAACATATTATTAAGGGGATGTTTGTGAGCATATAGAATGGGAAGTAGTAATCACTAAAAGTCAGCATTAAGTCATTAAGAATAGGTTATGCCAAATTGTCCTTGCTTATTTTTTTTAAATAGAGTCACCGGAATGGTAGATCAAGTGAATGTGGCAAATAGATATCTGGCACTGTCTGTAATGCTGCATTCCATTTTATGGTGGAGTGATATGAGCTATGTGGTAACAGGTGGCTTTAAAACGAATTGCTTTCTGAGATCCAAGGAATTGTCATTAATAAGGCATTGTCATCTTAGAGGCATATCTCTCAGAATGCCAGAGGGATTTGTCCTCGACCCTTTAGTGGTCAGCATTTTCATTGAAGGATGAAGAATGCATTGTGGGTTGTCAAATTTGCAGGTGGTAGAAAATATAGGGAGATGACTAACATGTTGGATGATGATAATGCAACAGTAATCACTAACACGTATAACTTTAGGATTTGAAAGACATTTTTGATTGATGTATTATCTCATTGGAATGATAGAGTCTGGTTCTAAGAAGACCATGGCAAACTAGAATGTAGATTGGGTTGACTAAGAGAAAATTTAATAGGAATAAATGCAAAGTCGTGCACTAGGATTTGAAAGGCCAGCTTCACAAATGCAAGATGAGGAAAGCATGGCTGAAAACAGTGTTTGTGGAAAAGAACTGGAGATTTTAGTAGATGGCAAGCTCAGTATGAGTCCATAGTGTGACATGACTATCAAAGCTATGGCTGTCCTAAGCTACATTAAGAGCAGTGTGGTGTCTAGAATGAGAGAAGTAGTCATGTGCTACACTCTACCTTGGTCAGGCCACAGATGGAGCATTATGTTTGGTTTGGGGGACAACATTTTAGGAAAGAAATGAATATATTGGAGTAAATTCAGAGAATGGCACCACATGTTCCCTCTTAATAGAGGTTGGACTAGTTAGCCTTCATAATCCCTTCCTAGTCTAAGACTGTCTGTACCTTGCCCAAGGTTGTACTTCCAATATGCATTCAATTTCCATCCCCTAATGGTCTTCAGGTTGAATTTGCTTGGTGATGCTATGAAGAAGATTCCTACTAAGACAAGCATAAGTATAAATGACATGTATTTCAACTTACTCTGACTTCTGACCCAGACTGGGAACAAAGGACCAAAGTTGCAGAGAGGCAGATTTCAGATTGCTTTAAGGAAAGACTTCCTGATAGAGGTGTTTCAAAGTAGAATGGGCTGTCTGAGGAACTAATGAGTTTTTTGTCCGTAGAGGTCTTCCAACACAGGCTAGATGAACACACTTATCAAATATGCTGTAGAGGTGATTCATATTTAGGTGACTGGGAGAACAAATGAAATAATTTCTAACTCATTTTATTACTCTATGTCTTGACTACAAACCAAGTTATTCCATCTTAATTAGTGGTAATGAGAACATTAAAAAAGTATAGAAATTCAAAGAGAAAATTCAGATGGGGAGGTGTCTCCACATTCAGACGAAAAAAAATAGTATCAGGAAAAGTCATTTCTGTCCTTCTCTTAGGCTACAATACTTGTGACCATGTATTTCTGGGCTGTTTGTATTGTAACATCTAGGAAACCATGACACATATATGGTGTGCAAGGGTTTAAAATGTTATTTCCCTAGTGATTGAGCTTGTTTCCTATAGTAACAGATGATTTGGAGTTTGGGGGAATATAGAAAATTGAAAATAGTCTGATAGATGCGGGAATGTCCATTTCATCATGGCTGGCAGTCTGATTTTTTGTGAAATTGGTATGAATGAGGCATTATTGATTTTCAATTCCGTGCTGGAGATCATATATTCTGCCTGGAGATCGAAGCTTTCATAATGTCTTTAAAGTATTTCTTTGGACAGGTTCTCTGATTTCCAGTGGCCTTAAAGTAGAAGATTCATGGCTGCTTCTCTCTTCCATGCCAAAGGAAACTTTACAGCCTCTTGACCCTGCTGATCTGTGTCATTTTCACCATAATATTAACCTGGTCACTAGACAGTTACAACAGTTAGGCTCTGTGATACACTGAGAGGGTCTTCCCATGAGACTTCAAGAGTTGTAGGTACCAATATTTTATTACTTTGATGTTCTTTCTGTTTTTCAAGATGCTTATATCTATAGAATTCTATTGTTCATACATCTATCTATCTACATACATATATTTGCATGTGTATATAAATCCAGTAAATTTTTAATAAGCCATAGAAATGATAGGATCTTAGGAATTAAGAGATGGAAGGACCCTTAGAGCTCATATAATCCAAGTCCCCCCCTCCCATTTATATAAGATAAAACAGAAGCCCAGAGAGGTGAAGGGATTTGTTTAAAATCACAGACATAGAATTTGAACCTTGGTCTTCTAGCTTTTGGTTCAATATTTTTTTTTTACTCTGCCATGACACCATAGATGCTTAACATTGAAAGGGTGGTCAGAAGCTTTTACCTGAAGCATAAATCTTACTTATACAACGCTTAACAATTAATCACCTAGCCTTGATTTGAATAATCTAGTGACAGAGAACTCATTCTTTACTTTGGGCAGCTTATTCTGGTTTTGTGCAGTTCTGATTGTTATTGGTATTTGTTTCAGTCACATTCAGTGCTTCATGAAAAAATTTGGGGTTTTCTTGGCAAAGATACTGGAGTGGTTTGCCATGTCCTTCTCCAGCTCATTTGACAGATAAGGAAACCAAGGCAGAATTAAATGACTTGCCCATGGTCACACAACTATTAAGTGTCTGAGTCCAGATTTGAACTCAGATCTTCCTGGCTCCAGGCCAGGCACTCTATTCATTGTGCCTCCTAGCTGCCCTGTGATTGCTTGGAAATTCTTTTTTTTTTAATTAATTAATTAATTTTCTTGTTTGCATCACTCATTTCCACGAGATTTTGAGTTACAAATTTTCTCCCCATATTTCCCCTATCTACCACCCCAAAACAGTGATTCCACTGTATAGCCTGTCCCCCAATCTACTCTCTACTATGGCCTCCCCTTCAGCCCTCTGACTTTCTGGTAGGGCAGGATGGGTCTTCCTACCCCAGTGCCTGTGTATCTTAATGCTAGGAAATTCTTTACGTTGGTTGCTTATGTGGAGCCCAAATGTATCTCCCTATAACTTCTTTGTACTGCTTTATATTCTAACTTTTGCGGCCTAGCTGAATAAGTCTAATATTTCTTCCCAATTTAAACCTTTAAGTATTTGAGGATGGAAGTGTTCTTCTTAGTTTTCTCTTTTCCAAACCAAACATTTTTCATTTCATTCATACAATTCTCATACAATGTGATTCTGAATCACATGGAAGTCACCCTTGTCCAAATGTACTTTGGCTTATATAGGGATAGGCATTGACATTGACTAGACCTATGATACCATGCACATAGGGGGCTCTCACATGAGAGAATTTCCTCCATCAGTGCATGTCTACAGCTTATAGTCTTAGAGATTGCCTGGAGCACCAAAGAGTTAAGTTAGGTGGCTTGCCCAGGGACACACAGTGAGTAAGGGCAGGATTTGAGTGTAGGTCTTTCTGCCACTGAAGTGAGCTGTAAATTATATAGTATATGTATACATATATTATATATATATATGTATCATATACATGTATGTGTATGCATACCATATAGTATATGGACACATATGCATACTGTATGGTATATGTATACATATAAATACATAGTAAATATGCATACATATGTATAGTATATACGTGCACACATTATATAGTATATATGTGTGTATGTGTATAGACATACTGTAGAGTATATGTATACATATATTGTATGTATGCATCATATACATGTATGTGTATATATACCGTATAGTATATGGACACATATGCATACTGTATGGTATATGTATACATATAAATATGTAGTAAATATGTATACATGTGTATAGTATACATATATATGTACACATTATATAGTATATATGTGTGTGTATGTGTATAGACACACTGTAGAGTATATGTATACATATATTGTATATATGCATCATATACATGTATGTGTGTGTGTGTGTGTATATATATATATATACCGTGTAGTATATGGACACATATGCATACTGTATGGTATATGCATACATATAAATACATAGTAAACATGTATACATATGTATAGTATATATACACACTGCATAGTATGTATATGTGTGTGTGTATGTATGTAGACACACTGTAGAGTATATGCATACATACACCCATTTCTCCCCATGTTGCTATCAATGTACCTCCAGATGTGGGGCTTACATTGAAGAGTAGAGTCCGGAGATGGCTTAGAGATCCGCGAGTCTAAACTTCTCACTTTATAAGTGAGGAAACAGAGACTTTGTAAAGAGGTGATGCCAGTTACTGGTGGAGCTAGAAGTGGACCCTTAGGAATGTTTGGTATTTCAAATGGAGCTTAGGCAGAGTGATAAACTTAGAATGTTGATATGAAGGAGCAGCATGATTTTTAGTTACATTATTACATATTCTACTTACTGCGTGGATCACAGGATCATAGCTTATACAGAACCTCTTCCTAGTAATCAGGCTATTCAGGAGGAGATAGGTGGGTTGCTTCAGGCTTAGTGACCTCCCTTTCAATGGAGCTGTTGGCATGTCCTGCCAGTGACACTGGAGCCGTGATGCCTGTAGCAAATGGGAAGTAGGGATGGAAGAGTATTTCTCAACTGTCGATCTCTAGAAGTCTTTTTGTCATTTCACAAAACTTTCTACACCAGAAGTTTTTACTTCATTCATAGAAGTTCCAAGTCAAAAGCCAAGACAAACCAAACATGCTTTTCTTTTCCTTCCTCCTCTTTCTGGGTGCTGTTTTTTCTCATCCTTTCCCTCTTCTTTTTAGCTCTTGGTCCAAACTTTCTGAATTGTAGAAAGTTTCTATGCCAAGGGCATGATGGGTAGAGATGTAAGTGGTGGAAAAATTTGATACCTCAAACTTTTTACAGTATAGTTTGGGTTAAGAAATATTGGCCTAGGTGAGCTTTAAGAACTTCTTCCTGGTATAAGATTCTAGGATGAGTAAGTGAATTTAGGAAAAGTATTTATTAAGTGCCTGTCATGTGCTGTGCACTGTGTTGCAGGAGTTATAAACATGAGACAGTCCCTTTAAGGAAGGACAAAAGAGGACTTTGGGCTGAGGTGTCACAAGGGAAGCGTGGAAGGCAGTCATTTGCTGACTGCATGTAC
This sequence comes from Pseudocheirus occidentalis, assembly GCA_028646575.1. Taxonomy (NCBI): domain Eukaryota; kingdom Metazoa; phylum Chordata; class Mammalia; order Diprotodontia; family Pseudocheiridae; genus Pseudocheirus; species Pseudocheirus occidentalis. The sequence goes on along the minus strand of CM053601.1, from coordinate 152,721,883 downwards.
GGTATATATACACATATATGTATATGACAGAATGGTAAGATTGATTGCATTTCTTTTTTATTTTTTGCCTTTTTTTGGGAGGGCAGTTGGGGTTAAGTGACTTGCCCAAGGTCACATGGCTAGTTTTTGTGTTAAGTGTCTGAGGCCGGATTTGAACTCAGGTCCTCCTGACTCCAGGGCCGGTGCTCTATTCACTGAGCCACCTAGCTGTCCCTGATTGATTGGATTTCTGTTCTCAGAGTAAGAAGTGGAAAGTGGAGAGGGAGGGTCATTACAGTCATGGCAGCAAGATTCCTGAAGTGCATTGATGGATCAGAGATGAAGCATGGGCTGGGGTTGCCTATATATATTGGGGTTGATGAATTTCTATTTACTCACCACTAAGGACACCTTAGACTGGGTAGTAATCCAAAATAAGATTGAATGAACTACTTGGGTAAGTGTCAGGCAAGGTCTTGGGAGGCTCAGTACTGAAGGTACAAAATGATTAGGTGTGGATGGCTGAATGGAATAGTCTTTATTTTGTATAATTGTACAAATACACCACTAGCCATGGCATGGGAATCACCCTCTGTCAGTTGGAACATCTTTTTAAATGACAAATGGTGGGCCTATTTGATGTAAAATGAATAGGAAAAACCCAAGCCTTTAAGAAGTCCTAGAACAAATGCCTTTTTAAAAAAAGAGAACAATCGAAATGCAAAGATAGGAAGAAGAAGCCATTCTGTTATTTGGACTTTGTCACCGTACTTCAGCTGCCCTCTTACTTGGGAGCTTCTCTCTTTCACAGCAGCCTTCTCCCCCTGAAACATCTCTCTGACCCCGTGACCCCTATCTTCTTCCTACTGGCCAATTCCTTTTGGAAACTCAGTTTTGAAGAAAGTCCCCCGGGCAGCTGTCCTTCACTTCTTTCCCAATTCTGCTTCTGATTTTCTGAACTTTGCCATCATGTCCCCACTGGTTCCTCCCTGCCCTATTCCCCTTGGTTTTGGTTCTGTTTTATATATTGTGTTTCCTCATTAGAACGGAAGCTTGTTGAGGATAGGGATTATCTTTCTTTTTGCTTGTTTATGTATTCTCAGCCTTTATCACAGCTCCTGGCACATAGTAACCACTTACCAAATGACTGACTGGCCTTTTTATTAAGAGTTACCTAAAATCCTTTCAATATGGCTTATTGTATGCAGCAAGTCCAAGAAAACCAGTAGATAACATAGCTACAGTATTTTACATTTAATAAAGCACTCAGGGTAGATGGTATTATTCGTTTGAGGAAACCAAGGCCCAGAGAGCTTAGGTCACTTTGTCTGAGGTCACAGCTCAGAAATGATGGATCTTGGACTCAGACCTAAGTCTCTTGATTACCAAGATAGTTTTCTTTTCGTAATATCATACTGCCTTACTGCCCTCAAGGAGCTTACAGTCTAATTGGGAATATATGTGACAAGATGAACTCACATGAGAAAACATTGTATACTCTTTGAGTGTATATAAGAAGAGGCTAGATTTTGTGGCAAAAATTGTGATCATTACAGATAATGAGAAGACAAGGGAGATCAGTTGGACCTGGAATGGTAAGGGAAGCCTTTCTCTTGTATGAGAAGGAAGTAGGATTTGAACTGTACCTTGAAGAGTGAGTAGTATTTGATCAGGTTGGAAAGTGGAGGAAGGATTGTTCCCCTCAAGTGAGGGTAACAATCTCCGTAAAAACACAGAAACAAGAATGAATCTGGTATGCTTCTAGGACAATGAGGAGACTGACCGGACTCGATCAGAGGGATAAAGTCATTGTACTTGGCATCTAAAGGGTGAACAGAGAAGGATACAGAAAGAATGAGTACTGAGAAAAGGAGAGAGGAGCTTATTGGACACACAAAAATTTTGATTCCTTAAAGGGAAGCTTGGATGGCGTTGCAATTCTCCATGGAGATGGCTCTATGGAAATGGTTAAAACCAGTGGTTTGCCATTCACATTTCAGTTATATAATGGAAAAATAGGAATTTGTCAGACTTTAAGCTTGTTTTAACAAAACTTCAGGGTTAAGATGGAATGACATCATGGGGAAATACTTTCATAATAACTCATTTTCATAGTGCTTTAAGATTTATGAAATGCTTTTTTGATAATAACCATGGGAGGAAGGCAGTGCAAATGTTATCCCCATTTTACAGATGGATAAACTGAGGCCAACATATTATAAATGACTTTCCTATGATTGTATAGCTGGTGTCATAGCTGACCTTTGAACTTAGGTTTGATGATCCTAAGTCCCATCCTTTTTCTACTGTACTGCATTGGCAAAATCAAAAGTACTAACATGAACATAGTAGGACAAGTGAATGCAGTTGTGTTCCTGAAATGGGGATCAGGGTGTTCATTGCATATGAAGTGTATCTGGATGGGAAAAATCCATTTCCTGGACTTCCAACTCAGCAAATATTTATTAAGTGTCAACTGTGAGCAGAGCTCTAATGTTAGACTTTTAATGGTACATACAAAGATGACAAGCATCACAGTTTCTGGCTTCATGTAGTTTACAGTCAGTAGATTCTGTGAATCAACAGAATTAAGAAGGTCAAGAGGGTGGGGGTAGGGTTTATATCAATAAATAGCTCAGGAAACCAGCGTTAACACTAGGAACTATTCTCCAAGCTGTGCTGCTTAAATAACTTAGCATATTGTTGGATTTTCAAACACATGTTAAATAATAGGTTCATAAAAGGTCCATAAGATAGCCAAGGCTTTTGACATGTGGGTTAAGCCCTAGTTCCTCTGCCATCATGGTAGTACAAACATGACTGGCTCGTTAATCAAGATTCCTTGTGCACCTTTGTTGATATTCTCTCCACCTCCTCCATTTCTCAGTCATGAGCTATAAAATGTATATTTAATGAACCCTGGGGTGCAGAACAAAATCATTTTGATGAAAGATTTTGTATGTCATGTAAGAGTATTGTATAATTGATTTTTATTTATATTGTATTTGGAGTCCAACAGCTGAATGCAAATGCTCTGCATTTGTTATTACTTGGTTTTATGTTTGAAGAATCAGAAAGTTTTTTTTTATTATGTTATGCAACATGATAGTCTGATTTACAGTGAATTTTGGAATTTAGAGGTAACTTCTAAGTTTCCAAAGTATTCTCACCTTTTGTAGACAATACAAAGAAATGTGAAAATGGATAAATGGCAAATAAAAAGAGTTTTTTCTTTTGGTTCAATATTCCACATTTAACAAATGTTTATTTAGTCCCCAGTACGTAAAATGCAGAGGAGTGAGATGGTGCAGTGGATAGAATTCTAGTCCTGGAGTCAGGAGGACCTGAGTTCAAATATAGCCTCAGACTCTTCTATCTGTGTGATCCTGGGCAAGTCCCTTAACCCTATTTTCCTCATTTCCTTGTCTTCAAAATGAACTGGAGAAGGAAATGGCAAACCACTCCAGTATCTTGGCTAAGAAAACCTCCCATGGGGTCACAGAGAGTCAGGCATGACTGAAATGACTCAGCAACAACAACCATGTAAAATGCACTGTGTTAGGAATCAATGATACAAAGATAATTTCTGTTGTCTGTGAGCTTTCGGATGAAAAGAGGAAGTAAGATCTGCATATAGAATACAGAGACTTAGGTTTACTTGAGCGGCCAGACCGAAGGAGTGGTCAATAACAGTTTCACGTCACGTTGAAAGGACATCTTCATTGAGTAGCTCAGAGATCTTTGTTTTTCCCGATATTGTTTAATATTTCTATTCATAACTTGGATAAATGCAGGTGGCAAATTTCAGAGGCAGAGTTAACGGATCGGAAGACTTTGAACTGAAGCTAGTTGGATAAAATTTAATAGGGATGAATATAAAGTCATATTTGGGTTAAAAAACCCCAGATTCTCAAGTATAATATGGAGAAGGTATGGCTAGCTAGAGGTATATCTAGAAAGATCTTGGGGTTTTAGTGGACTGTAAGCTAAAGTTGAGTTAGCCAACCAATCAACAAACATTTATTAAATACCTACTATGTGTGTACTAGATATCATGCCAAGCACTAGTGGGGTATGATGGGCAACAAGCTAATTCTGTCTTACGCCACATTAAGGGAGTCCTAGCATCTAGGAATAAGGAGGTAAGAGGTTTTTGTCTTTTGGCATAGTTAGATCATATTGTAAGGATTAGAGCCATCCACAAGTGGAATGGACTGCCTCTGGAGTGGGTAGACTTCTTCCTCACCCAATGGCTTCAAGAATAACCTGGATGACTGCTTGTCCTGCTGTCCTACTTTCTACATATGACTTTTCCTGATCCATGTTGCTAGTGCCTCCCATATACTCTGCAAATGTCTTGTACGTGGTGATTGTCACCTGTCCACTAAAATATGAGCTTTGAGGACAGGGATTTAAAAAATATCTTTCTTTGTATTCCCAGCACTTAGCACAATGTCTGGCACATAGTGAACCCTTAATTAATGATTGTTGATTGATTGATTAATTGATTGATAGAGGGGATCTTTCATGTTTGGGTTAACTAGATAACCACTGAGTGTCCTTACAACCTTGAAATCCTGTGATTCTGTGATGAGGACAATATAAAGTGCTGTGGGATATGATGTGGGAGAAGTCATTTACAGTCATAAAAATCAGGTAATGCATCATAGCATTTGAGTTAGGTCTTGAAGAAGAGGAATTTCAACAGTTAAATCTGGGGTGGAGGAGTGAGGCATTTCAGCTACAGGGAAGAATACAAGCATGATTAGGAAAATTTAAGAAATATGTTTGGGGCTGGAGGTGGGATGGGAGTTGTTCACTTTGGCTGTGATAGCTCTGGAAAAGTTGGGGACGTATCTTGGGAGGGTCTTGAATGTCAGGCTTTCTTGGTCTTTATTTAGGAGGCATTGGCAAGCTATTGAAGGTTTTGAGGGGGGTAGAATAGTACATCTGTGATAATAATAACCACAATAAACTAACATTTTTATAACACTTGAGATTTACATAACACATCTGTGAACCAGACAATAAAAGATGTATCACAGCTTTTTACTGATGAGGAAACTACCAAAGTACCAGGAACTCCAGTCTCTCAGCACGTGTAGGATGAATCTGAGAAGAGATGGCCTAAAGTTGGTGCAGCTATTTCTTAGGAGTTTATTGTTGTAGTCCAGGTGAGCAGTAACAGGGATACAACAAGAAAAAATGACGACATTGGTATGGTGGCACAAAGAAAGGTCAAGAGGGAATAGAATTGACAGGTCTTAGGGAATGCCTTAACATGGAAAAAGAATGAAGATTCTAAATCATTTCCTTGGTTCATTATTATTATTATTGAAGATTTGCAAGGGAGCTGGGAGCATATGTGTGATATTTTTATTTTCCCCCTAAGAGTACATCGCCCTAAGCTAGTTCATCACTCTAATTATTCTTGCCCAGAAACAAAGAGTCAGGAACAGCTTGAAGGTTTTAGGCTTCCATTAGCCTCTGACCACTTTTCAACAAATCTCATAGACCATCTCGTGTAATCAAGTAGAAGAGGCAGAGTACCTTTCTTTTTATTTTACCATTTGTGGAATGGTATATCCCTCTGGACTCTAGAGCCTTTGTCTCCACAATTTAGAGCTGCTGGGTCATTACTTACAAGGCTGAGAAATAGAATTATTACTGAAGGTCACAAAATGTACCTGAATAGCTGCCAATTACCATTTCAATTTATTTACCTAAATACATCTTCTGTTCTATCACCCTGAAAATAGATACTTGTTTTTGTGTCTACTGACTCCAAAAGTTGGTACTTTCTTTACCGGTCATATAGTAGCAGGGGTAATGGATAATATAAATTATATATAATGATATCTAAGATCCTGTTAAACTCTCAAATTCTGGAATTCAGTTCTCTCAAATTCTATGATCCTATGAAAGTCCATGGACACACAGAGTATTAGGATTAGTAAGGATCTTAAAAGTAATCTCATTCAGGTTGCACTACAGAAATTCCTCTATGGTATTCCTGGAAGTTGTTCCTTTAGCTTCCAGGTACGAATATTGTTGGATAGTCTGCTATGTCCTGAATATACCTATTCCCAACACAAAATAATGCAAATTGTTAGAAAGGTCTTACACTGATCTTACATATTAATTCCTTGTAACTTCTAGCCATTAGTCCTAAATCTACCTTCAGAAATGACACAGGTGTACAGATTCTTTTCTGTGTTACACCCCTTCAAAATATTTGAAGACCAAGTTGTCTTATCTGACTTTTGGACTTCCCTTATCCAGGCTAAACGTCCCTATTCCTTGCAAGCTACTTTTTGTATGCCATGGTTTCTATATAAAATTAAATCCTGCCTGATATAATTGGGTTTTTCAGTGTTTTAAAAAAATAGTACTCAAAATTGAAGACAGTATTCCAAATGTGGTCCAACCAGTATAGCAATGCAAGGATACTTGTACTGTAATCCATACCCTACTATCAATGTAATTAAAAATTATGTCGCCTTTTAAAAGTAGTCATGCTCTTGACCCACATTCAAGCTTGTGGTCAACTAAAATCTCCAGATCTCCTTTCATATGAATTGCTTCAAAGACACTTCTTCCCCATCCTGTTCTTAGGCACTTGATTCTAAAAAATCTAAAGGCAGGATTTGTAGTAGATGCATCCTAAGAGGAAGAATGGTAGAAGGGAGGAATAATAATTCACAGGAGAAAATACACAGAAAGAGAACTAAGTAACAGAATCCACAATTCAGATGTATATCCATAAATGTTGAAAATACTGGTAACAGGTGGACTAGAGATCTCAATTCAAGGAGGCATGTTAGCCTTTGTGTCACTGAGATCTGGTGACATAAGACTCATTGGCTGGAATTTGGTTCTGGAAGGGTAAGCCTCATTCATGAAGATAAAATTGATGAATGTGAGATATAGGATAACATTGTATATTAAAATATATACTCATAGTTAGAATTCTAGGAACTTGAGAGGGGAGAAACATGGTAGTGAGCTTTTGGGTGAGGATCAATGGAGAGAACATGAAGTGATCTCATTGTAGGAGTGTGCTATGGATTATCTCGACAGAAGAAGAATTGGAAGAAGAATTTGGCAAATAGACAACAAAAATCACAGAATTCCATGGTCATTGAGTTGGCCAACCTCTACACGAAAGCAATCCCCACTTTAACATACTTGAAAAGAGAGCATTTAGCCTTTGCTTAAAGAGCACCAGTGAGGGGGAACATGTTTCACTTTTGGATAGCTCCAAGTGTTAGAACATCAAGTCTAAATTTTCTTCTTTCCAATTTTCATGTATTACTTCTTGCTCTGCCCTCCGGGGACCAAACACAAGAAGTTTAATCCCCCTTTCACATGATAGTCCTTCATATACCTGATGACAGTCATCATATGCCACTGGAGCCTATTTTTTCTACAAGATAAAGTCCCCCCTGCCCCATCTCTAGCTGATCTGGCTATGATAAGAACTCAAGGCTTTTTTCCATCTTGGCTACCCTCTTTTGGATATTTTTCAACTTATCAATATGTTTCTTAAGTTGTGGTGTATAGAACTCAACATTCCAGATGTTGTCTGACGTAGGCAGAGTACAGACACGAGAAGTGATGTCTCTTAATGCCGCACAAAACCGCATTAGCTTTTGTTAGCCCTCAAGTCATATTGCTGGGTTATATTGGACCTGAAGTCAACAACAATCCTGAGATCACGAACCTGGCATGGAAATATGGCGTTATAGTGGTAGGGAATTTCAGCTGTCTAGCCATTTTCTGGTCATCTCTCTCTCCTCAAAGCTCACTTATCTTACTAATTAATTATTTTTTCCTTTAAACCTTATAAGAAGTGACAAGGGGAACTGTTCTAGTCCTGATTCTAACCAACCAGGAGGAACTGATTGCAGCAGTAGAAATACCAGAAACCTTAGGAACAAGTGCCTTCTCTGTCATGGAGCTTATAATAGAAAAGGTGGGCATTTGATGTGTATCCTAAATTTTGAGGAGAGCATATTACGAAGGGTTCAGATAAAGGATATATAAAGCCCAGTGGAATAATATTTTGAAGAAGGAGTTTGTCCCTGGGAAAAGGAGGCTCTTAAGAATTAAATTCTGAACACACAAGCAGAAATGATTCCAAAGGGGATGAAAAAGGGTAGATACCTAAAGAGACTGATAATGGATGCATGAGGAATTCTTTGACAAACCTGGATTTTAAAAAGACATGAATAGAAGATGGAAGCAGGGGCAAGAGCTGAGGATGAATACAAATGAGTATCATGGTTCTGTAATAATTGTATCCGGAGCACCAAAACTTAGAATGAACTGAGACTAATAAACAAGAAAGACAAGGAAAGTGATTTTTAAGCTATGTTGGAGGCAAAATGAGAATCAAAGAAAGGGTAGAACCAGTGCTTAGAATTTATGGGATCATAGATTTGGAAATGGAAGGGACCTCAAAAGCCATGTAATCTAGCCACCCTCATTTTATCAGTGATGAAATTGAGGCCCAGGGAGGTTAAGTGAGTTGACAAAAGTCACCACAACAGTGTCAGGGACAGGAATTGAACCAGGTATCCTGGGACTCCAGAATAGTGAACTTTCCACTACACCATACTGTCTCCTCTGTGGCATGATGCTATGAAAGGGTGATTTTTTTAAAAATGGAATTATTCCCTTCTGATTTTGTTTGTATTTTCTCTTTCAAAGAAAATGTTCTCTTGACAAATCTTTTTAGCAGAATGTAGAATCCAAAGATGGATCAGGAGATAGTCACGCAACATCTAGCCACCGTTGATGAATTTAAGTCAGCAAGAATGGACGAACTACATCCTATTTTCGTTCACTCATTTTGGTCATGTCTGACTCTTCATGACCCCATTTGGGGTTTTCTTGGCAAAGATAGTGGAGTGGTTTGCCATTTCGTTCTCCAGATAATTTTACAGATGAGGAAACTGAGGCAAATGAGGTTAAGAGACTGGCCCAGGGTCATACAGCTAGTAAGAGTCTAAGGCCATGTTTGAACTCTGGAAGATGAGTCTTTCTGACTCTAGGCCAGCATTCTGTGCACTATGGCGCCCCCTAGCTGCCCCAAACTACATCCTACTCTACTGTGAATGATAGGAGCAATGTCTCCATTCTTGAGAATGGCAAATCAGATCTCAGTGTTTACCCCAAATGGAAGAGTTTGTAAACTCTTAGACCAGTAAACTTGGCTTTTCTTCCCCATGAGACGTTAGAACATATTATGAAAGGAATAGCCTGTGAATACATAGTATAGGAAGCAGCGATTGCTAAAAGTAAGCAGGGCTGTATCAAGCATATGTTATGCCAGGTTATCCTTATTTCTTTCTTGATAGGGCAATTAGACTGGTAGAGCTGGGGTGTGTGGTGAACATATTTGACTTAGTTTTTAGCAGAGCTCTGGAAGCTGCCTCTCCTGGTAAGCTCTCCTTGTTCTACACTGCAGTCCAGTCAAACTGGACTTTTCTCTGTTGCTCATATATGGAACCCCATCTCCTGCCTTCAAGTGTTTGGACTGGAATTCTCCCATGCCTGGAGTATGCTCCCCTCCTCACCTCTGCCTCAGGGGATCACTTGCCAGTGCTTTTTCTACACCAAGTCTTTCTGGATCCCCCCAGTGGCTAGTGCCCTGCCTCTGTCAATTACCTTATATTGATTAATTACCTGGCATTTATTTTGCATATACTAATTTTCCTGTACATACCAACTAAGGCATTATTGATAGAATATCATAAAGCAGGACCTGTTTCATTTGTTTGTCACCACGGTGCCTAGTACTCTGCTTATTACATAGTTGTTGTTGGGTTGTTCAGTTTCTGTCCCACTCTTCATGACCCCATTTGAGGTTTTCTTTGCAGAGATATTGGAGTGATTTGCTGTTTCCTTCTCTAGCTCATTTTACACATGAAGAAACTGAGGTAAACAGGGTTAAGCAACTGGCCCAGGGTCACACAGCTAGTATGTGTCTGAGTCTGGATTTGAACTCACAAAGATGAGTCTCCCTTGCTTCAGTCCCAATCCTCTGCACCCCCTAGCTGCCTTTCTTACCATTGTAGGTTCTTAATAAATACTTCTTAATTGATTGACCCTAGAATCACACTGAGCACACAGCAAGATGCTCAGGAATATAAGAATCATGTGGCAGATGAGACCAGCTGAGAGAATACCAGATTTATATCTCCCATCTCCATCTCTCTCTCTCTGTCTCTCTCCCTCCGTCTCTCTTTCTCTCTCCCTCCCCCTCCCTTCTTCCCTCCCTTTTTCTCTCTCTGTTGCTTTCTGTCTGTCCTTTTCTCTCTCTTTGTGTCTGTCTGTCTCTGTCTCTTTCTGTCTCTCCTTTTTTCTCTCTGTGTCTGTCTCTCTATCTCTGTCTGTCTCTTTCCTTTTCTCTCTCTGTGTCTGTGTCTGTCTCTCTTGCATATACTATTGAGCAGACTGATAGGCAGCAGCTCCTGCACCATTTAAAGTATAATATTAATAATAATTATTATTTGGTATGTGTATTTGTGCTTGTAATTAAATTCACACAAGTTAAAAGCTTGTAGGATGGCTCCATTGTCTAGTTTAACGATTACCTTCCTCATTCTGTACACCAGTTCCCTCTTTAATCCAGCCTTGGATTGCATTAGCGTTTTTGATTGCCATGTTGTGTTGCTGACTCCTATTAACCTTGTGGTCCGCTCAAAGTCCCAGTTCTTTTTCATATGAACTTTTAGTTGATGCAGTGGATACACTGCTGGACCTGGAGCTAGGAAGACTTGAGTTCATATGTGGTCTTAAGTATTTACTAGCTGTGTGACCTGTAAAAGTCACTTAAACTTTGTTTGCCCCGGGTTTCTCATCTGTAAAATGGGGATAACAATAATGCCTGCCTCACAAGGTTGTTGGAGGATCAATGGGATAATAAGTGTATAGTGCTTGGCACAGGACCTGGCAGACAGTAAGCGCCATGCAAATGCTAGTTTATGACTACTGTTATTACTATTATTTTACTACTATGTTTTTCCTATCACATATTTATAAAATTTATTTCAGGGTTCCCACCTGACTTCTGATCAACAGCTTACCTGAGTACAGTAAAAAACCAAAAAAACCCACAAAAGCCATTCATTTAATTTTTTCCATGGCAGCCATATCATCCATCTGCTTTATTTATTTAAATGATTGATTACCTTGTTTTAAAGAGACCCCTTTTTATCTACAACTGTTTAAAGCCACAAACTGTCTTTCATGAGAGATCTAAGGAATTTCCAAGTGTAATTTTGACTGTGAGTTATTTTTACCTTGTTTATAAATAAACTAAGATTTAACTCCATTGAATTTTGCCCTGGTCAGGATGGCTTATGAATACATAAGATGGGAAACAATGATTACTGAGAATCAGCAAGGCCTTTGGATGATAGTTATGAAAGGTTTAAAAGAATTTTTTGTCTTTATTAATTAATTTATTTACTTTTAGTTTACAAGATTCAGTTCCATAATCCCTTGAGTTTCAAATTTTCTCCCCTTCCTTCTCCTTCCCCTTTCCCCCCATGGCAGCATGCAATCAAGTATAGGATTTGCAAATACTTTCACATTAGACATTAGTCTGGTTGTAAAGAAGGGTTGTAACCTATGGAATGAACAATAGGAAAGAAGAAATAAAACCAAACAAGCAAAAAGAAAGAGAGCAGGTAGTTTGCTTCAATCTGCATTCAAACTCTATTCTTTCTAGTTCTTTCTCCAAATGTAGACATCTTCTTCCATCATGAGTCTTTTGGAGTTGTCTTAGAACCTTGCGTTGCTGAGAACAATCTAGTCTATCAAAGTCAGTTGTCACACATCCACTGTGTCTGTAATTGAGTACAAATTTCTCCTGGTTCTTCTCTTCTCGCTCAGCATCAGTTTATATAGGTCTCTCCTGGTTATCATGAAGTCCGTCTGCTCCTCATTTCTTATAGTACAGTAGTATTCCATTACATTCATATACCACAACTTGTTTAGCCATTCCCTAATTGATGGGCATCCCCTTAATTAGTGGTGAAAGGTTTTGAAAAAACAAACAAACATTTCTTTAGGGGGAAGCTAGGTGGCAAAGTGAATAAATAGAACACTGACCCTGTAATCAGGAGGACCTGAATTTAAATGACTCAGATACCTGACACTCTCACTAACTGTGTGACCTTGGGCAAGTCACTTAACCCCAATTGCCTTGCCTTTCCCCTTCCCAACCCCCCCCCCAAACAAAAATAAAAACAAAAACGTTTCTTTCAAGTCAACTCACCCTCTCTGGGCGATCTCATCAGCTTTTAGACATACAATTATCATATGAATACAGATCACTTGCAGATCTACATGTCCAGCATTGGTCTCTCCCAAGCTCCAAGCTTGCATCACCAATTGTCTGTTAGACATTTCCAACCAGATATTCCAAGGGCATCTCAAGCTCAATGTGTTTTTAAAATAAAGAGGTAATTTTCTCTCCCCCCTTCTACACTTTTCTCTTTCTCTGGAGGGGACCACCATCTTTCTAGTCTTCCAGTTATATGATGTTTTTGTTATCCTTGACTTTCCATTCTTCTTCCCACCACCATCCAATCTGTTGTCAAGTCTTGTCAAGACTAATCCTACAACATCTCTTGCACCTGTTCCATTCACTCTCCTTGGCCATCCCTACAGGTCAGGCCAGACTACCTCTTGTATGAAACATTGCAGTGTCCTGTTTGATCTCCCTTTATCTGTCCTCTGCCCTCACCAATACATCCTCCAAATATAACTGCTAGAGTGAGATTCCAAAAGTCCAGGTCTGGCCATATGTGTTTCTCCCTTGATCAAATGGCTCCAATGACTCATTGCTTTTAGGACAAAATGTAAACTCTTTTGTATTTTAAGACCCTTCGCTACCTGACTCCTTACCTATCCAGGCTTATCACACTCTCTTCCCCTTTAGAGCCTACTTTATATACTTAATAGGTAACTGTGTGACCCTAGGCAATCATGTTACCCCTTTGGGATCTAGTTCCCTCTCTGTTAAATGGAGGAGTTGGACTAGATACCCTTTAAGGTACCTCCAAGCTCTGAATTCATGGTCCTTCGAATCACCACATACCCTCTATTCCCACTGATTGTTTTGGTCCACATTTCTTTCCTAGTCTTCATGTGTTTATGCTTGCTGTATGTCTGGGATGTTCCCCCACCCCTTTCCACAGCTCTCTTAGAATCCCTAGCTTCTTCCCAAGATCAGCTTAAGGGCCACTTCTTATGTGAGCCTTTGCCTCTTTTTCCACAGACTGGTGGCATCCCAGCCATTTCAAAATGACTTTCCATTGTATATTTATTTATGTGGTTCTATGTTGTTTCCCCCAGTAGAATGTAAACTGCTTGAGAGAAGAGATTGTTTTGGTTTTGTCTTTATAGTCCCAGAGCTTGATACACAGTTAATAAACTTATTCATTGATTGAGTTGTTTTAAGGAAAGTATTTTATTAAATGCAATAAAACATGAGTTATTACATGATAATTTGTTCATTTTCATCATCATTGCTGCTTTTTCGTCACTTTCATTGTCATTATTTTGTGGGGAGCTCAATTTTAGGCAGAACTCTGGTTTTGTAGAAGCCTGTAGTGCAAGGCAGCTTGGTATAGTGGAAAGACTTGGAATTAGAAAGCCATCAATTTGAGACCTACAACAGATATTCACCAGTTTTATGACACTGGCTAGGTCATTTAACTTTTCTGTATCTTCTTTAGAATGGGTATATAGTGCTTTCACTGCTACCTCATAGGATTTGTGGAGAGACACATAGTAGGCACTTAATACATGCTTATGGATTGAATTGGATTGATTGGAACCTCAAAATGTTATAGAAATAGGAGTTGTTGCTGTTTCAGGAGAGACATGTGATTTACATTCTCATTGTTGCGACCATTTAAAAAAATGACTCCTGCATTTACTTTTAACTGAATCTTAGCTAATGAATTTATGGAAACACTATTGTATCAGTTAGTAAGTTGCTAGACTCCTGATTCAGGCATTGGTTGTAAAATGCTCCAGTAGTAATATTCAACTTATAGTTGAGTTCATCCAGGTATCATAAAATAAAATTGAAGGCAATAGGAGTTCAGGTTTTGCTTCAGTAAGTTGGAGAGTTTTGCTTGAGTGAGACCTTCTGGAATTTATTTGGTTGTGGTAGCTTAGATACAGCATTTTACACTAAGCTTCCGCATCCCTGTAAGTTAAGTGTCAGGTATCACCAACCCCCATTTTCCAGCCCAGAAGATTGAGGTGCAGAAGTTAAATCAGCTTGTTTGGGAACACTGCTCACTTCTCAGTGGAAGAGTTATTGGACTTGGAAGAGAGGCTGCTCCCCTCGTGGGACCATCCTTGGTCTGGGAATCTCATTGAGTAAGGAGCTCATTTTGTGCGGCAGTCTTCTGGGCTTTGTCATCTATTTTGAATCAGGCAACAAGATTGTTAGTTACTGTGGTGATTTTGACAGAAATGTTTGATCCTTCATTTAAAGTTCGACAGCCGAGTGCCTCTTATTTTAGTGAATTTAGGGTGTACTTGAAAATGGTTTATTTTAAAATTGTAAAAGGGATGTGACTGAGAATTCTTGAAATGGAACTGCAGCCCTGTTCCTTTTTAATTTCTGCCTTTGGCAGCAGCTCCACTTGTATAAACTTACAGAACATTGAGTTAGTGGCTTAAAAAAAAACAACTTGGAAGTTCTCTCTCTACTCTTATGTTAATATCTTTCATTTACTTTCATTTTCAGAGATTTAGCTTTTTTAAATTTTGAAATAAATTCATTTTTAAAGAATGTGCACTTAAAATTTTGAATAAAATGCTTATTTTTCTCTTTAAAAAAAGATTTATTTGATCGTCACAGTCCAGTGGGGTAGATAGTTCAGCTATTATAAGGAATAGGGATGGGGTCTGTGTTTTGATTGGCACAGGGAACTTCCTGCTGAGGAAACTCCCCCTACCAATGCAGGGTGGCATCCCTCTGTCTTAGAGAGTTGCCTAGGGCCCTGAGAGATTTGTCTAGGGACATACAGCAGGTATGGGTCAGAGGTGAGACTTGACCCCAAGGTCTTTTAATTTCTGAGGTCAGCTTTCTGTTACTATACCATGCTAAGCCACATTTAAAATGTATGAAGGTCTTTTCTTATCACAAATATGTGAAATACTAAATATAAAATATGAAGCAAAGGCATTAAGCATAAAAATGTAAGCATTTTATTCTCTTTTTTAAAGATTTAACAGATATTCCTAAGACGTAGAAAGGTGACTTGATTAAGGCCACATGGTGGCTGGGGGCAGATTTTTGGACTTTGGCTCATTTTTCCAATTTCAGGTTCAGGGTTCTTTCCATTCCTAAGTGGGGAAAGGCAGGACTCATTTTTACTTACAGTCTTCAAATTTGAGGAGCTCATATTTTCTTAATATGCAATTTTTACCTTGGCTTCATTCCACAACATGTATGTTACTTTATTTTTCTGCCTTTGAAAATGCTGGCCATGGCACATTTATGAGTGTTCAAATCAGTCTACAGGTTAGACACAGAGACAGATTACACCCTTGTGTGAAGATTGTATCATCTGGAGTGTTGTCGACCAGAGACCCAAATCTTTGTATTTGTTTTTCCTTTTCAGCAAAGGACTTGAGGCCTTAGGTAAACCAAATGGACTGGGGCATGAAATTTGTTGAAAGCTGTTTCCTAGCAACGTTCTGATGCTTCCTGTAAATAAATACTTGACATTCACCTTGTTATTTTCCTTTCTCATATCCATGGTTTCCAAGAATAATAATACCTTAGCTCCATGCAAAAGGGCAAAGAAGTCTTAAAATTCTCCTCCATCTCTTCAGCCCTCTTTGATGGCAAAGTGAAGATATCTCTTATTCAGTAAGGAAATTTCCTTTGGCTAATTTATATATTTTATATGTGAAAATGCTGAACTCTTCCATCTATGTAATTGTCTCATTTTTAAGTGTTCAAAGTCCATAATATTGAGAAGACTCTAAAAATATGTGTATTCTGAATCTGTATGGTTTTCCAAATTTGATAAAGAATTTTCATTTTTCATTCCATCCTGAGGCTAAATGAGAGTCTAGATGTATGTTCTAAGGCATTTAAAAATGATATTACTACAACTTAGCCAACTAATGTCTCCAGTGTGTAAATTATTTTCAGAGGGTGGCAGTGAATTAACTCTTTCAGGCCTTACAGTTCTTTTGGATGTATTTTAATTGATTCACTGTTATTTGTAAATTGACATGCTGGTTCATGTGTCATTTGCTTTATCATGACAGAATAAATAAATTCTATGGCCAATCTTGATTAGAAAGCCAGAATTGAGTTGGTGGAGATGGGAATAAATTACATTCAAGAAACTACACAGGGCTTTTAATCATTTAAATTGCTTGCTGATTCAGAAGTCCCCTTCATTAAGACCTGTATTCTACCAGTGATACTGTGGTTGAGATTCATATCCATTTCATGATCCCTGAAGAATCAAGTTTTTGGGCAAGCCAAATGTCAATGGAATTATGATCCCAAGATCCCTGAATTTTAGAGCCAGCCAGATTCTCAGGGACCATCTATGTCAGTCAGTACCCCAAAGGAATCTCCAATGACATATACTTGCTCATCCAGGATCTATTTGAAGACCTAGTGGTCTTCACGATATATGGTAGATCTGTGGTAAGTCTAAGTAGGTTATGGCAGTATGTTACTTGGATGTGAGTTACAGCATAAAAGAAACCAGGAATGGCATATATAATAAATGAATGATTGGAAAAGGGTGTGGGTCAGTTTTGGCTGAAGCTAGAAAAAGCACAGCTGGAATGCTGTCCCTGAGATAGCCATAGAACCATAGGACAGTTTTTGTGATGGCTTCCATGAGGGATATGTGAAAAATTAGACAGGAATCACATATAACTTGATGGAGGGATTATGATTTATACTGGTGCATTTAGTGCCCACACCAATGCAATTATGGCTCTGCCTGGTCTCACTGGTTTGATTTTTAATGGTACTTACTGATCAAAATCAGGTAGTTGACTCCAGGCACACTAAAACTCTGTAAATTAAAAGCAAGTATGAATGTTTCTTATTATGCTTTTGTATTCCTTGTGCCTAACCCAAGTCTTCATTGCACAAAGTACTTAATAAATGCTTTTTGGTTTGGATTGGATGACCTTATAAATAGAAAAATACTAAAAATATATATTTTTTGGTAATGAAAAAAGACTAGATTTGTAGATTCTCTACCATTATATTCAAGAACTTTACAAGCATCACTTGGTTTGGGAGGTGCTGCAAAAGGGAAAAAATGAAATTTTAGAGGAATAAAGAATATTATTTTGAGTGCTGCTTTTGGGTGACCACCCCAGAGATTTGACAAGTTCATTAAAGATGAAAAAGATGATACTGCAAAAAATAATTTCACAAATAGTGATAGGAGAAAAGACTGATTCTGGACAAAATTTTTGAACAATTGATCTTTAGTGTCTTTATCCCTCAATTTTCCATTTTCTTTTCCTCTACCAAGGATTCAGTTGCTTACATACTGGCTCCTGTGGAGAGTTGATGTCTTTCCAGAGTAGCACCCACAATCCAGAGGGGATTTCTTAACCCTGTGCCCTAGTCAGTCATTATCTACCCCCATCTTATTCATAAAATCACAGAATATCAGAACTGGAAGGGATCTTAAAAAAGAAAAGATCATACATATAAAGTTGAAAATTACTTTAGAGGCAATTTAATCAAGGCTCATTTTCCAGTGAGGAATTGAAGTCCTGGGAGGTTAAATGACTTGCCCAAAGTCACACACATAATAAGCATCAGAGGCAGAATTTGCTCCTCATCACAACTACCTCCCATCTAGGCCAACTCTCTCATTTTATGCCTGCTACACTTAGAGAAGAAATGATTTTTCCCAAGGTCAAACAGGTGGTGTCAGAGCTGAAACATCACTCCAAATCCAGTGTCCTTTACATCTACATTTTGTAGATGTCTTCATGATTACACCAGTATGGGCATTCACTTTACTGATTTAAAACCACAACCCTTCCAAACTTCTCTTTAAATTTTTAAAAATAATTTTTAGGGAGTGGCTAGTTGGCACAGTGGATAGAGCACTGGAGTCAGGAGGACCTAAGTTCAAATTTGACCTCAGACACTTAACACTTACTAGTTGCGTGACTGTGGGCAAGTCACTTAACTGCAATTACCCTGCCTTCCCCCATTAAAAAAAAGCCAATAAAGATAGTTTTTTTTAGTGAACAAAAGTATTTTTTCCCCTTCCCTCTACTTTCCCATATTGCTACCGAAAAAGAAAAAAAACCCTTTTAAACAAATACAAATGGTAAGAAAAACAAATCCTGGCATCATCTGTCAGGAGGATATGGGAAGCTTGTTTCATCATGTGTCCTCTGGAATGGTGATTGGCTATTGTGCTGATTAGAGTGTGTAAGTCTTTAGAAGTTGTATGCCTTTATAGTGGTGATATCTTCTTATGAACTGTTCTCCTGGTTCTGCTTACTTCTCTCTACATCAGTTCATACAGGTCTCTCCTCCCCAGTTTCTTTGAAACTGTCCCCTACATCCTTTTTTATAACATAATAATATTACACCACATTGATATACAGTAGTTTATTCAGCTCTTCAGCAAATAATAGGTACTCCTTAGTTTTCAATTCAATGCTAGCACAAAAAGAACTCCAACTTTTTTTTTTGAGTCATTTTCCTTTGCTTTTATCTCTTTTGGATATAGACCTAGTAGTGATACAGCTGGGTCAAGGTACAGGCACAGCTTAAAGACTTTTGGAGCATAATTCCAGATTCTTTTCCTGAATGGCTCAACCAGTTAACAACTACACCAACAGTGCATTAATGTACCTGTTCTAGCATAGCCTCTCCAGCATTGTCATTTTGCATTTTTATCAACTTTGCCAATATGATGAGCATAGAGCAGAACCTCAGAATTGCTTTTAAGTGGAATTTCTATAATTATTAATAATTTTCATTTTTATTTTATTTTGATAGCTTACATTTCTTATTTTGAAAAACTACCTTGTTCATATTGGTTGACCATTTATCAAATAGGAAATGGCTCTTATTCTTATAAATTTAAATCAGTTCTTTATATTTCATAGAAACGAGGCCTTTATCAGAGATATTTGCTGCAAAGTTTCCTCCAAGTTGTTTCTCTTCTAATTTTTACTTCATTAGATTTGTATGCACAAAACTTTAACATTTTATATAATGAAAATTGTCCACTTTTTTCTCTTGTTTGATCCGGTCACATCTTTTATCATGAATTCTTTCCTTCTCCATAGACAATAGGTAATTTCTCATTTGTTCCTATAATTTATTTTTGATGTGATCTTTAATATTGAGTCATGTATCCATTTAGAGAATATTTTGGTGAGGTTTTGGTTTAAACCAAGTTTTTGACAGCTTGCTGTCCAGTTTTCCCAACAGAATTTGTTAAACAGTGAACCTGCTAATAACAGAGGTCTTTGAATTTATCAAACACTATGTTGCTCTTTGTTTCTTTATATTTATGTACCTAATCTATTCCACTGATTGACCTCTGTTTTCTTTAACCAAATTCTTTTAATGATTGCTGCTTTTTAGTACAGTTTGAGACCTGGTATTGATAGATCCCTCTTTGTTCTACTTTTTTTCATTATTGCCCTTGGGATTCTTGATCTTTTTGTTCCTTTGTTTGAGTATTGTTGTATTTTTTTCCTGATTCTATAAAAATAGTCTTTTGGGAGCTTGTTACAGTACTGAATAAGTAAACAATTTATGTGGTATTATAATTTTTATTATATTGGCTCAACCTATCCATAAGGAATGAGTTTTTCTGTAATGATTTAAGAGTCTTTTTATTTCTATATATACCTATTTAATAATTTAGATTAATTTCATTTCTGGGTGACCTAGAAGATATACTTCTAAGTATTTTATAGTTTCTGTAATTATTTTGAATCAATTGCTCTTTCTAGTTCTTGCTGGATTTTGTTGGTTACACATAGGAATGCTAATGATTTATGTGGATTTATCTTAAACTAAAACTTTGATGAAGTTATTTCCATTTTTAATTGACTTTCTACAGTTCTCTAAGTGCACCATTGTATATCATCTGCAAAAGCCAATAATTTTGGTTTCTTGTTTTCTCTTTTTGCTTACTCCCTCAATTTCTTTTTCTTATCTGACCACTATAGCATTATGTTAAATAGTAGTAGTGATTATGGGTATCCTTGCTTTACAACAATTTTATTGGAATGACCTCTTACTTTCCTCCCTTGTGTATGTTTTTCTTTTGGATTCATATAACTATTATTTACTATGTTAAGGAAAATTCTATTTATTCCTATGATAGCTAGAGTTTTTAATGTCATATGATTTTTATGGTTTATTATACTTATAGTATTCTTTAAGTTTAACCAACTCCACATTTCTGGTATAAATTTAACCTGGTGTGTAATCTTTCTAAAGGAATCTTTTTTAAGCCATTTTTTTCCAATCAACTTAAATAATGTTTGCATTAATTATTATTAAAGTGTATGATAGAATTCCTCCTGTAAATCCATCTGGTCCCAGAGAGTTTTTTCTTCAGGAATTCATTTATAGGTTATTCAATTTCTTTTTTCTGTGGTATAGTCATATAATTCTGTTAATCAAGGCATTTCACATTTTTATAACTACCCATCCATTTAATTTAGATTCTCAGTTTTATTGGCATATAATTGGACAAAAATAGTTTCTAATAATTTCCTTTATTATTTGTCTTCAATTCATTTTTAAATACTGGAGATATGGCTTCCTTTTTTCTTTTTAAAAATGAACCTTCCTAATAGCTATAGGAAATTCATCTATTTTATTGTTTTTAAAAATAGCTCTTGCTTTTATTATTAGCTAAATGACTTTTTTTGCTTTAAATTTTGCTAATTTCTCCTTTGATTTTCTGAATTTCTTTTTTGGTGCTTAACTAGAATTTAAAATTTGTTGGTTTTGTAAATTGTCACTGTTATTGTTTTTACATTACTTTTCTATACCTTCTCAAGCTTGTGAGAACTAGCACAAAAATTATTGTCAGGGAGGCAAATGGTTCATTTATAGTCTCTAAGAAGAAGATGAATGACTGCTTCTTAGAGATGTAGAAGGTATTATTAATAATGTGTGGGTTGGGTAGAGTGCCTTCAGCCTCTCTTCTAACTCCCTGATTCTGTGACAGTATTCTACTTGGGCTCTTCTGAATAACTAGGTGACTAATTAAGGTAACAATGGCCAATGTAACAATGGCTTAATGTGTTACCCTTCCCAGATAACACCTACAGTTCAACAACAATATTAGCTCAAAGGAATGAAATCTATTGGGATTTCAGTTGCCCTGACAGGCCTTGGACATCAGGCAGCTACTGGAATATCGTTACCTTGGTCACCAACAGCAACAGATAAACATCATTCCTGGAGAATGACTCTAAAGATGTAAAGTAGCATGGTTTAATTTCAGTCACATTCAGACAGGGCTGACTGATGATGTAATGATGCCCATCAAGATCAGAGCTGAAATGCTCAGTGTTGTGGGTCTGCCAGTCACAGTCTATGCTTTGTAAAATGGGCTTGCATGTGGTCAGCCAAAACTCAATTTTTAAAAGTACTGCATTCTCCTTCTTCCCCTTTCCCCCCACATAGTTGCCAGATAAGTGAAGTTGGCAGTAGGGCAGAAGCTGATTGGGTCAGACTGCAAGAAGGACAGAATAAGATAGAGCATCTGGTTGGATTCTTCATGGTCATGAATGGCCAGATGGAATGCTGGAAACTTGGTGAGAAGAGACAATGGTTTTGTTGCTTGGGCAGAAATGGAAATGAGTGTGGATCATTGAGTCTGCTTTTTGGTAGATTTGTATTCCTGGTGTACTGCACAATGGCAAATTGAAATTAAATGATAGCAAATGGTTCTTGGGGATTTGGGGGCTAGGTGAGCCTTTGGGTTTCTGGAGAATCATACTACTTGTCTAGCCAGCTCATCTGCTTATGTGGAAATTAGATCCAGTAGGGGAGGTTTATATTTTTTAGGTTTTTGAGAGAAGAAAAACTATCTCATAGTTGCTATTGCTGAGGGAGGACCAAATAATTCAGTGAGTCAAAGAAGGGTCCCTATTTTGAGAGTCTGCTGATTAAATTATTGGTCATTTAATTTTATACTACCAGGGGAACCTTTCAAGGGTATATAGAATTCTTCATATGCCCACTGCATTATGGCTCATTTTGTGTGTCACAGTCATTAAACTTCTTCTAAACTTGGGAATACATTAGGAGCAATCAAGGAAAATGTATGCTTTGGTTTTAGGAGAGAGGAAGCGTACGGGTCCTGAGGGGAGAAGACCTGTGTTCCAGTCCCAATTCTCTTGGCATACTATGACTGTGAGAAAGACACTTAACCACTCCTACATAGAACACTCACTGTTCACACTAGATTAGTGTGAGAAAAGACTCTGCAAACATTTAAGTACATAATAATAGTAATAACATTTATATAGTGCTTCTAACTATGTGCTCGGTTTTGTGCTAAGTGCATTGCAAGTATAATCTCATTTGATATTAAAAAGAATTCCCTTAGGTTGTGGCCTTTTGTGAATCACTTTCTCAGATGCCTTAGGTGGTTCTTTCCTAGCTTTTAGGCTATGTTCTTGATAGGGGAGATTGCCTGGTTAGTCATCTTCCAGACAAATACAGCATCACTGAAGTATAGATTAATTTTTCTGCTATTGATAGCTTTGAAAAGTTAAGTTGTTTTTCGAAGAATAATTAAAATAAAATACATCTGGAGGTAGTATTTTCATATTTGTCTTCCCTCATCACTTTAGTGGGGAAAACAAATTATATTAAATTACATTACACCTGTTATTTATGATGAACTATAGAATGTTTGGTTTTATAATTATGTTTGTAGTTTACATGGAGACTAAGCAACTGGATAATTGATGGAATCAGTCAATTTTTATCCTCTTCTGATGCCTTCAAATGGTGTGCAGTTAGTCTTGGGTCCTAAAAAGCTGTGTACCCTGCCAGTAGAATACAGTCTTGCAGACCCCAGTAAATTGGAAAGATTAGTGATAATTAAGATTTGGATTGTGTGTGTGTGTGTGTGTGTGTGTGTGTGTGTGTGTGTGTGAGAGAGAGAGAGAGAGAGAGAGAGAGAGAGAGAGAGAGAGAAAGAGAGAGATGTGCCCATAGTAACTCATGAAGATTGTCTAGTAGGGCAATGGAGAAGCTGCAACTGGTATCAATGGAAGACATGTCTACGTTAATGAAGTCATGGATCCTTGAAGGATTTTAATATTATGTATGTAGTTGAGAATCTAATTGGTTGAGTATAATTTTTCTCTTACTACATATTATGCCTCTTATATCCTTTATAGCTCAAAGGTATAACAGAGTAGCTCTGTAGCTTGCTCACTAAAGGCAGAAAATTGATTTTTCACATTTCTTGTTTCTTTTTTTGTGGTGTTTTTATTTTGTTTGTTTTAGACCAGTTTGTGTAAAGGGTGCAAAGGGAAGAAACCTGT
This sequence comes from Pseudocheirus occidentalis, assembly GCA_028646575.1. Classification (NCBI taxonomy): domain Eukaryota; kingdom Metazoa; phylum Chordata; class Mammalia; order Diprotodontia; family Pseudocheiridae; genus Pseudocheirus; species Pseudocheirus occidentalis. The sequence continues at coordinate 152,698,309 of CM053601.1, read as the reverse complement.
ATTTGGAGTTAGGGGAAATGAATTCTTGCTATGTCTCTGCTACTCAGTATGTGGGACCTCGACTCTTGACTTCCTAAGTCAAAGCCTCAGTTTCCTTTTCTGTGAAATAAAGGGGTTAGAGTAGAGAGTGCACAAGGTTCAGATTCCATTCTTTAGGTCTATTAATGTGTTGTGCTTTGACTAATAGAAGAACAAATTAATTTTTAATTACAGGATTTAGGAACAATTTACAAAGTTTGGAATCCTAAACTTGGGGCAGAAGGGACCCAAGACATCATCTATTCCAACATCCTTATTTTATAGATGAAGAGCTATTAACAGAGAGGTTAAGTGACTTGCCCAGGGTCAAACAGCTAGAAAGTATTTGAGGTGGTATTTGAACTGAGGTCTTCCCAGAACTCTATTCTCCATGTTATGTTGACTCTGCTGGTGGCTTTAGAAGTGATTCATTTATTTGAAGTTTTAAAAGTGAGCTAAAACATATGGGACTGAAAACAATACTGAGGCAAGTCTTTTTACATGAGTTTCTTTAAAAATAATTTTGTATGTAACACGCACGTCAACTTCATTGTCTATTGCAGAACTGTGCTGTTACACAGTATCACACTTGAACAATGTGTTGATTTACAACAAGAAAATTGAGAAGGTAATAAAAGATTTCATTGATTAAGGTCTGTCTGCGAAGAATGATGTCAGGACTCAGATTTCTCCTTGATAGTGTCACAATTGATCCTTCCTGCTGCTGCAGGGCATTTCTTAGACAGGAATGTAGAGAAATATTCAGCAAGATTGTTTTTAAAGTGTTGCATTTAGTGACTTACCGAAGGTCATAATCACATAGCTTTAGTGAATTTTTATTTTCCGATAAACTCAAAGGTTTTTTTAAAAACAAAACTTTAAATAGCTCTAATTTTTTTATGGTTAGCATGAAAAGCAATTTCTCAGTGACTTTTAATAATGGAAGGAGCAGCATTAGAATATGATGTTTTCTGGAATTTATCAAACCATATTGCAATACCCATTTTAGTAATACTCCTGAGTTGTGATTTCATGTGCTTAATACATTATCTTCAGCTTATAGTTGAAGTTATATCATCTGATGTATTGATTTGCAGTAAATACACAAAACATTATGAAGACTTTAGAACTTTAATTTCATTTTAATGATCCACATTTATATTGAAAAGCTCAATTGCAACTTTTAATTTCAATTTGGCATGTTTGGAAGACAATATATTTGGGTTTAAATCTGTTTTCTGAAGCTGGTATCTCAATGAGTCAGTGAAAGATTGCTACTATGAGCCATTTTCATTAAATCTAGCTGGTCCCTTCTGACATTATTATTATTATTGTTATTATTATCATTATCATCATCATCATAACAATAACTGAAATTTTATATGGGCTGAGAAAACATTTTCATTTACATTACTCCATTTCATCATCACCATCTTGTGAGATAGATAGTTCCAAGGATATTTTACAGTTGAAGAAACTGAGGGCTAAAGGGATCAAGAGGATCGTTAAGTGACTTGTCCAATGACACTTGACTGAGATTGAGGTTCAGAGTCTTTGATTCCAAAACTAGTTAGTCAAATGCTCTTTTTATTATAACACATGATGGCTTTTATGTCACGTGGTCATAACTGTTTAATTGTAAAATGGAATGATAATGGGTAGAGGAATACTATTACATTAGATTTATAGACTGTTAGAACTGGAAAAGATTTCAGAGAGCATGAAAAGAAATTGAGAATCCTTTTCAAAAGGAGGGAACGAATGACTTCATTGACTTCTCAGGGAATATACATTTCAATGAACAAGTGAATTCCTTCTGTGTACCTTGTGGGAATTACTAAAAAGTATAACAAAACCACGTGTTTCTAAAACACTTTAAGGATTGTAACGCACTTTCCTCACAAAAGTTTGATGGTAGAGGTCAATGCAATTATTATTAACAGAATTTTATAGATGAAGAAACAGAAACTCAAAGAGGCTGAGTGATTTGTCATGGTGTGGTTCCCACAGCTATTAAGTGGCTGAGTTGTCTAGATGCTGAAGTCTCTAGATTTTTTGTCACATGCTTTCTCCTCTCAACTCACACAGTCCCTACTGTAGTTTGGTCTCTCATCACCTCTTTCTTAGATTATATCAATAGCCTCCTAATTGGTTTTCCTGCCTCTCCTCATTCCAATCAATTCTCTGTATAAAGTGGTTTTCCTACAGTGTAGATCTGACCATATCACCTCCCAATTCAATAAATCCAATGGCTTCCTATTATGATTTCCCAGAATTTAGTATAAAGTCCTTGATTTGGCATTTAAAGCTCTTCACAACATGAATACTTTCTACTTTTCTAGGCTTCTTAGACTTAACTCCCCTCCATGCACTCTATTATCTATCCTTAGTGGTCTAATTACAATTCCTTGTACATGGCACTAATTTTTCTCATCTCTGTACCCTTGTTCAGAGGGTCCCCTGTGCCTGGAATGCTTTTCCTCCTCACCTCTGCCTCTTCAGATCTTTGGTTTCCTTTAGGACTGAGCTTCTTCAGGAGCACTCCCTGTAAAGCCAATCAATAGTAAATTCCTAAGAGAACGCTACTGTGAACAGCTTTTAAGATTCGGATTACACAGTATTAGTAAACACTCTGTTTATTCCATTACAAATCTAGATTCAGTACAATGTTCACAGTTTCAACAGTTCACAATATCATATACAATCTTCAGAACAAGGAAAGTCTCAAT
>CM053601.1:152639980-152695062 GCA_028646575.1 Pseudocheirus occidentalis | reverse complement strand
AGAGAGAGGGAGAGAGAGAGAGAGGGAGGGAGGGAGGGAGAGAGAGAGAGGCAGAGGGAGAGAGGGAGAGCAGGCTAAGCCTTCCAGGGGGTTCTTAGAGTTTTGGAGTTTCCTAACTTTTTTTTATCCAGAATCTCAGTGAACACCTTTTATCTTCCTGTAGCAGTGGCTTTGGTTGGTTCCTCTCTCCACTTTGTTTTTTCCTCCTAAAAACCCACTAATTATCTAGTCTTTATGCCTTATCTCCCTAGGCTTGGCTGTCAGAGGTGACCCACCTTGATGTGTCCTCTCCAGGACTTTTTCATAGTCTTAATAGGAGGAGCAGAGGGCCAACCTAGCAGGAAGTTTAGGGAGCACTAATTTAGGCTGTCCTTATACTTTGGTCACTTTATTTTTATACCTCCAGGCAGCAGCACTTCTGAGACCTCTTCCCCTTTTAAAGAGGGCTTTGATCTTAGATCCCTTTCTGCTTGGGATATGTTTTTGAAGGGATGAGGACACAATGTCAGCTTTCTTCTCCCAAAGGCACCAGTGGCCGAATTTCCCCTATAATCTGGGACTTTCATCATTTCCTCAGTGTTTATGGTGGCCCTAGGCCTGGGGAATAGCATTTAGCTTTTGTTTCCTGACCTAAGTGACTTGTTAATGGTAAAAGGGCCATCAGCTAAGACTGCTTTTAATAAAGCCTTTTCTCTTCTCCTTTACCCAGGGTTCCTGGTCAACAGTAAAACGTATTTCCCAAGTTTCCTCACTTTTTTCATCTTAAAGTTGCTTAAGGCAATTTGTATTTCAAGAAGAATGTCTCTTCAAATTGAGCAAGGGGAAGGAAGCAAATAGAAATCTCTTTAGTGTATCCATTTTACCTACCCAAAATAACACCTTATTCCTTTCTTGGCAGTTTAAATGTAAGAGGCACACCTTGCAATGACTACTTTGTAACTTCTTTGAAAGTAAAAGGGAAACAATTAATTAGAATGTTAAAGAACTCCTCTGGTGGAGACTCAGCATGGTCACTGAGTCTATGGAGCACTGGCCTGAGAGAAGATCTGTTTTCATTTCAGTGCAATTGAATACAGCACACATTTATTATATAGCTATGATAAAATAGTTATATTATGTTCTGGGGCTACAGAGAGGGCAAATGAGCTTATAGTGCTGGAGCTGGGTGGGAGGGGGCACATTACATTGGCATAAAGAAGTACGTAGGATGTGACAAAGACAAAGTAGAGAGCGGAGCAAATTGCTCTAGAACAATTTGAGGAGGGAGAGATCACTTTTACCTGTGAGATAAGCGATGGTTTCATGAGAAGTATGTGAGGAGGGCTAAAAATAAAGAGAAGTATTTTAGTTTGTAGAGTGAGGAGGGAAAAGCTGCCAGGCGGCGAGGAAGTGTCTTTTTTGTTCTTGTCACGTCATTTTCAGTCACGTATGACTCTTTGTGACCCCATTTGGAGTTTTCTTGGCAGAGATGCTGGAGTGGTTTGCCATTTCCTTTTTCAGCTTAATTTGCAAATGAGGAACTGAAGCAAACAGGGTTAAGTGACTTGCTCAAGGCCGTACAGTTAGTAAGTGTCTGAGGTCGGATTTGAACTCATGAAGATGAGTCTTCCTGACTTCCGGCCCCACATTCTATCCATTGTGCCACCTAGTTGCTGAGGAGTTGACTATAGAGATGCAGCCAGTTCAGGTCAACATCAAGGACCTATAAATAGTCCAGTTTGGGTAACATGCTGAGTGTGAGAAGGAAGAAGTGAAGGACTTTATTGCTTCACCGTGGAGTTTTTATTTTATTCAGAACCGTTAAGTAGGAGAGGGTGACTGGGGTTTTGACTCAAGATGCTTGATTTGTAGGATATCAACAGCATGTAAGCTTCTTTAACATCATACTGAACTTAGTGCCTAGTTAGCAAGAAAAAAATGACTTAAAGTGGGAAGCTAGACAACCCACTTCCACTCTCCCCCTTATCTTTGTACCCTCAGTCTCTCCTTCTCTATGGCTTCATTTCCTATACTGCCTACAAACATGCCCATCTCTCTCCCCTATGCTGAAAAAACCCTCACTTGATCCTTCCATCCCTGCTAACTATTGTCCTATTTCTCTTCTGCCCTTTGTAGCTAAACTCCTCAAAAAGGCCACCTAAAATAGGTGTCTCTATTTTCTTCTCACCCTCTTCTTAACCCCCTATAACCTAGCTTCTGATCTTATCATTCCACCAATACTCCTATCTCCAAAGCTGCTAATGATCTCAGCTGGAAAATCCAATGACCTTTTCTCAGTCTTCATTCTCCTTGACCTCTTGGCTGTCTCTGACACTGTTGATCATTCTGTCCCCCTTGATGCTCTCTTCTCTTTTGGTTTTAGGACACCATTCTCTCCTGCTTTTTCTCCTAACTATATGAATGTTCCTTCTCTTTTCACCTTTGCTGGATCTTCCTTCAGATCATACCTTCTAACCACAGGTGTCCCAGAGGGTTCTTTCCTATGTTCTTTTCTCTTCTTCTATATTACTTCACTTGATGATGTCATCACTTTATGTGGATTTAATTACCACCTTTATGCTTATAATTTCCCAATCTGTTTCCTGTCCCAGTCTCTCTGGTGACTTCCAGTCCCACATTTCCAACTGCCTTTTAGATATCTCAAATTGTATGTCTGGTAGAAATTTTAAATTAAATGTGTTCAAAAACAAAACCCATCCTTTCCTCTAACCCTCCCCACCTCATTCCTTCCCTATTATTACAGGGAGTAGCACCATCCTCCCAGTCTCTCAGGCTCATAACTTAGGAGTCATCATGGGCTCCTCACTATCTCTCAACCCCACAAGGCCTGTTAATTTCACTATTGCAATATCTCTCAAAAACACTCCCTTCCCTCCTCTGACACTGCCACCCCTCTGGTCCATTCCCTCATCACCTCAACACCTAGACTATTGCAACAGTGTATTGGTGGGTATGCCCACCACAAGTCTCTCCCCACTTTAATCCATCTTCCATTAAACCACTAAAGTGATTTTCTTAAAATGCAAGTCTGATTACATCATTCCCCTACACAACAAACTCCAGTGGCTTCCTATTGCCTCCAGGAACAAATACAAAATATGGCATTCCTTGCCCCTCATAGCCTAATTACCTCCTACCTTTACAGTTTTGTACTTTACTCCCCAATATGTATTCTTTAATATAATGACATTGACCTCCTCATTGTTCCATGAACAAGGCATTCCATCTCTTCATTCCAGGCACTTTTTTTGGCTGTCCCTTATATCTAGGATGCTCTCCCTTCTCCTTTCTGACTGATAATGTTCCTGGATTCCTTGGCATCCCAACCAAAATCCCACCTCCTAGAGGAAGCCTTCCCCAACCCCTCTTAATACCAATGTATTTCCTCTTTTAATGATTGCCTCTGTATCCTGTTTATAGGCTGATTTGTATGTATTTATTTGCAGGTTGTCTCTCCCACTCAGTTGTAAGCTCCTTGAAGGCAAGAACTCTTTTTTGCCTCATTTTGTATCCCCAGTGCTCAGCACAGCCTAGTACTGGTGCTTAATAAATGTGTATTGAATTGAAATTCAATAGTTTATTTATATAGGACTTTTCAGATGTGATGTCATTTGATTCAAGCGGTAGAAGTGAAATACAATCGATCAACTTAAAATGCTTTTCAAATAACTGATCACAAATGGATTTTTTGGCCCAGAATGTGACTGCTGTCATAAGTAGGAATAATAGTAGTAAGAAGAAGAAGGAGATGGAAGAAAAGAAGAGCAGGAGGAGGGACAAGCAGAGGAGGAAGGACAAGAGGAAGAAAAAGAGAAGAGAGAGGAGGAGGAAAAGGAGGAAGATGAAAGAAGGAAGGAAGGAGGAAGAAAGGAAGAAGAAGATTTATGAGTATCTGTTAACACATGATAGTATTCCCTGATGAGGAAACTCCCTCTACCAGTGCAGATTGTTTTCTGGCCAATGACTTAGTCTTAGAGAGATGCCTGGTGCTGCTGAAAAGACGTAGCTTACCTATAGTTGCACAGCTGGGGTAGGAGAGAGGCAGAAAAACAAAGCCAGGTCTTCTTGACTTCAAGGCTACCTGCCCTTCCCCTCCATCTTCCTCCTCACCCCCCTCCCCAGCACTATCCCATTGTCTCTCACAACACACATTCTTTTATTTTATTATTCATTTGTAAGGTGACTCATACTTTAATTTTAAAATTTTCAATTAATAAGCATTCATATTCTTTCCTGTTAACATTCCCTCTACCGTCACTAAAAACAAAACCCCCAAATCCTTGTAACAAATATTCATAATCAAGCAGAAACAAATCCCTACTTTGGCCATGCTTACAAATATTTATCATTCTGTATTTGAGTCTATTACTTCTCTGGAGAGGGAGAGGGGTAGCATGTACCATCACAGATCTTCTGGAATCATGGTTTATCACTGCGTTGATCAGTATTCTGAAGTCTTTTTAAAATTGTTAAAACAGTATCATATACATTGTCCTACTGATTTTGCTCACTTTTTTCTGTATCAATTCATATAAGTGTATGTGGTATGTGTGGTAGGGTTGTGTTCACTGTATGTTGTGTTGTTTTGCCCATATAAATTATATGTGTCTCATGAGTCTGTCTAGATATGATTCCCTGGACGGCAAGAATAGATATCTCTAGAGTATGTTTTCCTCATTCTTCTCCAAAGAAAAATTTTGATTTCTGCCAGGAGGAAAAGCAGGAGATCAGGGTCAGAGACTGGCCATTCTGCTTTCTTCAGAGGGAGTGCTGGGCTAAAATTATGTCTATCTATTCTCTTAAATATTGTTAGTCTTGATTCAAAGTACACTATCACTACCCCTTAATGGAGGAATGTCCCTAACTATATATCCAAGATTCAACTCCCTTCCCATCAAGAGCCAGCTCCACGATGAATAAATGTAGCAAAGAGCAAATAACTTTATTTATCCAAACTGAAAGCAGACAGAAATAAGAGGAAGTACAAATGAGACAATATATTAGAAACTAGACAGAGTGAATGATGAACTCTTCCACTTAGAACAAGATAACTCAGTTCAACAGAGGTGAAATAATTCTCTCCTCTTGGGCAAGTCTTAGATATCACCCAAGGGGAAATTCCTCAAATTCCTTAGTGTACTAAGCAGAGAACAGAGACATGTTTGAGGTCACCAGCGCCTCTTTTTCTTGGCATCTTCTTAGAGCATTTCTCTCCCTCAGGGATTTGGAACTGGGTATCTTTTCTAGCAAAACTGGAAGCCAGAAGACCAGGATGTCTCTTCTCTTAAGCTCTCACTGAAAACTCCATCTCAGTCAATATTGAGAGTTTTATGCAAATGGACCCTTGAGCTAAAGGTTTCATAAGTCTTCCCAGGTTTTTTTGGAACTTTCTCTTTTATCATCTCTTAAAGTATGATATGCTATCACGTTCACATACCATATCTCTTAATTTTCTACCAACTGTTCTGGTTTTGACTCCACAACCATCATGCTTCTCCCAGGATAAATTCAACATGAGACAACTCATCATCATGGAAATTGCTTTGGCTTTGGTACTCAGCACCTCCTCAGCATCTTCAGTTGCCTCTTCCCTCTTATTAAAGGCTGGAAGGCAGAACAAAGTACTCCTCACAAATCCTCTCATAAGTTCTCAACCTGTGGGTTATGTTCAATTTGTAGCAATGAAAATATATCCTGCATATCAGATGTTTACATTACGATTCATAACAGTAGCAGAATTACAGTTATAAAGTAGCAGTGAAAATAATTTTATGGTTGGGGGGGTCACCAGAACATAAGGAACTGTACTAAAGAGTCAAGGCATTAGGCAGGTTGAGAACCACTGTTCTAGAGGGTTCCGAACGTTCAACCATCTCTTCATTCCCCACCAGCTACTTTGCGTAGTTTGGAATTCATAAACATCATGCCCTCATGCTAATTGCCTTTGGAACCCCCTTCCTCCTTCAGCTTCTTTTTGTATAGTGTCTTCTCCTATTAGATAGTAAGCTCCTTGACGGCAGAACTGACTTTCTTTTTCTTATTTATACCCTTAGCATTTAACATAGTGTCTGATATACATATACACATACATACATATATATATATATGCATATGCATATACATATATGTAAGTCTTAATAACTATTTGTTGAGCATTGACATAATTTGTTTCTCCATTCACCAATTGTTTGGCATTCCCTAGTTTCTAGTTTTTTGCCTCCATAAAAGAGTTGATATTCATATTTTTATACATTTGGATTCTTTTCCTTTTTAAAAAAAATCTCTTTGGGGGCATAGGCATAGGCATAACATTATGGGGTCAGATAATATGCATAATTTAGTGACTTTTTGATTACACCAATACACATCTCTATTAAGTACCTTAATATTCCAGTTTTACCATAGCCCCTCCAAAATTTGTCATTTTCCTTTTTCTGTCAACTTTACCAGTCTGGTGGATGTGAAGTAAACATCTCAGAATTACTTTTATTTGTGTTTCTTTAATTATTGATGATCTAAAAGATTTTTTTTCCATATAGTTGTTAATCCTTTGGATGTCTTCCTTTGAAAACTACTTGCTCATTTATCAATTTGAGAATTGTTCTTCTTGTAAATTTGAATCAGTTTCTTATTTATCTTGAACATGAGATCTTTATGAAAGAAACTTTATGAAACTTCACCCTGGCACTTCCCTCAACATCTGGGGTCTTCTATCCTTTTCTTCCTTCGATAGCTCTTTCTCCCACTTGTAAATTTTTCCTAGAACCTCCATTTTGAGGATGGGGTATCCTTCATTCATTTTATGACTCTGCTTTTGATTCTATGGACTTTACCATCATACCCCCATATTTCAGCTTCTTTTGTGTATTGTTTCCACCTCCCACCCCCAATTAGAATATAAGCTCTTTTGGGGCACAGACTCTTTTTGTGTATATTTATTTCCCCAGAACTTAGCATAGTTCCATGTACACAGTAAGTACTTAACAAATTTTTCTTGACTGACTGACCTTGTTTAGTGATGAAATCTCCTCTTCTCCACACATCTAAAAGGGAGTTTCATCCTTGCATCTTCAGTTTGTTTATGATGTGACTTTTTATACCTAGATCATTATTTCTCTCTTTTGCTAAGGAAAATGTTTAGCAATATAAATTTTCCCTTGAGGACTGCTTTGGCTACATCCCCCAAATTTTTACATGTTGTATCATTGTTTTTATTATTTTATATGAAATTATATATTATTTCTAGGACTTGTTTATCTCACCAATTATTTAGTTTTTAGTATTTAGCTAGACTTGGTAGCATATGCCTGTATTCCAAGCTACTATGAGGCTGGTGGATCTTTTGAGTGAGGGAGTTCTGAGGTGTAGTGGGTTTTGTCAATATATTTGCAGACATATGTTCACTAATTATATATTTTCCTTAATTTTACTTTGAGTAATGGACTTTCCTTGCTGCCCAAATCCTCTTCATCATAGCTTCTTATCCTTTCTTCTTAAACACCTCTTTTACAATTCTCCCTCAAAGCTTAGAGATTTGTTTTGTTTTGTTTTGCTTAAAACAAATTCCTCTCTGAATTTACTATTTTTTTATCTCCTTCTTTACCTCTTCCTTTCTTCCACCTTTCCCTGTTGAGTTGAATGTGTATTTGCATTTGTGTTCTATCCTCCTTTGACCAGTTCACATGAATGTCAGGTTGAGATGATACCCACTTCTACCCATTCCATGTTTGTATAGTTTTTACTCGTGTGCCCTGATTATGTGAAATAAGTTCTACTTTTCTTCCTTTCTTTTCCCCTTAGTGTATGCCTTCCCCTGCTCTTTCCTCTCTTCCTTTAAGATGATCAAAATATGACGAAATCACTCATAGTCCATCTGTCTCATTCAACTCCTTCTGTGACTGCTGATGACCTTAGCATTCAGAAGGGATCTTGGAATCATCCTCTCCTCCCCTCCTATTTGAATATAAACTGTTCATCCTTATAAAGCCTTGTCCTTATTATTTACTTATATTTCACTTTTTATGTTTATCTTGGCTCTTGTGTCTGTATTTCAAAGTTTTTATTTGACTTAGGACTTTTAATCAGGAATTCTTGGAAGTCCTCTATTTCATTGATGATTCATTCCGCACCCCCATGCCCAAAAGATTATACTTAGTTTTTTAAAGTAAGTTATTCTTGGTTATAGACCTATTTATTTTGCCTTTTGGAATATTGCATTTCATGCTTTCTGTTCCTTTATTACTGTAGCTGCTAAATCTTGGGTGATTCTGACTGTGTTTCCTCAGTATGTGAATTCTTTCTTTCTGTCTACTTGCAATATATTTTATTTGAACTAGCAGCTCTGGATTTTGGCTATGATATTCCTGGAAGTCTTCATTTTGAGATTTCTTTCAGGAGATGATCAGTGGACTTCAAATTTTTTTCTCTTCGCCATCTTGTTCTAATATCTTTGTATAATTTCATTTATTTTCCTTGAAATACAATATCCAGGGCCTTTTTCATCATGGTCTTCAGATATTCTAATAATTTTTAAATTACTTCTCTTTGATTTGTATTCCCTGTCCATTTTAAAAATATAAAATAATTTACATTTTCTCCCTTTTTTCTGATATTTTATTTTTTCAACATTTCAGTGTATTTCATGGAGTAATTAAGTTACTTGATCTCTTCTTTTCAGAGTCTTTCCTGGGTGAGGTTTTATAACTCTGGTACTGTTAATTCTCTTTCCATGTGTCTCTTCCATAACTCTAACTTGTTTTTCAATTCTTTCCTCTGTTGCTCTCATTTAATTTACAATGAAATGGCACTATTTGTCACCCTCTTCTTGATACTCTCTTCTCTCTAGGTTTTTGCGACACTGCTCTCTCCTTCTTCTTTTCCTACCTGTTTGACCACTACTCAATCTCCTTTGCTGGATATTTATCTGAACTGCACTCACTTCCTTGGATGTTCCCTAAGGTCCTATTCTGGGCTCTCTCCTTTCCTCTAAACCATTTCACTTTGTGGTCTCATCAGTTCCCATTAATTCAATAATCATCTTTATGCAGATAATTTTAATTTCTATTTGTCCAACCCCAACCTCTCATTGGAATGCCAGTTTCATATATCCAACTGCTTTTTATACATCTTGAACTGGATATTAATACATATTAAACTCAACTTGTCCAAAACTGAACTTATTGTTTCTTCCCCCCAACCCTAATCTCTTCCAAACTTTTCTGTTACTGTCAAAAATGTCACCATGCCCTCAATCATCCAGGCTTGAAGCCTAAGTATCATCAACTCCTCTCTCACCCTTCACATCCAATCAGTGGTCAAGTCCTGTCATTTCCACTTTTGTAACATCTCTCCTATCCACTACCTTCTCTCCTCTGACACTGCCATTACTATGGTACAGACCTTCATCACCTCATGTCTGAACTATTGCAATAGCCTGCTGGTTGATCTCCCTGCCTCAAGTCTTTTTCCACTCCTGACCATCCTTCATTGAATTTTCAAAGTGATCTTCCTAAAGGACATGTCTGACCGTGTTACCCTTTCTCCCATTCATTAAACTCCAGCTATTCCCCATTACCTCCATGATTCCTCTGTTTGGCTCTTAAAACCCTTCATAACCTGACCTCTTTCTTCTATCTTACTTCCTTTTACATACTCTGCAGTACAGAGACACTGACTTCTTTGCTGTTCCTAGTACACAGTACTCTGTCTCCTGACTCTGCATTTTCATTGGCTATTCCTCATGGCAAGATCTGTCTCCTTCCTCATCTCTGCATCCCAGCTTCCCTGGCATCCTTCAAGTCTCTGCTAAAGTCCCACCTTCTACTTTGTCAATCCTTCTTATTCTTAAAGTCTTTGCTCTAAGATTATCTCCAATTTAGCCTCCCTCCTTCCTTCCTTCCTTCCTTCCTTCCTTCCTGCCTTCCTTCCTGCCTTCCTTCCTGCCTTCCTTCCTTCCTTCCTTCCTTCCTTCCTTCCTTCCTTCCTTCCTTCCTGCCTTCCTTCCTGCCTTCCTTCCTTCCTTCCTTCCTGCCTTCCTTCCTGCCTTCCTTCCTGCCTTCCTTCCTGCCTTCCTTCCTTCCTGCCTTCCTTCCTGCCTTCCTGCCTTCCTTCCTTCCTTTTCTCTCTCTCTCTCTCTCTCTCTCTCCTCTCTCCATATATATAATACACACATATAGTGTATATATATACACACATACATATATGCATGTATAGCTGTATATAGAGTTATTTGTGTGTTGTCTCCCTCATTAGACTGTAAGCCCTTTGAGAGCAGGGTTATTATTCATCTTTTTGTATCCCCAGCACTTAGCACAATGCTTGGCACAGAGTAGGTACTTAGGAAATGTTTTCAGACAACTTAAAATGTAATTTTTAACTCTTGCATAATTTCTTCTAGGAGTTCTAATTGATTTTCACATGGCTAAAGCTGTGTTTTTCTTTGAGGCTCTGCTGTAGGTGTTTTGGAATTCTTCTACTCCTTCTGGTTTGTGTCTTGGGCATTCTTGTCATCATAATAGCTCTTAATCTGTTTGTTTGTTTTCCTCCTTATTCCACCTTTACTTTTCAGATGAGGACTTGGTGTTAGGGCTAGGCTCTGTGTACTTCTGGCAAGATTGTCATAGTCTCTCTTATCTGTTGTCCTGCAAGAGTCAATGCAAAATATTGGTGATGAATTGGGATGATTAATTTTATTTGATAATTATTATAAGATGATTATGCAGATATATTCAAATCATCCTTTATATATGCAAGTGAAGGGAACACTGTATGTTTTGCTTGTTGTGTCTTAATGTATAAAGTTTCCTTCTACTTTGAAAGAAAGGAAGACTGAAGAAAAGAAAGCTTATCAATTGTGGCTCAAATGCAAATCAAATTAATACAGAAGTAAAAGTTTGGGCAAAAGTGCCACCTGGTGGAAAGAGTTCATAGGTGCAGGTAGAAACTGGCTGAGAAACTTGACATTTTTTTCTACTACCTTGGGATTTTTCTACTACCTTTTCTACTAACTTAGAATCATCATAGGATGCTGGAGGAAAGCTTTGAGATGATCTAGTCTATCCTTTTTGTTTTACAGATAGATTGTTTACATTCTTACTGTAAAATTAGAATGAAAAATCTAAATGTTAAATATAGTTAAATGTATTTTTCATTACCTTAATATGATATAAATGGACCAGTTAGGTATGAGAAATGTCCCCAAAACACAACTGGATTCCTATTATTTATTTTCCTTTATATGATAGGTTCTATTACAAAATATTTTTGGAAGAACCAGAAATACAACTGTCTTAGGTTTGTATTATATGTCACCTTTTTTTTCTTTTTAGGGAGATAAGTTCTTAGAATTTTATTGGAGTTTCTTTCTTTTAATTTCATCTTATAAAGGTGACTGACCAGGGATAAACCTAGGCAACTGAAGCAAACTACAAGATAAGGCCTCTGGGGGCTTCGACCGTATCTGTTTGATAATCTCCCTATAGCGGAGATGGGGAACATCTCTGACCTGGCTGCTTCATTACACATACGCTCATTTCATTTCGTATGATTACTTCCTGATGGTGGGATGATCTGATGGGGTCAGGCTATTGTAGATCTCAACCCACCTCTGAGATCTGGGCCATAAAATGGGGGAGATACTTGTAAGAGGACCAATTGGGAGAACCGCAATTGATTATGGCGAATGTGGAAAGATTTCTGAATTTGGAATTAGAGAACCTAGATTTCAATTCCAATTGTCCACCTATTTCCTGTGTGACCTTAGGCGGGTTACTGTGAGCTTCTGTTTTCTTATTGCAAAGTGAGGGTTTTGGAGTAGACTCTTTTAAAGTGATTTCTTAGCTCAATTTCAATTTAATCCTATAGTACAGAGAAGAGCAGAGAAATACAAGCAAAGATCAGGCTGAGGTTCCTGGTGAAGTCTGCATCAGCACAGACCCCTCAGTGGCAGCCATGCTGAGGTGGGTGTGGAGGGGTAGAGGCTTTTGGCCTCAGAAATGCTAGTGACAAAACCTTTCATTAATTTCTAGAGTGGAAACCGCATGACCCCAGGTAAAGAGAGAACCCTTAGGATCAAAAGGTGGCAGCTACTACTGTAGTGTTACAGTGGCAAGACTTCCTGGTCCCAGGCTCTGGGTAACTATATGACTGTTGAAATGGAGGAGCAGCAAATGATAGAGCCATAGTGTGAAGGAGAAAACCAGGATGTTATTCTCCTATTAGCATGAATTCATTGGATTCTGCAGGTTTGTAGAAACTGTTGGCTTTCTAGCAATTCCAAATGGAAAGGTTCCTTTTGGGAAAACCCTAACCCTTAGGATAGTACCATAAGTCTGTAGGAGTAGATAGAGTCCTTATGGAACATGAAGACTTACCAGAAGGTGAGGGGGATAGTATCTTCTAGAACACCCTATACGTTTGTTTCCCTTTGTTGTTGAGTCCTTTCAGTCCCGTCTGACTTTTCATGACTCTATTTGGAATTTTCTTGGCAAAGATACTGGAGTGGTTTGCTATTTCCTTCTCCAGCTCATTTTACAGATGAGGAAACTGAGGCAAACAGGGGTAAGTGACTTGCCCAGGGTCACACAGCTAATAAATATCTGAGACTGGATTTGAACTCAGGAAGATGAATTTTCCTGACTCTGGGCCTGGTACTCTATCTACTGTGCCAACTAACTGCCCATGTTTACCTTTGAGGGGTCTCAATTATACAGCTTTGCTTTAGTCATGGTGAGGAAGGAGTTTGGGAAAGGATAGGAGATTCTCTAGGACATGGGAGAATTTGTCTTGATTATTTATGGGTTCCTGTAACACCTTTGCATTTTTTTCATTTTTTTTGTTAGATGAAATAAAGACTGTCCTATAGCCTAGGTATACTGTTATTTTGAATGCTTGAATAGGAGCTCTTTTATTCATATAGTTAGAAACCTAGACACTATCTGTCTGTTTGTTCATCCATCCATCCATCTGTCCATCTGTCTGTCTGTCTGCCTGTATATCTACCTACCTACCTACCTACCTACCTACCTACCTACCTACCTAACCTATCTATCTATTATTTGGGGGATGCTCTGAATGAGAGCAAAGTGAATCAAGGAGAGTGATTGATGAGATTATTAAAAGTAACAGTATAAAAAATGGGAAGAGAACCAGACTTTTCACAACTATGGTAAAGGGAAGTGTTCTGGGCCAAACAAAGGATAAAAGAAATCAGAAAAATAGGAAAGATGATTTAGATTCCATAATATTGAATAACTATGTGTGTGGGAACTTTATATCAACTATCTCTGATAAGGGTCTAATAGTCAAGATACATGAGGATTTAGTGTTCTTTCTTTCGCATTGTACTGCTTTTCAAGAAAAAGCTAATCCTTCATCTCTATATTAGTTTTCAAGGTACTAAAGGCAACTTCTTTCTATCCTCCTTATACTGAGAATTAAAGCAATTATAAAAGACCAGAACCATTTGCAAATGGATAAGTCATCAGAAGATGTGAACAAACAGTTCTCAGAGGCAGAGTTGTAAACTATTAATAACCTTATGAAAGACTACTCCAAATCACTAATAATAAGATGAATGGATATTTTTACCAAGGGTGAAGCATTACCTAATACTGAGCAAATTAACAAGTATAACACAAGCTAGGAATAGTCAGTGCTGGGGGAACTGTGGAAAGACAGCCACACTAACTCACTGTTGGTTAGGGCTGTGGTGGTTCAACTATCCTGAAAAGTAATTTGGGATGATGCTTTTTCAAAGCTACTAAAATTTCCATGTGCTTTGACTTTATAAGTTCTCTTGTTACTCATCTATCCCAAAGAGGTTAAAGACAGAAAGACAAATCCCATATGTGTCCCAATATCCATAGCAGCACTTTCTTTAGTAACAAAGAACTGAGAGGAAAAGTGGATGTTCATTGATTGGGGGAAGTTATTAAATAAATTGTGCTGTATCAACCTAATGAAAGAATGATAACCATAGTAGCATCTATGTAATACTTCAATGTTTGCAAAGCACTTTACATGCATTTCGTTTTATCCTCACAGCAACCCTAGGAGGCAAGTACTAGTATCCTTGCTCAGGGTCACATAACTAGTATGAGTCTTCCTGACTCCTGATCCAGTGTTCCATTACTGTGCCCTAAGAAACAATGGGAAGCTAGGTGGCTCAGTGGATAGAGCACTGGCCCTGGAGTCAGGAGGACCTGAGACATTTACTGGCTGTGTGACCTTGGGCAAGTTACTTAACCCTGTTTGCCTCAGCTTCCTTATCTGTAAAATAAGCTGGAGAAGGAAATGGCAAACCACCTCAGAATCTCTGCCAAGAAAATTCCAAATGGGGGTCACTGAGAGTCGAACATGACTGAAATGATTCAAGAACAACAACCAAAGAAACAACGGCTATCAAGAGTTGAATGGGGATTCTTACCCGAATTGATAGAGTGAAAGAGGCAGACCGGCAAAACAATATAGACATCTTGTCTTCATCAATGGAAATGCAAATCCTTTAAACTAGATCCTTAATACTGTACAATTATGGTGACCAGAAAAGAGATAAGAAAATGTATTTCCTTTCTGTGCCGCCTGGTTTATGGCCATCGGCCATTACTGTCCTTCCCCCCTCCTCCTCCCCCTTCATCCTTCTCCCCCTTCTTCCTCCTTCCTCTTCTCCCCCTCCTCCTTCCCCTTCCTCTTCTCCCCTCCTTCTCTTTCCTTCTTCCTCATTGCCATGGGCTCTGATAGATGAGCCTTTATCTTTCTGGCCATCTCCTCGCTGGGATCCTTACATTCCCACCATTATTCTCATTTCTCCCACGTTGGAAACTTAAACTCTGCTTTTGGGTTGCCTGGCTCTCAGAGGTGGGTTTTCCCTTTACCTTAGCTAGGACCAGGCCACCACACTGCTCCCAGGACATCTCTATACCATTCTGCCTCAAGCTTAGCCTTAGTGAACTCCCTTACTCCAACCCTCCCCGGCCTTTCTAGCTCCCCTTTATGTTTTATCATCTCAAATTAGAATGTAAACTTGAGGATAGGAACCACTTCCATGCTTGTATTTGTGTGCCCAGCACTTCACACAGTGCCTGGCACATCCTAGTAAGTGCTTAATAAATGCTTTATTCTTTCTTTGCAGAGGTGGGGAACTGCGATCTATTAAATTATTATGTATTCTGTCAGGATTGTTGATTAGTTTTACTGAACTTCTTTTTGACTTTTATTATTTGTCACAAAGAATGGCTTGATGGGTATGGTTAGGTGCAAAGTTATATTTGGAAATGAAGGTGATGTAAGAAAAAATATATTAAAATTAGACATTTTGAACATATGATGGTGTTAAACCATGCTCTTCTTAAGGTCCTTTCTAGCTCTAAGAAAGTGGCAAGAGGCTTTGCTTTATAATTATACTGACCTGAATGCTTTTTTTAGACTTGTATCATTAAGTAATAGCATTAAAAATTGCTTTTGTAGCGGTGTTGTTGAAAACTTGCTATAAAGTGAAATTCAAATCACAGAATCTCAAAGCTGTCAGTTACTTCAGAACTCATTTAGCCCAATCCATACCGGAATGAGGCTGCCTTTGATGATATCCATGGCAATGATGGAGAATTCCCTACTCCGTGAGGCAGCCAGTTTCACTTTGGAACAGTTCTGATTATTAGGAAATATTCCTTACATCAGACTGAAATCAGATTCTCTGTAACTCACACTCATTTATCTTAGTTCTTCCCCCTCTAGTCAAGGATTTCAGGATTTAGCACTGGAAGGGACCTTGGAGACCATTTAGTCCAATTTAGGTCATTTAGATGAGGAGATGAAGGCTCAGAGATTCAGTGACTTACTCAAGGTCGTACATGGAGTAAGTGGCAGAGACAGGATTTAAATGCCTGGATTTCAAATCCAGGGCTCTTTTGTCTTCTGTACCATATTTATATGTGTGAAAAGTCTAATTGCTCTTCTCCATGACAGCTTTCAAATACTGAAGACCACCATTTTCATTTCCTTCCTAAGTCTTCCTTTTTCCAGGTCAGATGCTTCACTCTATCCCCATATGGCATAATCCCCAGAAATACAATTTCAAATTTTTATTGTCTCATCTTGTATTTTGCCACTTCTTTATTTCTGATAAACCTTCCGTTGATAGTGTCTTAGTAGAAGTTTAATATTTTTTTTGAGGGGGGGTGGGCAAGGTGATTGGGGTTAAGTGACTTGCCCAAGGTCACACAGCTAGTGTGTCAAGTGAATGAGGTCACATTTGAACTCAAGCCCTCCTGACTCAAGGACTGGTGTGCTATTCACTGCACCACCTACCTGCCCTAAGTTTAACATTTTAAAGTCAATATCCTTTCAAACAGGTCATGACTACTTCCAAAGAACTATGATTTCATCAATGTGGGTATACCTCAGTACCTGCATTATAGGTTCAAAGATCAGAGGATCGTAGATTTAGAACTGGACAGGATCTTAGAGACCATGAAGTTCAACTGCCTCATTTTACAAATGGGGAAACTGAGAAAGTCAATTCCTCAGAGTCACACAACTAGTAGGGATCTGAGATGAGATTTGAACTCAGGTTTACTTGACTCTAATTCTAGTACTCTATTCACTATGCCACCTATTTGCCTCAACTTGTACATGCCTTAGTATCGGACAGTCCTCATGAGTTGTGGCCAAAGCAATCCACCCCCTCACGCCCGGCTCTTTGGTAAACTGATCTTCCTTAGAGTGTTGTCCCAGCGATAGCCAGCCAGAGCCATGACCAAGGGCGTCTCAGCCGCTCAGACCATTTCCTGTTGTGCTCTATTGGCTTATCTCCTGAAATTCCAAGATCACACCAACACGAAGGCATCAGAATGACCTTAGTGAAGGTTAGAGTAACCAAGGATATATAACCAAATGCACTAGAAATGATAAAGAAATTCTTGTTGGCGTAGTAACTATAAATGCTAGAGTTGGAGTCAGAAGAACTGGGTTTGAATTCTACCTTAGATGCCTACTATATGCTGCCTGACAATTATCAAGTCAATTAACCCTTCAGCCTCAGTTTCATCACCTGCAAAATGGGAACAATATTAATACCTATCTTTCAGAGTTCCTTTGAGACTCATACTAGGTAATATATGTGAAATACTTCATAAATCTTAAAGTAATATGAAAAATATTAGTTTCTGTTATTATTTTCATCATTGATTCAACTTTATATCTATTTCTATGCTTGCATATTGTGTCTAGATATGTAGGTACACATAATTTTATTGTGTATTGAAATTTGATCTTGGGTCAGGGTTATTCTAAATGTATCTTACAACACTAAAAATGTACTTTCCTTTTGACTCATCAATATTGCTACTAATTCTAGCTCCCCATGGAGGGCAATGACAGAAACAAATACAATCCTGAGCACCCCCTCTACACCCACATGCACATCCACATACATATGTATTATGTGTGTGTACATATATATGTAAATATTCCTAGATGCAATTTTGTGGTAGTAAAAAGTCAGAAACAAAGTGAGTACCTATTGACTGAGTAATGGGTAAACAAATTATGCCATATGTATTGAAATATTGTTTCATGAGAAGTGATGAATATAAGAAATTAATAAAAAACATTGAAAGATGTATGAACTAGTACAGAGTAAAGTAAGGAGAATCAGTAGGACAGTATAGGTGACCCTAATGTAAATGAAGAGAAATCTTAGAAGGCAGCCATATGCAAATTAATCATGACAAAACTTGGTTGTTGAGAGCAGTTGATGTAATAATATACTTTACTTCTTGGTACAGAGATGGGAGATTCCAGGCACAGACTGGTGCATATGCTTGTCAGACCATGATCATTTTGGTGACTGTTTTTAAGCTCTTTTTCTTTGATACAAGGGCTCAGTGGGGAAGAGAAGGCAAAATACAAAAAGCCTCATTAAAACATTTAAAAATGTGATTTATAAGATAACCTCAAAGAAAGAGTATCAGTGGAAGCCATGTCATAACATTCAGAGACAATGGATCCTGAATGACAGCTGTGGGTAAGTCACTTCTGTCTTTATAAGCCTCAGTTTCCCCATCTGTAAAGTGAGTGTAAAACTCCCTACCCTGCCTGTCTCAAAGGACTGTTGAAAGATTCAAATGAATGTGTATGAAAGCACTCCGCACCCATAAAGCATTGTGCAAATGTGAGCTGTTCTCATTTTTACATATCAGCTTTCTTTAAAGGGCACTGCTCCCCTATTGGGGATTCATTGGTTGCCTTTTTGCATGTTTCGGTGCTGCTGATGCTTAGACATTTTTTCAGAGTCATAAATAGCGCTGTCATTTCCATTTTTTGTTCTCTTTTGAAGGTTTGCATGCTCATTTAGCTGTATGAAGGGATGAAAGAGCAAATCAACACCCTCTGCGGTTGCTGAAACCCAAGGGGGAAAGAGATTTGAAAGCCTGTCTAGGAAATGGGCATCTTTGGATTGTTTTGAGTCTTGCCAACTGCATCTAGGCTTCAGATGAACCAGGGAGGACCCCAAGGAGGGAAGGCTTTACTTTTGGTTCTAGTGGCTCTGTGATTTTAGGAGGAAATATTCTTTTTGAGAAGTTCTACCTTCTTAAAAAGGAATCTCAAGGCAGGAAGGGAGTCTAATCTTGGGTAGCAACCTCAGACAGACTTGATCCTAGCAGAAGTTTTCTTTCTTCTTTTTCTCCTAATTTATTCTCCCAGAAATATTAGGATGCCAACTACTCTTTTCACTGCCACCAACCCTAGGGCAGTGATCCACAAACTTTTTAAATGTGCATTCCATATGTTAAATATTCTGCATCATCTCTTCATAATTCATATTTACAAATGAAAACATAGGTTTGTTTGCTTATAAGTTACATGCATTTGTTACATATAAGTTTATTTATAAATTATACATGTGTACTACTGAACTAATATAAATGATAAAGCTTACACAGAAATAGAAATTTTAAAAGATAAGATAAAGAACAAATGATATTTGATCCTAGAATCAGTAGGGAGCCACTGGAATTTATTGAGTAGAAAAGTAACATAGCCAGACTAGCACTTTCAGAAAGTCACTTTTGTGGATTGGAATGAGAAGTGTCTTGAGGCAGAGAGGACAATTAGGAGACTGTTGTGGTAGTACAGATGAGAGGCAATATAGTCCTAAAATAAGGTGGTGACCATGCCTGTACAGAGGAGGGTTCCAATATGAGAGATGTCAGACAATACATTATTATGTACCAGGAAATGTGCTAAGCTCCAGGGATATAGGGAAACCTGAGCAATGTTCCCTGCCCTTGAGCCTAATTGAGGGGACATGGAAACATTATGCAAACAACTTTGTACAAACAAACTATATATAGGATAAATTAGAAGGGATCAACAGAGGCAAGGCACTAGAACTAAGAGGGGTTGGGAAAGACTTCTTTCCTATAAACAGTGGGATTTAACTGGGACTTGAAGGAAGCCTGGGAAGCCAGTAGGTAGGAAAGAGGAGAGAGAGCATTCCATGTGTGGGAGAAAACTGGTGAAAATGCCTGAAGTCTGAGAATGGAGCATCTTGTGAGAAGATCAGCAAAGAAGCATGTATCACTGAGCTGAAGAGTATGTGGTAGGAGGGGGGTGGTGAAGAGAAGGGGAAGGGGTGTGTAAGATGCAAAGGCAGAACTGAAGATTTGGCAGTTGATTGCATATGTGGATGTGGGATGAGAAAAAAATGAGGAATTCCAGATCACACCAAGGTTGTGAAAATCTCGGTGATTGGAAGGATGGTAGTGCTATTGATATCAATAGGAATATTTAGAACATGGGTAGCTTTGGGAGGATGGATAATGCAATGATGTCTGTGATTCAAATCTCAAACCATTCATACTTGCTCAACCTGGATAGGAGATGCAAAGAGATTTAAGCTTGTAAAAAAAGAGGGAGAAAAGAAAAGCTTCCTAATAATTGCAGCTAGTTCATGAGAGAATTAATTACTCTGAAAGGAAGTGGGTTTTCTTTTACTAGGGGTCTTTAAGCAAAGGCTGGGTGGTCATTTTTGTAGTGTGTTGTAGTACTTGTTTAGGTACAAGTTGGAGTAGACAGCCTCTGAAGCCCTTTTTTCACTTTAAAATTCTATAAAACAGAGAAATGAAAACCATACAGTTTTACATTAGTTAATCCATTTAGCTTTCCTGCTTCAATGCTTCTGTTCATACTGTGCCTTCTACTTGCAATTCCAACCCCCTTTTCTTTCTGTTAATATATTGTCTGTCCTTTAAGGATGGCTCAAATGCCTTTCCTGCTTCTTCTACCCCTCATTGTTAGAAATAATTTTTCCTTTCTTTGATCTTGTATTATGCTTAGTACCTTACTTTCTTATTTTCTTCAGTATTTCAGTTTACTATGTAGTTATTTAATATCGATGTATATGTCATGTGGGGGTTAAGTGAAAGCAGTGGACTGGGAGTCATGAGTTGAATTTGAATCTTGACTGCCATTTAATATTTGTGCCACCTTGGGAAAATCACTTTAACTTCTTAAGTCTCAATTTCCCCACATGTAGAAGGGAAATAATAATATTTTCATGACCTACATCACAGAGTACTTATGAGGAACAAATAAGAATGTAAAAGTTTTAAAAACCTTAAAGTATTATATAAATTTAAGCTTTTATTGTTTTTGTTGTTATTATATCTCCACTAAAATCCTATTCTAATATCTCATAATGGAATGAATATGACTCTGGGCTCTTTAAAGCTATGTTAGCAGAGTTCAGCTCCTAGTCCTACCAAAATGTACAAGATTTTGAGTACTGGCCCATAACTGAGCATAGGTATGTCATGGGTCAAGAGACTAGCCAAGCCAAGTTTATAGATATCATTAAGATGATCAATTATTTGACCACAGCTCTCAAATTATATATTGGGGTTTATGAAATGCATTGGTGTAGAGAATATTCGTACTGATGCAATTATAGAGCCATGAAGCATTATTACTAGACTGTAAGCTCTTAATTATTTTTGTCTCTCCCCTAGTACCTAAGTGCTCAGCATATGTAAGCACTTTAATAGTGTTTGTTGAATTAATGGATGGTTTAATCAGGCACTTGTAATATTCTTGACCATTTTGAACAAAAACCGAACTCTTTCTCAAGCTTTTAAAGAATTCTTACAAACAAATACAAGACAAATATTCTACCAGAGATAGTTCTGTTTTCCATTTTTTAAGAGTGATTGCAATCATCCTTTGTTTTCAATACTGTGTAACTTCCTGGTGACACACAGAAATTCCATTATTATAGAGCTGAAGTTCTTAGATATGTGAAACACTCTGAAAATTCATTCAAAGCTTTAAAACTTATTATATCCAGGAGAGACAGATTTAAGATTGCTACAGTTTCTGGTTGAAGTACTTCGAGCAGAAATCCATACTCCATTAGGTTTTTGAACATTATGTGACCTTAATTTTCCAGATATTTTGCCCTTTAAATTGAAAGTAGTATTTTAATACTATTTAAGTCTTCTGAAGGGGCTTGTAATATCATAGACTTAAGTTGTGAAACATTTGAACCAAATGAAAGGTAAAATAGCAACTGACTCTAGACTCTAGAATTTTACTTTTTTATTTCTAAAGATATAGTGACATAAAGATATGTATCAGACATACTTAATGCACTGAAGTTGTTGAAGAAAGCTATTTGTTGGTATGTGAAGTTGTTCACTCTGTACCTTGGACAGCATCTCATTCCTTGTGTCCTTTCTCTGCTTTGATGACAATATTTCTAAGCAGTAGGCACTGTAAGTTCTGTGAAGTTAGAGGATTTACTTCTTATAAAACTATGGTCTGGGTGAAATGAAAATCTACCTGGACAATAGCAGTGGAGTTATCTCACTCTACCAGATAAAGCCAGAAATATAAGACTGCATTGTATTACTAAGGTAACAGGGCCTGTTTGAAAAATCCTCTGTGGAAAAAGCTAGATCAAAAGAATCCTGCCCTTTCATTAGTAAATTAGGTCAGTATTTTAATAATGTGCTCATTGAAAACTGTACACATTTTTCCTGAGTAATTGATATAATATAATCCAATTCCTATCTTAGAGTTATAATAAGTGAACTGAGTTCTTTGAGAGTTCTTAATTGCTTCATCCATTTTTCTTTGTAAAATGTTGTTTAGAACCTGAATTGGCCACATAATCTTTGCTTTGGTTTGTCTGAGTTCACCCAGAGATATGATACTCCAAGTTTTCTTTATTAGTCCAGGGTTTTAAAAATATATCAGCTCTCATCTGTGTAATACGTTAGTTATGAGTTGACTATTAGGAGCACACCCTTCCTTGAGTGATTTCCCTTACCCAGATTCACATTACATTTGTTAAATGCCAAATAAATTACATGACCATTTTAACATCAAGTAATTACTGTATTGGATTGCTAGGGGAGATCCTATAATGTAAAGAAGCAACTGGCGATAACATCTTTAAAGCTTTTCACTGCTAGTATCAATATTAGGATGTTATACTCCTTAGTTTGTTATATCCCATAGCCCCTTTGTGCTGTTGTTCTGGTCAGTCTTGTGGCTTCAGCCTCTAATGTCAAACAAAAAGAACCCATTCTTTAGAACCTGAATCCCTAGCAGGTTGTTATTTGTGGCTGGTAAGCTCATTTGGGTAGAACCTAGTGGTCATAGGGCCAGGGTCACACTTTTGTTCTTGTATTATCAGAGAGTTACACTTAGCTCCATTGCAAGCTTTCACTGACCAGCTATGAGTGCTCTGCTGGGAATTAGGAGACTTGGGGTCTAGTCTTGATTCTGCCTTTGACTAGCTAGCTGTCTGACCTTGGATAAATCTCAGGTGCTATTGCCACCTTTCTAACTAAATCTCATACGACTCCTTTCTCTGTCACACTCCAGTCAAAATAGTCTACTCCCTATTCACAGTACATGATCCATTCCATCTTGACCTTCATTGCTCCTATGCCTGAAGTGCCCTTTTCCCCTCCACCTATTGAATTCATACTCATCCTTTAAAGCCCAATTGCTGCCTCTTTCATAAAGACTTTTCAGGTGATCCTTTGTCAATAACTTCAGACCTTATATAATATTTTGCATCTTTCTGATAGATATATTTTATTTAACCAACAAGCAAGCATTTATTAATTGCCTACTATGTGGCAGAGACTTTGCCAGACTCGGAGGACACAAACACAAAGAATGAACAAGCTTTACCCTCACAGAGTTTACATTTTAATGGAACTTACATTCTATTTTGTGTATGTGTTCTGTCTCCTAACATTCTGCTCAGAACCCTCATTGTGTCTTGGAGGTGCCCCTGGGTTTTCAAGGGCTGTGCTAGCAAAGCACAAACACAGGTTGGTTCTAAAGTTTAAAAAGCTTCAAGCATGGGTCCAATAATGGACCATATGTGCTTTTTCTTAGGTCCCACCTAACTAATGCCAAAGAGGTTCCTCTTCAGGTTGTCTTCAGGGTAAAAGATTTTTCAGACTTGCCAAGTTTCAAAGATTATCTTTTGAGTTCTAGAGGAGTTTGTGGCCTACACTGGTGGTAGTCATGCCTGCAGCATCCCAGCAATCCCAGCAACAAACATTATAGAACCTTAAAATATTGAAATAAGTTTGTGTCCTATCCCTCTAGTGAAAAGTAAGTGCCATGAGGGCAGGAGCCATGCCAGGAATCACACCCAGAATACTGCTCTGTACAGAGCAGACTCTCAATGCATCCTTGCCAAATTGAGCTGAATTACTGAATCTGAAGTCCCTTCTATCTATAGAACTCTATGAGCTAGTGAGTATGTAAGTGGACGCCATCAGTCATGAAAGGCATGGGAAAGAATGTGTTACTGAATTAATACTAGGAAAATATTAAACATGCCCTATGGAGCATCTTGGTAGTGTGATCTTTGTGTGTGAAACATGGCACATTTGCCATATTTAGCTGTCAAACCAGTATGATGGTTGGTTGCTTTGTGTTTTTAAAGGGAAGGCATGGGTGTATGGTAGTTAGGCAAACCTGGGAACTTGCCTGTGTTTGGCTTTTTCTTGTTTAATCTTCAAACTTGCTTGAAAGTTGTAGTTGTATTTAAAGCTAATATTGATGTTCCCAGAGTATCTTAAAACAAATAACTCCTTACATTCCATAATAGTCAAACCTTTCCAACTGTGCATCTGCACCACTCTCCCTTACATGGGAAAACAATGCCCAATCCAGCAATTGCCTATGTTTTTGGCAAACCACATAATAGTGTTCTGAATCTGGTATGTTATTCTCATTAGAGTCAGGGCATACTCTTTGAAAACACTCAGAGCACATTCAACAGACCTTTATAATCTCTTATATTAATTGAAATACCTGTGGAGTCCAAAAAAAGCTCTCACATGTGAAAAACTATGCATTTTACATGAATACAAGGAAAAAGTCTAGAAAAATCAATTTGATTAATTTTTTTTAAAATTAGGTTTCCTGAATTTTTCCCCTAGTTCCATGGTGATTTTATCTTATCTGTAAATTTTAAAATGTGCTGGATTTAGTTTTCATATCACAAATTGAGATTTAGCCTTGTTTTTATTGTTTCATGGTGTTTTTAAATGATGTTAATGAGGGTAAAATAATAGATTTTGTCTCCTTGTAGGTGAGTTAGATTTGCTCTGTTCTGTGTCCAAAGACTGGACTTAATTCTGGATAACCCATCCTGGAAGTATATGCCATTGGTGACAAGGGGAATTGTCCCCAAATGTATAGATATAGAGAGCAATGTAGAGTCTTTAGTAGAATTATATTGCCAAAAAGAAAGGAAATGGTTATTCTTCTGCCCTCTGCATTGGTCAGAACATTCTAGATAGTTAGAATATTTTGTTTAGTTCTGAGTATATTTTTGTAGAGATTTTGATGATTTGTAACATACCACAAAGAGGATAACTGGGGTGGGGTGGGGCAAGTAGATGTGAGGTTAAATTGGTGGAAAATCATTTGTAAAGAAACTGGTGATGCTTAGCTAGTCTGGAGAAGACAAGACCTAAGGGAATGATTGTCTCAACTTGCTTCAGCTCTCTGGACCTGTTTCCTCATCTGTATAATTAACAATTTGGATTAGATGATTTCTAAGGTCACTTTACCTCTAATGCTGTGATCCCATGATTCTATGAAGTATTTGAAGGGCTGTCAGGAAACAGTATTATGTTTTATAGAGCTACAGAATCTGAGAGTTAAAAGGTACCTTAGTGGCCATCTAGTCCAATCCATATTCAGAAGGAATCCTAACTGTGCAAGTCACCACCTAGTCTCTACTTGAATATCTTCAAGGAGAGTAAATCCACTCCTTTTAGGGGTAGCACTAAGTGTTGGAAAGTGTGTCCAGTTCCTTCAACTAATCCTCACATTTTGAACTCAAGGTCATTAATAATCATGGTTGCCTTCCTCTGGACACTTTTAATAACCTTCCTAAATCATAGTGCCTAGGACTGGGCATAGTACTCCAGGTGTGAGGTTTGTTAAGGGCAGAATCCTGTGGAACAATGCATCACCTCCTTATTTCTGGAAGTTGTTCCCCTCTTAATGTAGCTTAAGCCTGTGTTGATTTGTTGAAGCTGTTTTGATTGCCACATTACACTACAGACTCACATTACATTTGTAATCCACTAAAACCTATGCATATTTTACAGAACAATTGCTTTCTATCCATGCCTCCGCCATTTTATACTTGTGATATTGATTTTTATCCATGTGCAATATCTCTATTAAATTTCATCTTATTAGAGCCATCCAATTCTTTAGCCTATCAAGATCATTTTGGATACTGATTCTGTCATCTACTTGTGTTAGTCATCTAACCTTCCTGCCTTCCTGCCTTCCCATTTTTGTGTCATCTACAAATCTGATAAGCCTAACCTTTGTGCCTTTATCCAAGTCATTGATAAAAATGTTATATAATATACGGCCAAATACAGAATCCTGATATACTCCACTGGAAAACTGCTATCATGCTGCCATTGAACTATTAGCAATTACTCTTTGAGCTCAACTATACAACCAGAAGCCATCTGGATATAATACCTAATCCACAGTTCTTCCATATTCTCCCAAGAACCATGTGAGATACTTTATTAGTACTTTTGTTAAAATCTGGGTAGATCATGTCTATAGCATCCCCATCATCTCTTAGTGTAGGGATCCTGTGAAAAAGGAAAAGAAATGATGGCAGTCTGGCATTACCTCTTCTTGATGTACTTTGGCTCTGTGTAATCACTGCTTTCCTTTCTAGCTATTTTCCAGCACTTATTCTCTGTCTCTCTCTGTCTCTCTGTCTCTGTCTCTCTGTCTCTGTCTCTGTTTCTGTCTCTCTCTCTCTCCCCCCTCCAATTTTTCTTTTCTTTCATTGTGAACTTAGCAAATTCCAAATAGAATGAGCACTTCTATCTGCATAATAGAACAGAAAAAGAGGATTGTAATATGAAGTTGCAGATCTGTATTATATACAGTAGGCTTTTAAAAAAGTATATAAATACAATGTATAGCTTTCAAAGATGTCCTCTTTGTGTTTATTTCTGTTCTCTTCTCCACATTTTTCACAAAGATACTTCAGTGACCCTCTTTCTCTTTCTTGTTCCTTCCTTCCTTCCTTCCTTCCTTCCTTCCTTCCTTCCTTCCTTCCTTCCTTCCTTCCTTCCCTCTCTCCCTCCCTCCCTGCCTGCCTGCCTGCCTTCCTGCCTTCTCTCTTTCTTTTTTTTCAATTTTTAACTTTTTAATTTAAAGTTTTGAGTTCCAAATTCTATCCCTCCCTTCCCTCCCCACTCAAGATAGTAAGCAATTGTTGTCCCATCTGCTATAAGTAACATTTTTGTACTTTCTTTGGTTTTCTTTTTACTTCCAATATAGAAAAAAAAACCCTCCAAACTGTTGCCTTTAGCTTCACTTATTGGCCTCTGCACTGAGCACTCCTCACATTCTTTTTGCACACACTTTTATTTGAATTCTGTTACCTTCTATCTTCTATACATTTCTTTTTGTGAATGGTGAGTTCCCTGTGCACTCATAATGATTTCTTCATACGAATCCCATTTTCCCCTCCTTTTTGGAATCACTTCCCTTTGTGTCTTACAAATTTTGTTTCTGAGAATTTCCTATTCCTTCTGGATTAACTTCCCTCAATGCCCATAGGATTCAATGTATCTTTCCTTTGAAGCCTTTGAAATCTACTTTCTCTTAATTGAGTCTGCATATTATACCAGATCAGATCTTCTCTCTTCTGTAACAGATTTTAGGTGGGAATGATCGCTTTGCTCTCAAGGTTCCTATCACTTTTACTTCCACACCCAATTCCTCTCAGAGTGAGAATCATATCCAGAATATAATTTCCTCCTGGTTTATCCACCTTTTGAAGGATGAAATTATCACTAAGGCAAGTTAAGATGTTATTATTTACTATGCTTCTGGAAGTGAGAGAATTCTAGCACATTTCTGATAAAGCACTGGTATATCAGTGTCTTTGTACCAGACCTGTGATCTGTTTCTCAGACACTTCCTCTTCTTACTCTTTCTGTAAAATGGCTTTATAGTATACTTCAGTGGC
Organism: Pseudocheirus occidentalis; assembly: GCA_028646575.1. NCBI lineage: Eukaryota > Metazoa > Chordata > Mammalia > Diprotodontia > Pseudocheiridae > Pseudocheirus > Pseudocheirus occidentalis. Next base: position 152,667,503 of record CM053601.1, on the reverse strand, counting down.
AAAATCATTTCTATTTTTCTCTTCTTTGTTCTTCACCCAAATATCACACACCCTCCCCCTATTTTTCCCTGTCTGGTTCCTAGATTTCCTCATATAAATATACTTTCTTAATGTATAATGCAATCTCATATCCCCCTTTACCTGATGTAGTTCTTTTGAATAAAGTATTCCCATCTAGAACTATATTCCAGTCATGTGTTTCATCTCAGCAGATTTGCGTGATTCTTATGTGGTCAAATTTGCTTCCTTGAATTAGGACTTATATGTCTTTAGTTTGTGCCTAAACTCTAGGCATGTAATAATTGAGTTTTATTCCTAGCTCCTTTATTGGATTTTATCTCTTGTGAATTTTGTCATCTAAGCTTCTCTCTTTCCTTCTTTTTTCTTCATCTCCTCCTCTTCCTCCTTCTTGTCCTCCTTCTTGTCCTCATGCTTCAACTCCTCCTCTTCTATATTACCTGGATTTGTTCAACTTAGTACCACAACTTGGAACTGAGGGTATATGACTCAGGGTGTGCAACAGTGGAATGGGTTGCCTTAGTAGTTAGTGAGCTCCTTGTCTCTGGAGGTGTTTAAACAGAGTCCAAGTTATCATTTCAATGAGGGGAGTTGTGCTTCCAGAAAAGGTTGGACTAATTGGAGTTAGAGAGCTCTTCTGACGCTAATATTTTCTGATTTTTGATTGATTCAAAGTTGTTACCATTCCTAGACAACATATACGCTCCCCTCATATTTATTCCCTATTGATATGGTACAATAGTTTCACTTTCATAGATGAAACATTTCATTCTGTTTTCTGGTTTGAATATCAGGAAGAGTTTTAAATTTTTATTTTCTTTTTATTCTGCATTTAGCAAATACCAAATAAAATGATCCTTCCCTCATCTAAAGAAGAAAAGAAGAAGAGGAACATAAATGAAACAGCTGGTTTTTCTTTTAAAATGTGTAATACATTCAATGTGTAATTTTCAAAGCTGTTCTGTTTATTGGTGCTTCTTTCTGGCCTTCAATTCTCTCCTCTGAATGTCTCAATGACCTTCCCCCCCCCCCCCCAACATTGGCTACTATATCTCTAGCTTTTCTCTTCCTTTTCCTTTTCCTTTACAAAAAAAGAAGAAAATCACAGGGAAAGGTTTTGACAGATAATAGCATCGTTACTAGATGAAACTGTGAAACTAGGGGTGGGCTAGATTATTTCTGAGGTCCCAACTTCAAAATTTTGTCATTTGGCCTAAGAATAGATACAAGTGGAAAAGTTCACATGGTCAAATTACACGCACACATGACAAGGCGTAATTTTTCTGATAATGATAGCACTGGCAATAAATTGGAAAGTTTTTTTTTTAACTTTTCTATCCCTTTTTTTGTTTAGGTAATGGGGGTAAAACTTGATGGAAGTGCTGTTTAGTGAATGTACTCACTTTCATGTAAACCAGGTGAGTAGAGTACTTTAAAAATCTTAAACTTTTGATTAATCATTGAAATATATTTTGTTTCTCTAAAATTGTCTTCTCCAAATTGTATTTACCTGTGGCTTCCAAATTAATATTGGTGGCTTCCTCAGAGTTCAACAATCCATGAGAAATTAATTTATTAACCTGAAGAAAGGAGCATGTACAGATCTTGTTAATGTAAATCTACTTATTACCTCCAAAACTTATTACATGCCTTATTAACAAATATTTATTGTCAAAGGGGAAGAAATGCCACAAGTTGTACTATCATGCTGGACGGTTGAGTTGAAAGAGGATGAAGAAGGTACTACTGGTGCGTAGGGATCAGTCTTCTCTGCACAGGAAGCTTGGGGCTGATTCAAGTTGGATTTCTGTTATCTCTTCCTCAAGTCAAGAGGCAGCTTCCCTCTGTTACCTTCCATGATTTCTCTCTTTATGTCTTCCCCTAAAGCTTAGGGATTTGCTAAAGTTTTGCCTTTGGCCTTCTCATCTTTTCATGTGATTATCATAATCTAATTCACATTACATTTATTTGTGTAGCTGTCTCCCCTGTTAGGCTCTAAGTACGTCATTGGTAGGGACAGCTAGGTGACTCAGTGGACAGTGCAGGGTTTGGGGTCAGGGAGACTCATCTTCTTGAATTCAAACCAGGCCACAAACACTAGCCGTGTGACCCTGGGAAAGTTGCTTAACTCTGTTTGCCTCAGTTTCCTCATCTGTAAAATGAGCTGGAGAAACAAATTGCAAACCACTCTAATATCTTTGCCAAGAAAACCCCAAATGGGGTTATGAAGAGTCAGATACAAATGAACAACAACTCAACTTCATTTGTAGAGATTGTATTCATTTATCCTTATTTGTCCTTCAATGCCTACGACTGATATACATTGCAAATTGTAGAAACTGAAGAAATATATATTGAGTGAATGAGAATGTTGCATGGCACTGGCTTCCAAATAGCTTCCTCCACTGAATAGTTCCTCCTTAGTAGCTGATACATACTTTATTAGTATATATGTATATATATAATATATATTTATATACGTGTGTGTGCATCTCCACTTCTACCTTCCTAAAAACACATTTTAAACCCCCATCAAGTTTTAAAAAATCAATCAGTCAATCAGTATAAAGTGCCTACTTTGTGCTGGACACTGTACTAAATGTTTATAAATTTCCTAACACTCAAAATGTTCAGACTTCAGAAAAGCTATTCATTGGAAAAATAATATCACGAGGTCACATTTGTGCAACACTCAAGTTCTTCTCACTTGTAGCACTCCCTTTGGGGCTGCTTTTTCAGCTTCCACTCAAAGTGTCAAGGTGGTTTACCAAAAGGTGGATGATTATCTTATCTACTCTTTTTTATGGTCCTAGGGGTAACCCAGGCTGGATTTTTTAAGTACTAGTGCTTATGAACCCCTCCCCCCCCCACTAAATTATTTGGTTGATAATTTTCCAGTAGCCTCAGTTAAGTTGTGGCAAAAGACAGTTGCTAAATGGGTATAACGAGAACAGTTAGCACAAAACATTCTCTCCAAAAGGGGTCCACGTTCACCTTTTTTACATATCAGCAGGCACAAACTGAAAATGAGAACTGTGGTGAGCTGGAGTTGTGGAGAAAGCCTTTCTAGTAACCACAGGCTATGAGGTATGAAAAATGGCAGTAGTTCAAAAAGAGATTTCTAGGCTAATGTTTCCCAAACTTTTAGTTTTACCATAGTATACTTTTAGGCTTGAAATATATCAAGGAATTATAACTGCCCATTGGGAAAATTCTAGGGGACAGAAAAATCTCCCAGAAAAGGGAAATGCCTCCAAGAAAATCTGGTAGCAAAATAAAGGAAAGTAAGTCAGTTTTTAGACTAAAATTGCCATGCATTTTGGATTTATAAGTAACTTCATATTTTAGAGGGAAAATACTACTATGAAGGAATCTCTGTTTCTAGCATGCAAACCACAGGGTTCCCTAGAGCATAGGAAATGGTGTCTTAGGCAATCTTATAGAGCTGGGGTGGGGAACCTGTGACCTTGAGACCACATGTGGCCCTCTAGGTCCTCAAGCATGGCCCTTTGACTAAATCCAAACTTTGCAGAACAAATCCCCCCTTCATAAATGGATTTGTTCTGTAAAACTTGGACTCAGTCAAAAGGCCACATACAAGGACCTAGAAGGTGGCCTTCAGGCCACAGGTTCCCCACCCCTGGTCTAGAGTAAATAATTACTGAATACCTTCTCATCTCAGGTAGATTCTGCAGTCATCTTTTCAGTTTTCCCATGCCATGTAGATGTAAACCCACTTGCACAGATGAGAAGAGTGGTTCTAGTGGGATCATGGCTAGGGTAGGTTGAGGCTGTATTCTTCTATGCTGTATCAATTCCAAATGTTTTACTCTGTGTTGAATCATTTGGAGAAGGTGTGTTGGAGTAATATGTTGCCCTAGAAAGAGCATCAGATTTAGAGTCCCAATACCTGGGTTCTGAACATGATTTTTTGGCCTGTAGTATTTCACTTCATTCCTGTGGCTTGCACAGTCAGTCAAATCAACAAGCATTTCTAAAACACTTGCTATGTGCCAGGAACTGTGCCAAGCATCGAGGATACAAAGGAAGACATAAATAACAGTATATGCCCTCAAGGAGCTCACAGAGTAATGGGAGAGACAATGTGCAAGCAACTCTCCATAAGCAAAATTTATGTATAAAGTTTGAAATAATCTTAGAGGGAAGGCATTGGTATTAAGGCATCAGGAAAGTCTTCTTGCAGAAAGTGCTGTTTTAATGGGGACATGATGGAAATCAGGGAAGTCAGGAGCAGGAGATAAGGAGGGGAGAGCGTTCAAAGCATTGAAAACAACCACTGGGAATGCATAAAGTCAGAGATGGAGGACCCTTTGTGAGGAACAGTGAGGAGACCAGTGACATTGACTTGTAGAGTACATGGGTAAGAGTAAGGTGTAAGAGGCAACTAGATGATACACAGAGTGCCAGGCCTGAAACTGGGAAGGCTCATATTCTTGAGTTCAAATCTGACCCCAGACAATTACTAGCTATGTGACCCTAGGCAAACTACTTAATTGTGTTTGCCTTAGTTTCTTCAGCTGTTACCATTAACTGGAGAAGGAAATGTCAAACCACTCCAGTATCTTTGCCAAGAAAACCCAAAATTGGGGTCACAAAGACTTGGAAATAAATGAAAAATGACTGAACAGTAGCAAGATGTACAAAAAATGAAATGGTAGGAAGGCGCCAGATGATGAAGGACTTTAAAAGTCAAATTGAGAATTTTATATTTGATCTTGGAAGTAATAAGGAATGACTAGAGTTTTTTGAATGTGTGTGTGTGAGAGAGAGACAGAGTCAGAGAGAGAGAAGGGGGGGAGGGAGGGAGAGGGAGAAGGAGGGAGAGAGAGAGAGAAAAAGGGAGAGGGAGAGGAAGAGGGAGAGGGAGAGGGAGAGAGAGAGGGAGAAAGAGAGAGAGAGAGAGAGAGAGAGAGAGAGAGAGAGAGAGAGAGAGAGAGAGAGAAAGAGATGGTCAAACCTGCATTTTAGGAAGGTCACTTAGGGAGCTAAGAAGAAAATGGGACCAGAGTGAGGGGAAGCTTGTGTCAAGGACACCAACTAGTAGGCTATTTCAATAGTTGAGGCATGAGGTGCCTGATGATATGCATGCCTGCACCAGAATGGTGGCAATGTCCCAGGACAGAAGGGGCATATACAAGAGACATTACAAAGAGAGAATAAACAGGACTTGTCGGTAGGTTGGATATAGGGCCCAAGAAAGCATGTGTAGTTGAAGATAACACTAAGGCTTTGAGCCTGAATGATTAGTGGGATAGTGGTAACTTTGAGAGCAATAAGAAAGTGAAGAAAGAGGAAGGGTTTGGAGGAGAGGAAAAGATAATGAATTCCATTTTGGATATGTTGAATTTTTAAGATGTATATGTGATATCTAGTTTGAAATATCTAGTAGGTTTGGTAATACAAGACTGGCAGTTAGGAGAGAGGTCTGGGGTCTCTGAGAATCTAAGAATCACCAGCATAGAGAAGATAATTGAATCCATTGGTGTTGATGAGATTACTAATTGTAATAGTATAGAGGGAGAAAAGAAGAGGTCCTAGTCAGTTTTGGAGTAGAATATTCTTGCGGGATGGGAGATACCAATATGGGACACCCTTATTGTAGGTTATTTAGGTCTCTTTTCTTGAACTCATTGGATTGGAAATACTATATTTTCCCTTTTATAGCACAACCCAGAGACTTCAAATGGCTTATTGGGTGATTATGGATCTTTTCAACCTACAGGTAGGTATAAAGGACGAAGTGCTGAGCCTGGAGTCAGCAAGACCCGAGTTCAAATTCAGCATCAGGCACTTACTATTTGTGTGGCTGTGGGCAAGTCACTTAATCCATTAGCCTCAGTTTCTTTATTTATAAAATGGATTTATTAATAAGAACACCTACCTCACAGGCTTGTCATGAGGATCAAATGAAATAATATTTGTAAATAGCTTAGCACAATGCCTGTTACTTTATAGGTGCTATATAAATGCTTCCCCCTTATCCTAGAATTCCCTTTTCTAATCAAAACACTGTGGTATGGTAGAAAGACAGAAAAAAGTGGGTTTGTCTCATATCAGAATCAAGCAAAGAGTTGATGGATCCCTGGGCAAAATAGTACAGAGGGAGAAGGGAAGTCAGAGCCTTAGGGGACAGTAATGGTTAGGTGGTGTGACCTGAATGAAGATCCAGCAAAGAAAAGGAGCAGAATGACAGATAGAAGAAAGTTCCAGGCAGGCCTGGGATCACAAAAATATATCGAGAAGAGTTTCAATAAGGAGGTAATGATGTCAGAGGCTGTAGAGATGTCAGAAGGATGCTAAATGAGAAAGTCTGTTAGATTTGGCAATTCAAACATCACTGGTAGCTTTGGAGAGAACAGGACCAGTTCATTGATGAAGTCAGAAGGCAGATTACAGAGAGTTAAGAAGAAAGTAAGTGGAGGCATTGAGGATTTTATGGAAGGAATTGTATGGAAGCAATTTATGGAAGAGATACTGGATGAGATCAAATGAAGGTTTCTTTAAGGATGGAAGAGACAGGGACATGTTTGTAGACAGCAGGAAAACTGTCAGTTGACAGGTAGAGGTTAAAGACTAGAGATAGGATGTGAATAATGAAGGGAGCAATCTATTGACGAAGATGGGATGGAATGGGATTACTTATATAACATGTAGAAGGGTTTCCACCTACTTATGAGAGACAAGAATGAAGGAGGAGAGCGTGGTAGAAGACATCTGAGTGATACGAGATGAGGAAGAAGGGAGAAGGGGCTCTCTGACAATGGCTTCAATTTTTTCAGTGAAATATGAAGTAAAGTTCTCAGATGAGAGGGTGGAGAGAGGGAGAGCCATGAGAATTTTAAGGAGGGATGAAAAGGTTGGGGAAAAGCTACTGTAGTGAGTGAGATGATAAATGGATTAGGTAAGTGTAAAAGGATTGCCTTGTCTCAGTGAGGGCTCATTTAAGATTATGTAATAGAAACGCCGTACTGGACCTAGCCAGGATGTTTTCCTGACTTTCTTCAGCTTTATTCAGCAGGAGTGAAGGTGGCAGATAATGGGACTAATCCAAAGTGAGGCTTGGCACACAAGAATGGCAATAAGATAAAAGGTGCAAACGACTTGAGACAAAAAAACACTGTAGACTTGAACTGCTTAACAAAAGGATAAAGAAAGGGAAAGGAAGACAACGTAGCAGATGCAGCTATGATGACCTGGGGGAAAACTTAGCAGGCAGTGGGATTGGAGGTGATGATGAGGATGAAGACCTGGGAAGATTTATTAGGCAGAGAGGTGAGGTAGGATGATAATGGATTAAAGGACTGCATGATCAAAGTTCATGAAATGAAAGTAGAATGACCCTGGGTGATGACAAGATCAAAAGTATAACCATCTATGTGTATAGCTGAGGTAGAATGGTGGAGCCAGTCTGGGGAAATAAGTAAGCTGAGGAACTGGGAAGTTAGGTTGTTCAAGGCAGTATCTATATATCTATATCCACATACATTATAATGAAGTCTGCTAATATAAGAGCAAGAACTGGGGAGGAGAGAAAGTCTATGAGGGGAGCACTGAGCTTGTTGAGGAAAGAAAGTGTCTTGGTAGTCAGTAGATAACAGGTACCAAAATCTTGATTGTTAAATAGACATTTATTGAATAACTTCAAAGGATGGAAAATTATTTAGTGGAGGTAGCAGAGAATAGCCTAGAAATGGCAATGGGGAAGAAGGATTATTCCAATTCTCCACCATAACCACTGAGTGGGGATAGGAAGCAGTAGTAGGGAAGTATTAATGAAAGTGTAATCAGTGTTGGAAAAGGGAGCTAGGTAAGCAGTATCATCAGGTTTTAGTGAATGCAGTAAAATGGAAAGGATAAGAAAAGAAAACATTTTAAGACAAAAGTAAGTTTGTTATCTATAGAACAGGAATACCAGAGAGTATAGTGGAAGGGTTGGGTTTCTTTAAAATGAAGCATTGAAGGGGTCAAGGGTTTGTTTGAGGGGGATGGAAATACAAGAATTAATAGTGGTGGCTGGAGAATGGAGTTTAAATAATGACAGGATGGGGTTCTGTTACTCATTGATAACTGAATTCAGGGAAGTTACCCTCACCCCTAGGGATTCAACCTGGGAGTGGAATCCATTTTCCCTATCTATAAAATGAAGGAACTTGCCTAGATGACTTAAAACTCTAGAGTTCTGAATAGGATCAGAAGGACCCTTGCCCCAAGATCTCTCTCACACATCCCACTGCTAAGGTTAAGTGCTAATTTTATATATTAATGAGGTAGAAGTGAGAATACAGTGTCCATAATAGATGTGAGACATGTTGTAGAGACTGAATTGATATGACTTAAGTGTAATGTGCTAGTAGATTCAGGTAGAGATCATAATATCCCAGAATTTGAGAGCTGAAAGATACTTCAGTGGCTATCTAGTGTAACTGTGCACAAAAAAGGAATTCTCCCTGTAATGTACCATAAATAGACAGTTGGAGATGCTAGTAGCCTGGAACTCAGAAGACAAGTCAGAGCTACTCTCTGAACTGACAGGGAATCTCTCATTTATATTCTTAGAGAGACGGGAGGTTGCATATTCATGAAAGGATGAAAGACTTATAGTACCATGAGTTATTACTATGACTCTAGTTAAGAGGTAAGCTGTGGGTTGAAAGTCATTCAACATTTAACAAAAGGAGGTTTACTTTGCCCTCACACACCAAGGACATGTAGCAAGGATGTAGTGGGACTTTTCCTTCTTTGGATAAGGCCCCCTTCTTTTTCATATAGAAATGTCTGGGCCATGAGATAGGATATGGTAACTTATGTGGGCTTAAAAATCCACTGTGTCCACGACTGGGAGTTTTTAATGCCTTTAGTGGACCAGGAAGTTGTGTCAGGGAATCTGGGGCCAATCTGGTCCCAGGGAGAGCATCATTTCCTTTTAGGGAAAGCTAATACCTAAAATTTAAGGAAAGAGAAAGCGCCTGCCTATGCTGTGGGTATAAGAAAAGAAGGTACATCAAGGAAATGCTGGTAAATATTAATTCTGTCACAGTATCAAAGGAGTCTAGCATCAGGCAATAGGAAGAAGTCTAAACAGGCAGGTGGTTGGTGTTACATAAACTGGTTATTAGGTAACTGGAACCCCACCATGTAGACTGAGGTTTAGGGTTAAAGTTTCAGACTAGAAGCTTGGGGGTGAGAGACAAGGCAGGAATCTAGTGCAGGAAGAATTGAGGTACCAAGCAAGGACTAAGGTTAAGGGGAATCTGTACAAGAGGATTCAAAACAAGAACATAATTATTGAAACTTGATGCAAGAAAAGGATGTGGTCATACAAAATAACAAAAAAAGCTGAGTTTCCAGAAGAGAAATATGAAGTCAGAATAACATCATCAAATAGTAAGTCTGCCTTAATGCTGTGTCTCGCTCAGAATCATAGGCTGACAGACATACACCTTCAGAAATAACATTTTTGGAAGGCATATGGAAAACTAAAGTTATTCCAGAACAATATGCCCAGAATAGAGAGGGAGCTGAAAATCATGCCATTCCAGAGAGTGTGGCAAAACTGAAATGGGATTCTGAATCACGTTATTGTGATTTTAATCTTGGCTTTGTTACTTATTCCTTACTTTATCCTTATTTGTCCATTTTCTGCCTCAGTTTCTGCATCTCTAAAATTAGGAGATTTTACTAGATGGTCTCTGAGATCCATGCTAGCTCAAAGTCTTTATTAAACTTTTTGAAAGAACTAGGAAAGTTTAAACTATATAGAAGAGAAGTTCAGGAGGTTCTGTGATAGGTCATTAGAAAGAGATCCAAAAGAAAACTTGAGAGAAATTGAATCTGGATCTATAGGTAATAGCACGGGCAAAAGATGTGCACACTGGCTCCGTTCCATGGACAACCTCTGAGTGCTTCTAGTTCTTGGCATCCACCTTTCTTTCCTTCTACTTACCTGAACCATTTTGGGACTTAAGCATGAATATTAACTTATAGGAGAATATGGTATGAGTGATGTAATTCAAGATGTATACATATATATGTACATATTATCATAAAAATGATACAGACAAATCCCATAGCAGGAATGGGATAACAGCTGGATAGGCCAAGTGTTTCATTAGTATCCAGAAAATGAACAAATGACATGTAAGCCTGGAAGCTTCTAATATGTTGGATTTATCTTCAGTGGCAGATCTGTAGGCAATGTGGGCAAGAATCAAACAATATGAGAAGGGTATGGGTGTATTTGTGTTTGTACTACTGGATGGAATATTCCTATGTATCATGTTGAAGTATTGACGTGTGATTCTGTGCATAAATTGTACAATGGGTGTAAGAGAATCTATGTTAATGAATTATCTAGATGAGGAAGGCTGGTAGAAGGGTGGTAATTTCATGAGAAGAAATAGGGAAATCAGGGAAGGTGGCAAGTTCTTTTTGGAAATGTGTTCAGTTTTGGACATCTTGAGTTTGAGGTATTGGTGAGACATCAAGGACAGTCAGTCAACAAACAGTCAACAAGCATTCATTGAGTACCTCCTATGTTCCAGCTACCATGCTAAGTTCTGGGTATTCAAAGGAAGTGAAAAAACAGTCCCTGCTCTTCAGGAGTTCATGGTTTAATGGGAAGTAGGCAGGCAGGCATTTGGAAGTGTGAATTTTTAGCTTGAGAAAGAAGCCAGGACAGAATATCATAGATTAGGTAGCATTATACATGGAGATCATAGCTGAAGCTATGAAAATAGGTCATATTGCCAAGTAAGAGAGAGTAGTGAAAGGGGAAAAGAGAATTGAGAACAAATCTTTGGGAAGACCTATGGAAGTTGAAAGAAACAGAGAAATGAAGAAGAGAGGAGTAATAGGAGAGGTATGAGGACAATCAGTACAGAGGTCAAAACATTCAAGTTAAAATAATGAGGGAGGTGACCAGCAGGATGTATGTAAAATGATTTTTTAAAAGTCATTGAATTTGAAAACTAGAAAGTTACTGGTGCTTTTAAGAGTAGCTTCAGGGGACTGATGGGAATAGAAGTCTGACTGCAAGGAATCAGAGAATTTTACTCTTTTAAGAAGTTTGGCAGTAAAATGAAGGGAAGGATGATATGGTAGTTTAAGAAGGCATTTTAACAGATTCAAGGAAAGCTTTACCCTTTCCTTTGGTTGAGGAGACATGAGCATCCTTGTAAGGAGAGGAGAGAAAATTAGTGAATCTAGATAGATTGAAGTTAAAAGAGAGTAAATGAGGGTTTGGATGACAGGGATAATAATAACAGTAATAATATATTTATATGACATTTGATAGTTTACAAAGTACTTTCCTCACAGTGACACTATGAAGTAGTACAGATAATGCTATCTTAATTTTACAGTTGGAGAAACTGAGACTCAGAGTCATTAAATATAAGAACTGTAATTTATCCCCTGGTCATCTGATTCCAAATCCATTTCACTTTCTGCTTTATCATATGCAATCAAGGGAATATGTGGAAAGGTCCACCCAAGTTAAAACAAGAACACATCTCTTCCTCTGTTACAGGAAGAAAATAATACATGAGAATATGTGTGAAGACATAAAGAAAATTTCAGGTGTAGAGCAGGAAAATTTATTATGGAATTTTTGTTGGGTAGCTTTAATATTAATGTTTATTAGCTGAAAAGAGGATAAGAAGGTAGGGTTCGGTTCTGACTAGCTGTAGTGAAAAAAGAAAGAAATGTCACATAGAGCAGCAAAAGTAGTCTTGGAATATGAATTTATAGTGGCCCCAGTCAGGACAGTTAGGTGATTTTCTCTAGTTACACACAATAGTTCAGGAGCTGGAGTAGAAAATCAGGCAGTCCAGGTTATCTAGAACTCATGATTAGCTATGTGAATAATGAAAGGCAAAAGGATTGAGGAATCCAGAGTTAGCCAAAATTAAACTGTTGAACTATTTTTGAGGCAAGAGAAGACATGGTGGTGATATGATCTGAGAGAAAAGAAGGAATTCTGGAATTATTTTTATTTCATTATCCTGAATGTGTTGGAATAATAGAACTTTAGGTCTTGAAAACTGTCTTAAAGATCATCTTATCTACTCACTTCATTGTATAGACAAGGATATTGAAGGTCAGAAAATCCCTATAAATAAAGAAGTAATATAATACTATACAGTATCAGCGTTGAAGAGGATGAAGGTGGAGAGGTGCAAACATACATTTATTTCCTCCCACTCTGTTACTTTTTTCCTTTTTCTTGAATTGGGGGAAGCTGAAGGATGCAGGTTTTCAAACTAATCTTGATATGCCATTCAGTACTCTTATTGTCTCAAGACACTAGGCAAAATTGAAAGGTAGAAAGGTTTTGTTGGTTATATTTTCTTATGAGCCTTTGGCCACTGTTTTCTGATCTCTTCATTCATGGTCCCTGATATATACTACCTTCACACCACTTGCTTCTTGACCCAATCAAAATTTATAGTATCTAAGTGCTGGGGAACTCTGATAAACAGTCTGTTTATCATAATAATCATAACTGTTAAATAATGAGAAGAATACTCACTTTGTACTTAGAAATTTATTTATGAGCAAAAGCTAAGAACATGAGGTACTTTTAAGTCAACAAGAAAGTATATTTTGTATGCAAAAAGCGCACATGAATAGATCATATACCACATTTATACTGCTCTTATTTATCCATGCTTGAAATAGGCCTATCTCTTGGGCCTAAGCTTCCCTAAATAGGTTCTACTGTTGACAGGATGACAGTTACCCTATGTATAGGTACAGTGCCTAGGGTGAGACGTTGAGATTAATCCATTTCAATGTGATTAATTTTGCTTCCCTTATTCTAGTCCCAATTTAGTGATGGAAAGTCACTAAAGTCTCATTGATCTCTGATTTCCAATCAAGCATGAATCTCTGGGATTGATTCATTCAGCTGCCCCAGTCTGCCTAAGGGATATTTCCACTATAGTTGGATAATTCACCATGCTGTGTAGGAACCATCATTTCCATAAGTTTCCATTTGTGCTGTTTAGCCAGCTATAGGTAAAGAGCTGATACAAGTGAAACAATTCATTGGAGACAACTATAGCTGACTTTCTGTTCCATTTTGATTTGTACAGCTACAATAGAACCAACCTAAATTTAATAAAGTATTTGAGCTAAAATTACACTGTGAAATATTACATCTTTTATTTGAAGCATCATTTAGAAGTTTATCATTTCCTCATTAAGAAACATTTTTGACAGGGTTCTTAGAGTGGTATAACAGGGAAATGCCTTAGATTCCGCATACTTGGCTTTCATCTGATTATTTAGCAAGGTGCCTTATCATTTAATAGTGGACAAGAGGAAATAATGTAGGTTAGATAACAGTGCAATTCGATGGCTTTTAGAGCTGGTTGAATGATCATATCTGAGATTGATGATTAATGGTTGGGTATCAGCTAGGAAGGGAGATGACTAGTAGAAAGCCCCAGAGATATGCCCATGCTTCTCTTCTCTTCAATATTTATATCGATGATTTCAGTGAAGGCCTAGATGTCAGATTTGTCAAATTCTTGGATAACATGAACATTATAAAGATAGTTAAGATATTGGATGAAAGAATTTGGGATCAAAAAAAGATTTTGACAACCTAAAGTAAATCTAATAAAATGAAATATAATAAGGGTAGACGTGAAGTCTTCTTGAACCTGAGTTCAAAAAATTTATACAAAGTACAGGCTGCTTGACCTCTAAAAAGATCATTTTGTGTTTGTTTGTTTTTTTGCCTTATTGGACTGAAAGCATGTGCTAAAGTAGTGAAGCAAAGATAAACAACAATAGCAACAAATCCCCCAAACCTCAGATGGTCTTAGGTTACATTAACAGAAGCATAGATTCTAGGACTAGGGAGATCTTCTGATCTGGTGAAAACTTTTCTGCATTCACTTTGATCAGGAAATACACCAACAAGCTACAGTAGGTCCAAGGAAGGTAAAATAACTAGAAGTCTTAAAGAACCTGGGGGGTGTCTATCCTAGAGGAAATACCATAATCTCTCTCTCTCTCTCTCTCCATATATAAGTAATTTTTTTGTGGAAAAAAATAGACTTACTTTCCTTGACTTCAGAAAACAAAATGTCAATCATTGGACTGTTATAAGTTATAAGGAGGCAGATTTTGGTGATTTGGATGAGGAAGAATTTCCTAGTTGCTAGGTTGTCTAATAGTGAGCTGAGCTGCCTTGGTGCACAGTGAACCCTTAGTTACTGGAAATGTTTTTAATGGAGCTCAGATTGTTGTTTTTTTTTCAGGGATTCCCTGAAGTTAGGGCGAAGGAAGTTTGTAATAGGTGGCCTCTAAGGTTCCTTTCATCTCTGAGGTTCTAGGAATTTTAGAAAAAAGCTATTTATTCTTGGTGTGATGAAGATTGAAAAATGGTTTCATGTTCAGAAGTAACCAACTACCCGCTCTCTTGAGGTGTGCTGCTGTCTGTAAACACAACATATAAAGACATCATTGAGTGACTCAGTACTGTGCTGTTAAATGAAAATGGGGTTCAGCTTAATTTTAATAAGGAAAAGCAACTCCCTTTTTCTTTTTGAAAATATAAAAATATTTAATTTCAGGCTGTAGCAGGTACTGCAAAAGATAGTTTTAAATCTCTATCTTGAAAAAATAAATGATAGTTTCGCTTTAATTGAGGGTAGAAAAATATTCATTGCTTCCCCCAAAGAAATAATGTGTTTCTTTGTTGCCCTTAAAGTCTTGAACCTGTCAGTGAAATGGTGTAATCTAGTAATAACCTGCCAGAGGCATATTGCCTTTTCTTGGTCACCAGTATCTGCAAATGATGTGCTCTATTGATTTTAATCACATTGGGTTTCTTTTTAAAGTTCCATTGTAAGATTTCAGAGGCTCACCAAAGGAAGAAATGCATGCATAAGGAATTTTCCTCTTTTCTCTGGGAACATAGTTATTAATATCTTATTCCTTTATAACCATCTGTTAAGGCATAATAGACTCCTAAGGTTTGGAGTTTGAAAACTTGAGGTCATTGGGATGCTGATATATTTATTGTTCTCCTTGATATTCTTATGGATCTATGATTTCCTCAACATGGATATATCTTCTATTGATACAAATCACGACTCTTCCATGTATTTTCTTCCCGGTTAATTTTAGTATCTTTCTTTTCATAAATCTTTCCAATGTGTTGGTGACCTTCTTCTATGTTGTTTTTTAAACATGGGGATAGATTGATTAGAACATTAACATAATTAGGGATCCTAGAAGTGATGACTGAGTATAATTTGAAAGAGGTGCAAACTGGCTTCATGCCTTGTTTTTTGCATCTGTTGAATGGGATGTGTTTGTTTTAGAAGACTGATGATTTTAATCTTTCTTAACTATGATGAAATTGGACAACTTGGAATTTGACATTACCACATTGCTATTCCATTTATCAGCATGGTTTAGGTTTTTTTTTTTTTAGAAATAGACTCAAGGCATGAGTGTTTTTTAATATGTATTTGAAAGTGAAAAGGCACAGTAGGAAGTTTTCTAGGCTATTTCTATTAGGATACTGATAACTGATAAGTTAGCTACTATACTGACTTTGAATCTGGGGAGTTTGGTACCAAGTTTTAGCTTGTTACTATAATCACTATATGGATAGTGTTATGCTTTAGATTAATTATCCTGACCTTGTGGCAGGCAGTGTGGGAAAATGTTGAAAGCATATTGTAGTGGATTTAATCTTTATGATTTCATAACCTCTAAATATTATATGCAGTAACTTGGGAATAGGGGCTAAGGATTACCATTGTATGAACAGTGAAAGGACAAGGAAGTAAGAAACTCAAGTTTGGAAAACAGTGCCTTGTTAAACCTGTTAATTTTAGGGTCAAGACTGAGGACAAAACATAGGCACTGGGAGAACAAGGAGAGTGCAAGGGACTAGTCAAGGGACAAGGAAAGGATGAAGAATATTACAAAGAGTAAGTTAGTAGAAGGTAGAAGAACAGGAGGTTGTGAGCATAGAAGTTTAGAGCTTAAGATCTAAAAGATGGGATATTTCAGATGAGATTAAGGTCTAAAACTTGGCCAGGCTAGTAACTGAGGTAGAGGCAGAGATCATGGGATTTGAGGGTGTTAATACATTGAATAACTAGGTTGTTCAAAAGGCTTTCCTTGTGAATATTGAAGTAACCAAGGAGAGAGGAGAGATTGGAGTGGAAGACTGTGCCAAGTACCAACTCACTGATAGAGAGACAGGGACTTGAAGTTTGATAGATGATGACAACAAAGATCTGGATGGGGGTGATATTGGAGGTATTCCCCCAAAAATTAATTTTATTGTTTATCTATTTTATTTCTCCCTCTCTGTCTCTCTTGTCTCTGTCTCTGTCTGTCACACACACACACACACACACACACACATACACACAGACACACACACCACATCTTTCCAAGGAACAATAAAAAGAAAACCCATATAACAAACATGAGGAGTCATACCAAACTCCCATATTGGTCATGTCAAAAATGTACTTTTTTATTCTCTATTTTAAGTCCATCTCTTCTCTGACAGGAGGTAGAGTACTTCACTTGGAATTACAGTTTGGCGTTGCATTGATCAGAGTTTTAAATTCTTTTAAAGTCATTTTTCCTTATAACAATGTCATTATGTAAATTGTTTTCCTAGTTCTGCTCACTTTTACTCTCCATAAGGTCAAAGAGGTCTTCCAAGTTTTCTCTGAAATTGTTTTGTTATTTCTTATAGCACAATTCCATTATATTAACATACCATAATTAATTTTGCTACTACCTAAGAGGTGGTTGCCACCCTAGTTTCCACTTTTCTTACAGAAAGAAGTGTGCGTGTGTGTGTCTGCGTGTGTGTGTGTGTGTGTGTGTGTGTGTGTGTGTACATAGAGGTCTTTTTGCTCTTTCTTTGATCTTATTGCTTTATGTATAGCAGTGGTATCATTTGGTAAAATAATATTCTGTTAAACGAATTTATGGTCATAATTCCAAATTGTTTTCCCAAATGACTGTACCAATTCACACTTTCATCAATACTGCATCAGTGTGTCTATTAGCCTAAAGTCCTTCTAACATTTATCATTTTCTTCTTTTGTCATTTTTGCTGATCTTGAGGGTGTGAGATCATTTGGTGTGGCACCAAATAAGAAGTTGATTTAGGTCGTATTGTAGTTTTTATTTTATTGGCTTGGCTTTCCCATGAACAATGAATATTTGTTCAGTTATTTAGATATCTTTTTATTTCTGTAAAGACTGATTTGTAATTGGATTAATATTATTCCCAAGTGTATCTTTGATATTTTACACATTTCTTAGTCATTTATTTTATATCCCCTAACTTCAATAAATTTATTTTTTCAAATTAATTTTATTTGACTCCATGGTTTTATGAATAAAATGTATCATCTGGAAAAAAGTAATAACTTTGATTCCTCTTTACCTATGTTTATTGCTTCTATTTTGCTTTCTATACTAGGATTTTGAGCAGTGTTACAAAGATTATCTCCATTTCATCACACACACAGACACAGACACAGACACAGACACAGACACAGACACACAGACACAGACACAGACACACAGACACACAGACACAGACACACACACACAAACACACACACACACACACACACACACACACACACACACCCCTCTAACATGCCAGGTTGCCTGTCGTCTCCCTTATTAGACAGTGAACTCCTTGAGGATAGGGACTGGTTTTTTGGTCCTTTCTTTGTATCTCTAGTGCTTCACACAGTGCCTGGAACATGGTAAATAACTTGTAAATGCTTCTTGATTTGACTTTGTTAAATAGTAGCAAATATCTTGCTTTACCCTGATTTTAGGGAAAGGTACCCAATTTTCTCTATTACATTAAATATCTATTTTAATTATTTAATAATACTATGCATATTATAGAAATATCATTTACTATAAGAAAAGTCCATTTGTTTCTGTACTTTCAAAGTTTTTCTTAAAAAAAAGAAACAAGTTTTAAATTTTTTTCAAAAGCCTTTCAACATCTATTGATGTTTATTATATTTATTATCTTCCCTATTTGAAGCCCACATTACATTACTGCTATCATTCTAATATGGTAACTGTGTCATCTTTTTAACATGTTGCTGTAACTTCTTTGCTAATATTTATTTTAAAATTTTTCATTATTAGGGATATGTCTATAGTTTTCTCTGCTTTATCTCTCCTTAATACAACATCATGTTTTGTATTACAGAAAAAATTGGAAAAGTCTTTCATGTTTCTATTTTTTAAAACATTTATTTAATAGTGGAGTTAATTTTTCTCATAATGTTTGGTAAAAATTCGCTTCTAAATTAATTTGATCCTGGAGTCATTTTCTTTGGGAGATCATTTTGTTTGTTCAATTTTCTTTTTTTTGATATTAGTTATTTTAACAATCTATTTCTTCTATTAATATTTATATTAAAAATATTTTATATTAAAATATTAAAAATATTTTATATTTTTTAGAATCTCTGGAGGTGATTGGTGGATTCCTTAAATTCCTCTTTTGCCCTTTGGTTCTAAGATATTGGGCAATTTTCCTTCATAATTTCTTGAAATATAATGTCTAGGCTCTTTTTGAAAAAACAAACACATAGCTTTCAAGTTGTACAGTAATTTTTTCATTATCCCCTCTCAAACTGTTTTCTGTGTCAGTTGTTTTTCCAGTGAGATATTTCTATTTTTTTTCATTTTTAAATTTTGTTTTATTGCTTCTTGATGTCTCATGGAGCCATTAGCTTCCTTTTGATTGGTTCTAATTTTAAAGAATTATTTTTTAAGTGAGCTTTTCCAACCTGTTTTTTCCGTTTGGCCAATTCTGCTGTTTAAGGAATTCTTTTCTTGGTGAGGTTTTGTATCTCTTTTGCCATTTGTCCAAGCTGGTTTTTTATGGTGCTCTTTTTTTTTTTAGTATTTTTTGTGCCTCTTTTACCAAGCTGTTAAATTCTCTTTTCATATATATTTTTTACATTGCTCTCATTCCTTTTTCTCAAATTTTCCTTACCATTCTTATTTTATTTTTAAAATCATGTTTTCCTCTTTTTAAAAAAAATCTCTTTTTGTAGGACTTCTAGGAATTCTTGTTAGGTTTGTTGCATTTTTTCCCCCTTCAAGACCTTACTATCCCCAAGCACAACACTCCCTTTTCTTCTTCAGTTCCTTTGCAATGCACTTTTATATATGTAATACAAAATATTCTTCTCTGATCATTTCTTTTATCTAGTTTTGCTTTTGCTTTGACTGAAATCATGATTGTTATTCCTGTCTCTTTTACTTCAGATGACACATAATATATTCTGCTATAGCCCCTTATTTTAATTCTTTGTGTCAATGTCTTTAGTGGTCTGTGACTTCTGGATTCAGACCAACCAATTAAAGGGGTTCAGTTAGTTTAAAAAAATTCCTCCATGTCTTTCTATTTCATATATATATATATTTAATAAATATTATTAAATTTTATTTTATATTCATTTTATTATTAAATTAAAAATTCTTATATTTATTAATAAATAAAATTTTATTAAATATTATATATATTTGTAAACATAATATTGTTGCATTCTGGTTTCTAACCCATTATGCTATCCTTTTCTGCTTTATAAGTGACTTCATCCCATTCACATTTACAGTTAACAGTGGCTAACTGTGTATTTCCTATTATCCAATTCTCTTCTATTTACTTTTTTCTTTTTTTAAGAAAAAGAAGTATCTCCCCTCCTCAAAAATCTGTTTAGCTTTTGAACACTTCTTCCCCTAATCGACCATTCCTTTTATTACATCTTCATTTTCTCTGTTACTTCCCTTTTGAGTAAAATGAATTCTCCCTCTCTCATATAAATTTTCCCATTCTTCCTTTCCCTTTCTTCCTCTTTCACTTAGTGCATTCCTCTTTTTCAACCTTCTATTCTTTTTTTGAAATCACCCCCAACACAATAGACTCACACCCACACTGTCTGTCTAATTATACTATTTCCAATGACCTTAATAATGATACAGTTATTAGGAGTTGTGTCATCTTCTCATATAGGAATGTAGATAATTTACCCTTATTAAGTTCCTTTATTTTTTCCCTTTCATTTTTACCTTTTTATGCTTCTCTTATATTTTGTGTTTAAATGTCAAATTTTCTATTCAGTTCTGGCCTTTTCATCAGGAATGCTAGAAAGTCCTCTTTTTAACTGAATGTCCATATTCTCCCTGGTACTCATTTTTCCTGGTAAGTTTATACTTGGTTGTAATCCAACTCCTTTGCCTTTTGGAATATCATATTCCAAGCCCTCCACTTCTTTATGGTGGTAACTACTAAACCTTGTGTGATTCTGACTGTGGCTCCCCGTATTTAAATCATTTTTTTCTGACTGTTTTTAGTATTTTTTCTT
The DNA here is from genome assembly GCA_028646575.1 of Pseudocheirus occidentalis. Taxonomy (NCBI): domain Eukaryota; kingdom Metazoa; phylum Chordata; class Mammalia; order Diprotodontia; family Pseudocheiridae; genus Pseudocheirus; species Pseudocheirus occidentalis. Next base: position 152,647,056 of record CM053601.1, on the reverse strand, counting down.
TGACCTGGGAGATCTGGAATTTGTCTATGATATTCCCGGGAGTTTTCATTTTGGAATCTCTTTCAGGTGGTGGTTGGTGGATTTATTTTTCAATTTCTACTTTGCCTTCTGGTTCTATGACATATGGGCAGTTTTCCTTGAAAATTTCTTGAAAAATCATATCTAGACTCTTCTTTTGATCATAGTTTTGAGGTAGTACAATAGTTCTTAAATTTTCTCCCCTCAATCTATTTTCTAGGTCAGTTGTTTTTCTGATGAGATATTTGGGGTTTTCTTCAATTTTTTTTGTGTCTATTGACTTTTTTGATATTTCTTGATATCTCATGGAATCAGTAGCTTCTTTACCAATTCTTATTTTTAGGATGTTATTTTTTCAGTGAATTACCTCTTTTATCAAGATGTTAATCTCTTTTCATAATTTCTTGTATGATTCATATTTCTTTTCTTATTTTTTCCTCTACTACTCTAATTTGATTTTTTACTCTTAAAAATGGTTTTTCCCTCTAGGAATTCTTGTTTGGCTTTTGTTCAATCTGTATTTTTCTTTGAGATTTTTGCTTGTAGATGTTTCCAAGTTGTTGTCTTCTTCTGAGGTTGAATCTTGAGTTTCCCTGTCATCATAAAAGCTTTTCATGTTCAGGTATGATTTTTGTTGTTTGTTCATTTTTTCTAGCCTATTTCTTGACTTTGGACTTGATATTAAAATTGGATTCGGCTCACCTCTGATGAGGGAGCAGGCCTGAGATTCTGTAGCTTGATCTGGAGCCCTGTAAGTGTTTGCAGCTTCCAAAATACTGTGATCTGGTGAAAGATCTCATCACTGCCTTCTTGCTCTGCAATCTGGTCCTTATTCAAGTAGAGCCCCTGCTCTCTTGTGACTGTGACTGCTCCTTTCCACCCTAGAATCCCCAAGTGGAACTGGGTGCTTTGGAGCTGCCAAATGGTCCCAGATTTTGTGCCTAGTTCTAGCATGAAGGTCCATTAGAATCTCTGACCAAGTATTCAATTGTCGTACTATCCCTGAGTGTTGGGCAAGTGTGATCCTCCTTCTGCTGTTGCTGTGGTTGCTACCTCCAAGGACCACTTTTGGTGCCACTTCACTCCTAGGTAAACCCTATCTCAGTGTATGCAAACCCCTGTAGCTTCCTTGGGCTAGAACAACAACTCCCTCTGACTTTTTGTTGAATTTTCTGCTCAGAATTTGCTTTGTCATTTCCTGTGCTCATATTGTAGGGGAGATTTGGGGTGAAGTTTAGCAGTCGTGACTCTTCGCCCCACCGTTCTGACTCTGCCCTCCACACCATCCTTCTCTCTTTACCTTTTACAATCCCTAGTTTACTTCAAGGATTAGCCCTGGTACCATCTCCTAAATAAGCCTTTTTTATCTTTCATTTTTCTCTGTGTATCTTTAACACTTAGCATCATGCTTTACACATAGTAGATACTTAATAAATGCATGTGAAATTGAATTGTTAGGCTGTTTTCCCAACTTGTAAGTATGCTTCAGGTAAATAGTAGTCTAGTGGATAGTGGACTACCTTAATTATTTTTCAGTTTATTTCCATAAGGCACGAGCATATAATGTACAAATTAAGCACTTTTCCCTTCCTTGAAAAAGAAGGCAAACAGGCTACTCTATATATGAAATGTTTTTTCCTATAGGGATAACCTATTCTCCTTAGTCTTAATCATTATAATGGAAACAATGAACAAATGTAGGATTCTTTTATAATATGACTCTATATACTTGAAGACTGTCATTTGCTTTCTATATAGACCTAATCTGGGTGTTAAATCCAAATCTGGATGAAAAAAATTCAACCAGTTTTTATCATGCAACTGTCATCATGCAACTTCTTTTCACAGATTTTCCAGCTGAATTTTGGGCTGGATCACAGAATCATAGACTGTTAGAGTTACAGGTGATCTCAGAAATCATTGAGGCCAACTTTCTCATTTTATATAGTAGGAGGTATAGATGAGGATATCATATAGATAGAGCCTTAGTGCAGGGAAAACTAAAAAATTGCTTTTGGGGAAGAAAATTGTAGTCATTGATGTCTTATGAAGCCATTCTTATGTTCATTTTTTTCTTGAGGAAATTACTATAAATGTATCTTATAGGACCCTTTTAAGGTATAAATAATAGGGAAGAGATTTGCAGTCATAAACTAGTTCTGCTGGCTTGTTTTACACTTTTTGCTAGAAAGGAAATGAATGACCTAAAAAGTACTTAGAAATGAGTGAAACGCTGGCTCGCCTTGAGCTTTGTTTATTTGGTTATGTTGTATCACATGCTTATTTGTCCATTCTTCAGGAACATAGAAGAAAACTATTTGATAGCTAACCTTTATGACTTTCTAATAAATCCATTATGCCGAAAGGCCTGTTTAAACATGATTCCTGGAACAATAGAAGAGGGGCTATTAATCTTTGTGTTTAAATAAAGATCTGCTGGGTGTGCAATACTTGATTAATTTTATGCCATCAAAATATGAATGACATCATTTGGTCTGTTAGATATTGTAGATTTCAGCCACAGATCCCTCAGATCTATTCATAAATTGAAGAAAGAGAAATGGGAGTAAATGTTTGTTCGATTTTGTTTTTCATTTACCCTAAAATAATTAGAATTCAGCCAGCCAAAAAGAAATTAAATTTCAAATCAAATTATTTGCAAAGTAATTTAGTACGCAACTGCTCAACCAATTGTCTTAGAATTATTGGACTAAGAGAGGTAGAACATTATTTGGGTAAATGTTCTGCTATGGTAGGTTGGAAGGCAGAAATAGAAATCCTTAGTGGGGAAAAGGAACTCCTTTGTTCTTCTAGTTTAGCTATTAAATACATCTTAGGGAATAGCTCACTGATAAATCTAAAACTTTGGGCTAAACAACTAAAGTGCTCTTAAATCTCTGCCAATGTTACTGATGCTGTAATAGTATGATACCAAGAAACTGATGCTGAGCAAAAGGAAATACTTGCAGGAAAAGGTAAGAAAATGATAAAGCTGTTTTGATAACCCCACTAAAACCTGCCTTTTCAAAAGCACAGGAGTAACATTGAAAAGATGTGCTATTGAAAATGTATGGAAGCAGGTATTTTTGAAATTCAGAAAGATATGCTTTTAGATGTATAATTTATAATAAAATGTCACAACTGGATTGAAATAGTTGATATCATTGGTATAGAGAATTCACAGTGAGGAAACTCCCTTGACCCCTGGAGACTGACACTCTGAAACAGATAGTTTTAGAGAGTTGACTATAACTTTAAAAAATCCCAACAACTTCTCATTATTAATATTTTCTTCAGTTCCAATATAGAAAAGTCCTGAGTTTGTACTCCTTGTGCATGTGTAAAATTGAATTGCCTTATAGTTGATGTATGATTGTCTCCAGATGTAGACAGAAAGTACTTTTCCCCCTTAAACAGAAGGTTGTAATTTGCAGGTCCATTCTACTACTCTGAAATATTGATGGTTACAGACATTACATTTAACCTGAAATTAAAAACATTTTCTTTCCTCTTAAAGCACAATTATTTGTTAAATATAGATATGTTCTGAGATTCCTTTGTCTCACTATAGAGAAAAACAAGGCAAGTCTTTGTAGTAGCCATATTTATTTTGTTTTGTTATGGATAAGTTTGAATTCAGTACTTATGTTGCTTTTTCCTTTATACTCTCCATGTCTAAAGGATTAACATGATTCCTATTCATGCTTACAATGGTGAGTTTGAACTTCCTGTAGAATATGTGATTTTCACCTTCTCTAGACTTCAATGTAAATCTTTTCATCATTCTGCACTGTATAGCGAGTATATACAGCTCTTATTTGAATGTGCCCTTTGCATCTTGCTGATCTCATAAGACTTTATGCCATTAACTGTGGTGAATATCCTAACTTTTCATGGTCATAGCAATGACCTTGTTTAAGCAAGTGCTAGTACGGAGTGGTTTGTTCCAAGAAAGTAACATAATTTAGTTTTATATGTAAATAGTTCCTAAACTTTGTTCAGCAATTCAATTCAACAACTATGCTACTATGTACTACTATGGCAGAGCACTATGTGATGGCAGTAGTGGAAAGATACAGAGATAATTTAGACAGCTTCATCTTTAAAGAGCTTAAAATACAGTAAGACTCATATCACATGCAAATTTACTATGATTAAGGAAGTTATAACAAAGTATCACAACTGGATTGAAATAGTTGATTTCATTGGTATAGAAAACTTACAGTGAGGAAAATCCCTTGACCCCTGGAGGTTGACACTGTCTGAAATGGATAGTCTTAGGGCGTTAACTACAACTTAAAAAATTCCAACAACTTTTCATTATTAACTTTTTCTTCAGTTCCAATATAGAAAAGATACAAAATGCAATCGGGTATAAAAAGAACATAGATGGGTTACAAAGTACACATATACTCACATATACATATATATGCACGCTATATACATACATCCACAATACATACATACATACACGTGCATATCCTTGTACGGTTGGAAAGCATGTTGATTTTGCGTACCGGGGAAAGGTTCATCTGGTGGTGGTCTTTAACCTGGTTCTTGAAGGATTCATTTCTTTAGCACTTATGAAGCACCTACTTTATGCATCACACTGTAATAGACAATGGAAAAGATATATAGCTTAGATAAACCACCATCCCTTTCTTCATGGAAGGTGCAGTTCAGAAGAAGGATATGATTCATACAAAGATAACTATATTATACAATATTATATCATAGGTGTCTTAGAGACTTGCAAAAACAAAATTCAGTATATAGTCCATGAAGAAAAAAGGTCATCACTAGTGAAAAGATTAGGGAGAACTATACTGAGGAACTTGCATCTGATTTGGTCTTTACAAGATGGAAAGGAATTCAGTAATTAAAGAAAGAGAGGAAGGATATTTTGCAGAAATGGCATACTGTGAGCAAAAGCAGTAAAGCAAAAGAATGCAAAGTGTGTTTAGAGGAGAGAAATGTTCCCCATGACCTCATGTTTACCTTTGTTCTGGCCTGTTTGGGAAAAGTCCAGGGAGGGTACAGAAGCAAAGGGAGGAGTGGATCTTGACCATATAGAAGTAGGACAAGTGGGTTGCTTGGGGAAAATAGAGGCTAAGAGGGAGATAGGGGAAAGTGTTGTCTATTTGCTCCTTCTGCTCAGCTTCTGCGTAAAAGCTGGGAGGGGGCAGTGTTATCTGCAGAGAAATCTAGGGGTTATTCAATTCAGATATAGAAAGTATGGTTCCACTGGCCTGAGTGAGATGCCCCATGAGGGAGAAATGGCAGTCAAGTAACTGGGAAATATTGAATTAGTGACTAAATGAAGAGAGTGATGATACTTTCTGAAGCTAAAGGAGAAGTTGTAAATAAGCAAGGGAATTATAACATTCAGATTCCATTCAAAAGATGATTTTTAGGTGTTGTGAAGTGGAGACGTCCTCCCCTCTGCTCCCTCCTCTCTTGCCCCTCAAAAACAAAACCAAACCAACTTCTGATGTTAGTAATCAGACTTCAGTTTCTGAATGCTTGTTGCTATTTTGTCTCTGGCATTCCTGTTGAATTTTCCTAACATTCCCCTCCAAACAACTTTAAAATAACTTTTCAAAACAAATTCTGGAGTGATGTAGCCAATGAAAGGTTGAGGTGCAACATTTTTCCAGCCCCCCAAAACTTAGGAAGTAGGAAGTAGGCCTGTGACACTGGGGTGGGGATAGGCCCATAAATCAGGCCTTGGAGGCTGTAGTTGTGGTAACATAAGCAGCAGAAGCAGCAATAGTTCTGGGAGCTTTTAACACTGAGAGATGGTAAGGGGATTGGATAACTGTTAAAAAAGAAATTATACAGGGAAGAGCCAAGATCACAGTGTAGAAGCCCCAAAGTTTTGCAGCTCCCACACAGCCACCCTAAATACCCATAAAATATGACTCTAAACAAATTTTAGGGCTCCCCAACTCACAAAAATACAGAAAACACATCCCTCGCTGAAGGCAGCTCAGCTGGAGGGGCTCATTGAGGCAGACTGGGAGCCCAGTCCAGCCCAGCCCGAAAACCAAAACTGAGGCCAGGCCCCAGGGCAGTCTGGAGGAGCTGAGCTGTGTGAGTCTACACTGGAGAACAGATCTATATCTATAGTACCTGGAGCAATCTCCTCATCTATCAAGGCAGGAAAAAGGATTAGAGAAAGGTCAGTGAAAGTGAAGCTTTCAAGCTAAATTTGGGGGAAGAAAAGCAGGTCGGCCAATCTGCCCCCAGGGCAAGGAAGCAGCAGAGGAAGGGCAGGACCTGCTGCAAACAGCAGCTGCCTCTGCTGGGCTGTTTCCGAGCTTCTGGCCTGCGGACCCCACAAGGGTGCTGAGACGATTGATCAGGGCCAAGGGTTCTTAGGTTGAATGGCCTTGATCTGGATTGTGGTCTTGGGTGGTGGTCCTAGGGTGCACTTTCAGCAAGCCAAAGCTGGTGGGGGCTGCAGCACCCCCCAGTAGCTCCGGCAGCTGTAAAAACCCTAGCGATTTGGGACAGAGCTTTCCCTCCTGGAAGCAGAGTCCCACAGATCTAAAAAAATCAACCAATTAATTGACTGGCCAACATGAGGAAAAGGAAGCAAAATAAGAACGACAACAAAACTCTAGAATTCTTTTTTTGTGGACAAAAAGGATCAAAGCATGGACTGGGAGGAAGATAACACAGTCAGAACCCCCACACCAAATGCTTCCAAGACACTCAAAGATTGCCTACAAGCTACAGATCAATTGAAAAAGGAATTTGAAAATCAAATAAGAGAAGTGGAGGAAAAACTGGGAAGAGAAATGAGAATGATGTGAGAAAAACATGAAAAGAGAGTCAACAACCTGACTGAAGAAAACAACACTTTAAAAAATAGATTAACTCAAGTGGCAAAAGAGGCCCAGAAAGCCAATGAGGAGAAGAATGCCTTAAAAAAGTCAAATTTGCCAGATGGAAAAAGACTCTCAAAAGCATTCTGAAGAGAGTAATTCCTTCAGAATTAGAGTGGAGCAAGTGGAAGATAATGACTTTATGAGAAACCAAGATACTATTAAACA
>CM053601.1:152621806-152639480 GCA_028646575.1 Pseudocheirus occidentalis | reverse complement strand
ACTTTAAAAAATAGATTAACTCAAGTGGCAAAAGAGGCCCAGAAAGCCAATGAGGAGAAGAATGCCTTAAAAAAGTCAAATTTGCCAGATGGAAAAAGACTCTCAAAAGCATTCTGAAGAGAGTAATTCCTTCAGAATTAGAGTGGAGCAAGTGGAAGATAATGACTTTATGAGAAACCAAGATACTATTAAACAGTTACAAACAAATGAAAAAAATAGAAAGCAATGCGAAATATCTCCTTGAAAAAACCACCAACCTGGAAAATAGATCCAGGAGAGACAATTTGAAAATTATTGGTCTACCTGAAAGCCATGACCAAAAAAATAACTTGGAAAGCATCCTGCAAGAAATTCTCAAAGAAAATTGCCCCTATATTTTAGAATCAGAGGGCAAAATAGAACTTGCTAGAATTCATTAATCACCTCTTGAAAAAGATCCCCAAAAGAAAACTCCTAGAAATGTTATTGCCAGGTTCCAGAATCCCCGGTTGAAGGAGAAAATATTACAGGCTGCCAAGAGAAAACCATTTGAATACTGTGGAAGCACTATCAGGATAACCCAGGATCTGGCAGCTTCTACACTGAGGGATCAAAGGGCCTGGAATATGGTATTTAGAAGATCAAGGGAGTCGGAATTAAAACTAAGAATCATCAACCCAGCAAAATTGAGTATAACGTTCCAGGGAAAAATATGGTCATTCAATAAGGTGGAGGACTTTCAAGCATTCTTGCGGAAAAAAACAGAACTGAACAGAAAATTTGACAATCAACACAAGAAGCATGAGAAGGTAAACATGGGAAAGAAATCATAAGGAACTTATCAAAGTTGAACTATTTACATGAAAAAACAAATAATATTTTATGAAAAAACAATAATAATAACTTATCAAACTTTTCTTAGTATGAGGATAAGGGAAAGGAATACAAATGTGTATATATATGTATACTTACACATATGTCTATATAGAAGACTATATATGCATATGCATACATATTTGAGCACATATGTATATGTGTATATAGAAGGTATAGGATCAATTGAATGTGAAGGGATGATACTTTCAAAGGTGAAATTCTGAGTTGGGAAAGGACTACAATGGGAGGAGACAGGGAGAGACAAAATGGGGTTAATCATCCCATATAGAAGAGGCAAAGGATAATTGTTACAATTTTACTCTCATTTACTCTCATTGAATCTGGCTTAGGGAAGGAATGACATAAACTGTAAACTGGGTATCATGCCACACAGGAGTATAGGGGGCATGGGGATGAGAGGTGGGATGACGGAGGGGAGGGCAGGGTCTGGAAGAGGGTTGCTGGAAGCACACACTTCAGTAAAGGGACAGGGACAGGGTAGAGAACAGAACAAGGGGGGAGGAATAGGAAGGAGGGACAAACTGTCACAATATGTCCACTGTGAAGATGTCCTGTGTAATTACACATGCACAGCTTGTATTGAATTGCTTCAATGGTGGTGGATGACAAGGGAGGAACCGAAAGAATCTAGAACTTAAAGCTCTGCAATACCTGCAGCTAGGAATTAAGATATACAGGGGCTGGGATAGGGAGACCCTCCCTGCCCTACCAAAAATTAGAGAGCAGATCAGGGGAGGGGCTTTACAACGGGATCACTGTTTTGGGGTTGGGGTAGGGGAAAGATGGGGAGAAAATTTGTAACTCAAAAATCTCATGGAAATGAATGATGTAAACAAGAAAACAAATAAAAAATCATATTAATTAAAAAAATTATAGGGGACCATTTTGTGGGCACTGCGAATAGGACAGGACACTACTGGGCATCTCCATTGACCATCATCCTGTTCCACACCCCAATTTCAGGGAGAAGACAAGGTAGGGCCCTAGTTCTGGGTAGTATTTTTAGAGCAGGAAGAATAGTACTAATACTTTTGGTCACAAGAAAGCAGGGGCTCTTCCTGAGTAAATATTAGAATGAAAACCAGGAGACCAGTGACCCCATCCCTCCCTATATCACAACACTTTGGAAGCACCAAAAAACTTACAAACTCCCAGAACTGGTTGTGAAAATGGCAGGATGAAAAAGCTTAAAGCTTTGGACAGTTCTCCCTCCTCACCTTCCCCCACCCCCCAGGTAAGCAAAGCCCCACTGTAACATAGAGTTTAAAGTCAAGAAATAGGCTGGAATGGGGGTGATTAGGTAGCACAATGAATAGACCACTGGCCCTCGAGTCAAGAGAATCTGAGTTCAAATCTGGTCTCAGACACTTAACACTTTCTAGCTGTGTGACCTTGGGTAAGTCACATAACTCCAACTATCTTGCCTTCCCCCTCCAAAAAGGATAAGGAAGGAAGGAAGGAAGGAAGGAAGGAAGGAAGAAAAAATGAGTTAATAATGAAAAAGAACATGATCATAAAAACTTACTGTAGTGAGAGAGAAGCTTAAGACATAAACTCAGAAGAAAACAATTGGAAATACTCTACAAGCAAAGTCTTGTAATAGCAATCAATTTAGCAAATATTTAGCACTTAGTAACTTAGGGCTAAGTATGGAAGGTGTGAGCCCTGTCAGCTGTGGAGAAGGTGTGAACTCCCCTGTTGATGTGGAAGAAGGGGATTGGCTGAGACAGGAGGCAATGTGTGTATATAAGCAAGAATTTCAGAGACAGAGAGACAGAATTGGATTTTCCTGTTGGAGGAAGCAGGATTGTCTTAGCATCTGTGAGCTGGGCTGCTGGAAGTGAGTTGGAGTTTTCTTAGGAGAGAGAGAGAGAGAGAGAGAGAGAGAGAGAGAGAGAGAGAGAGAGAGAGAGAGAGAGAGGAGAGGGAGAGGAGAGAGAGAGATATTCTCTCTGGAAGCTGATTGAGAAAATAGATGGAGCTTTCCTGAGACCAGAATCTGGTGAAGGCCACCCAGAAGGCTGATATTCCTTCTGGGTTCTAGGGCCAGCTGAACTGCTAAAGGACTGAAGAAGCATGAAAGCATGACCAGGATAAGATTTTGTTTGTTCATGGCCTGGCTGATCCTTGAGTTCCAGGCAAGAAAAGTGGTGAAGGGTTTGAGATGTACTGGACCCTGTGAACTTCAGTGTGTGCCAGGGACTGCCCTAAAGACTGGACAAGGACCTGGGAGCTGTCTGCTTCTGAATCCAGGTGACTGTTTGGTGGATTCAGGAGGGAGTTGGGACCATGGAAGGGGATCCAGGGAATGAGAGAGACCACCCAGAGTCAAGATGAAGAAAAGGCCTCCCCCTGGAGGAAACTGAGGTTTGCTGAACACCAAGGTGTGGAGAGTTTGTGTGGTTTTCTAATGACTGTACTAGTGATTAATGATAGTAATTAAGAATCAAGATTAGTGACTGATTAAGTTAATGGTTGCCCCATAAGTGGAAAATTGATATATTGTGAATTGATTGAATGAATGATTAAATGAGAAGGGTTTCCCCTTTAGGGAAACCAGGTGATTATTCTTTTGTTCCTTGTTCTAAATATTGTGGCCACTGTAGTGAAAACTGTTTGGCCATTCTAATGTTAAGCTATTATGAACACTATATTATGATTTTCTGTGATAAGATGTAATGTTATGAATATTATATTGCAATATATTGTGAATGTTTGCCTTGATTCATAATGGAATAAACAGAGTGTTCACTATTACTGTGTAATCCAAACTTTAAAAGCTATTCACAGTAGCATTCTTTTGGGAATCTGCTGGTGCATGGCATTACAAGTCTCAAAGGGAAAAAATGCAGAGGGGACACAAACCCAACAAGAATTCCTAGAAGAGCTAAAGAAATAAACTAAAAAAGCAAATTATTTTAAAAATCAAGTCAGAGCAGTAGAGACAAAATTTGGAAAAGAAATGAGAGCAATGCAAGAATATTATAAAAGAGAATTAACAGCTTGGTTAAAAAAGGCACAAAAATTCTGGGAAAAAACCTCCTTAAATAGTAGAACTGACCAAATTAATAACCATGTGAAAGAGAAGGCAATAATGAAACTACATCCCAGAATTTCTGCATTACTGCAAGAGAAGTATATAAAGAAAAAATTTTAACTTTGAGAACAGTCCTTAACACAATAGAAAAACAGGATTAATGAAATGAGTATTCAATTTCTAATCTAAAAATATCTAGAAATAAACTTAAAATACATGCAAAGGATGATATCATAAAACTTAGAAGTTGAATATATAAAAAGGAAAAGGAAAAGACTGGGAATGGACTTTATTTGAAAAAGGAAAATTTTCAGTGTTTTTTCATATATAGCTCTTGATTTTAGATAAATACATTTGATCATATTAAAAGATCCTTTTTGGGGCAGCTAGGTGGCGCAGTGAATAGAGCACTGGCCCTGGAGTCAGGAGTCCCTGAGTTCAAATCCGGCCTCAGACACTTAACACAAAAAACCCAGCTGTGTGACTTTGGGCAAGTCACTTAACCCCAATTGCCCTCCAAAAAAAAAAAAGGTCCTTTTTGTCCCAATGCTTCTTAGGGTTTTTTATATAAATGTGTTCTTTTATTTTGTCCTAGGTTTTCTCTGCCTCTCTTTATAGGATCATTTTTTTATTAATATGATTAATCATGCTAATAATTCTCCTAATTTTGAATGACTTGTATCCCTGATATAAATTCAATTCTATCATAAATATGAATGCTTTTAAAATTTGAAGTTTTTGCTAATATTTATTTAAAATTGTTAAACCAGAAGATATGAGTGATCTATAGTTCTCTTTCTCTGTTTTATCTCTTCCAGGTTTGGTTATCAAGGTAAAATTACTTTCATAAAAGTTACTTAATATAGTATCAGTTTATCAGTTATTGAGTATCTGTTTTGTAGCATAAGGTATCAATTGTTCTTTTAATATTTGATAGAATTACTTTGTAAGTCAATCTGATATAACAATTTTCCTCCTTTTGTAGTTTTTCTATGATCTGTTACAGATTTTTGTCTATGGGATTGGGTTAACAGCTCATTTTTTTTGTTAACCTAGGTATTTTATATTTTTATAAATAAATTTTATAAATAAAACATTCATTTCTATTAATTTTTTAGTTTTCATGGCATATAATTATCTGGAGTAGTTTCTTATAATTTTCTTCATTTTCTTTCCATTCAACGTTCATTTAAAATTTTACCTTACTCTTGCTTCTATACAATCCAATAAATGTTTATTAAGGACTTACTATGTATCAGGCATTGTGCTAAATGCTAGCTATACAATCAATAAAATGAAAGGCAGTCTCTGCTCTCGAGGAACTTAAAATCTAATGGGGGAAGACGACACACAAAAGGAGGCAGGAAAATGGGAGGTGGGGTGGAGACTGGGGTATCTTGTTCTGTGGTGTTGAAATCAGACAGAGCAGAAGATTCAGAGTGGTTGAGCTGAAAAAGTCCAGTTTCTGAACTCTAAAAGGAGGATGTTGGGAAGCATTTGGTATTCCTTCTGTCCATCCCATGCTGATGAATTGTGATTACAGATATCACCTACCTCTCCCTTCCTCATCTCTTTAGAATATTTTAAAATATACATTTGAAGAGTCTTCTTATGAAAAATTTAATTCCCCAAAATATTAATTGATAAAGAAGACAGTGTGATGTGCTCTGAGTTACTCTGTGTTTTCTACCACAGGATCTATTTTCTCATTCTAAACAACAGTGTTTCCTGCCCCTGTACCAGTGTATGTCTGTCTCTCCAGACATCTGGCTGTGTGCCAGATGCCCTTGGGAATGCCAGCATTAAGTGGGGTTGAATATGGTGCTGAGAAGCACAACCTCTGTTTGAAAAAGGTCTCCTGATGTGCTCATTTGTCCAAAAGGCCTGTCTCTATCTCTGTCTCTGTGTATTTGTCTCTCTCTGTCTCTTTCTCCGTGTGTGTGTGCGTGCGTGCGTGTGTGTGTGTGTGTATGTGTGTGTGTGTGGCTGTCTGTCCATGTCCATCTCTCCCCAAAAATATATCCTCAAAGCAAAACTCCTGTCTCCCCCCTGTCATGTCCCTCTCTCTCAATATTCTATTCCTATTCTTCCACTGCACATAAGCAGGTTGAAAGATCCCTCAAACCCCCATATCTTCCTTTGTCCTTCTCAAGCCCAGGGGCTAGACTGAAGTGCTTTTCTGACCTTTTAACTCTTCCTTTTCTCCTCATGAGAAACAGCATCCCAAATCCCAGACTCCCACCAATTACATCTCCCTCATCTAAAGTCTGGTATAGATGCAAGTGCATGTCTGAATTTTCTTCTGCCCTTCCTTTTCTCTCTGTCTCAGTGACTTCCCTCTTGAATCATCCCTTCATACACTCAAACTCCCCCCAAATGACTCTGTTTTGAGTGAAATGGTTTTTGGTCTACATGATGTTAATTTATATCTTCCTCTTTCTTACCATATTTTTTTAATCCTCTTAGGCATTTTGCACCTAGAGTTCACTTTTGGTTCTCTCATCATCCTTCAACAGTATAATTAAAAAATTAGCCTCATATTACTCTAGAAGCAAGAGGCTATGGATATTGATGTCATTCTTTTCTTATTCATTGTGCTTATTTACCTTTTTGTGTTTCTTTTCTTTGAGGTGTTTGTATGTTCAATATTCTTCTAACTTCTCTTATTTTCTTTGGAAAGAATGAGTCAAAAAAAAGAATGAATCAACTTCTTTTCTCAAACTTCAACTTTTTCTTAATTATTAGGTCCAGATTTGTAGATCAATCTCCTTTGCTATTCAAAATCCAGTTTCTTCTTATAATCCTTAGAAAATAAGAGTAGTTTTTCACATGGTTTAAACTGATCTCCTTTGATAGCTCCTTTGGTAGGGCATTTTCTTGGCTTCCTGAAATATTTGTTAAAAGTTAAAGTTCTTACTTCAAAGCAGTGGTTCTCAACCTTACTAATGCTGGGACCCTTTAATACTCATATGTGGGCATATCTGCATGTGGGCAGACTAACCTGGAGACAGATTGAGTAGCGGTGTCTCAGTTCCTAAGACCATTGGAAATATGTGTTTTCTGGTCGTCTTAGGTGACCCTTGTGAAAGAGTTGTTCAACCCCCAAAGGGGTCACGACCCACAGGTTGAGAACCTCTGCTGAGGTTTTAGCTGTGCTTTTACTAGTAAATTAAACTTTGTGCTTATCTGTGTTGATGTCCCATAGATTTCTTAAACTATTCTTTGGTCTTTGTTTCCAAAGTTATGGGCAACTTTTTCTTTTGTATTTTTCCTGAAGTGTGATATTTAGAGGTTTTAATTTATTTTATTTTTCTGGGAACTTTAAGTGATTTCTGCATATTTTATTATCATGATTAATCACTTTAACTTGTATATAATTTATATGTTATATGTAGTAGGGCCTTTTTTCTTTCTCTTCTATTAAATTTTCTTCAATTTCTGTATTTTTTTAAGTTCTAGCTCTGGCACTCTTATATTTTTTTGAAGAACCAACCAACTCTACTTTGTTATATGGTTCTTTAGTGTATATTCAACATTTTCTACAGTCACATTTATCTTTATTATTTCTCCTTTGCCAATCCTCATTTCTTTTCTAGTGAATACTTTAATGACTCTCTTTGTTTTTAAAAATGTATTTCTTTCTCAACCATTCTAGGGTTTATTGCTATTAATTCCATTATTTCTAGAGGATCCTTTGGAAATATTGTTTTGTTTTCTTTTTCATTAGAGAATTTCAAGTCCCAATTTCTTCAAATTGTCTTTCTCAGTCTTTCTTAATGCTAGTGCCTTCCTATAAGATTATCTCTAATTTATCTTGTATTGATCTTGTTTGTCCATAATTGTTCAAGAGTTGTTTCCCACCATTAGGCTGGGAGCTACTTGAGGACAGAGATTTTTGACTTTACTTGTATTCCTAGTGTTTGACACAGTACATAGCACATAATTGGTATTTAATAAATACTTGGCTTCTCCATTTTTAAAAAGTAATTATTGTATTTTCCCTTTTTAAGATTGTTTGCTTATTTTCCCTTTTTAATTTAATTTATCTTCTGGTTTATCTGAGTGGCCAGTTGGGTTGGACTTGTGTTCATACTTTCCCTTGGTCTTCTTATTAGCTACTCCTTCCTTTCTGTTCAGTATTGCATCAGGTCCAGCTCTATTGGTGTCTATCCCTACTACATATAACACTACTCAGGTTGACCACTTGAGACCATCAGCCACCAACAGCTTTGGTGACCTGTCTCCTTTCAGCGATGGGTTTTGAATTGGACAGAAGCTCTACCACATGGAAACTCTAAGGGGGAGAGGTGATAGATGGGGTTTATATTGCAGGTCCTTTCATTCTTACAACAAAAGCCCTTTACCAGGTGTACTAGATGGCTTCTTAAATGGCTCTATTCTTCCAGGTCTATCCTCTCTATAATTTCCTGCTTTCTATTTTGTCAGTATTTATGTTTTCAGTTCTCCCTATGCCCATTGAGTAGAGGGGAGTGTGTGTGGGGTGGGACAGGGGCTGGAGTTTAGCTGAGTCATTAAGGAGTAGAAATTTTAAAGCGATAAAATAGAAAGTGCTGTAGGTACAGCTCAAAATGAGGACTTGGTAACCTAATGTAACAGGTATGATTTTCACAGGTAGGGGAAATGAGGTTGGTAATATAGCCAGCTAGTTTTGTGTTGATTTCAGTTGGAGTTATCTAGTAGAAAAGAATTTTATTTTGGTTACTTTTCTAATTGTAATTTTGATTACTTTGTCATATTTCTTGTTTTGAGGTTGTGAGAGTGAAATGCAAGCCCTCTCCTCTTTCTTGAAATCTTCTATTTCAAATTTTATCCTCCAGTATACTATTCCTTAGGCCTCAAAGTAGTTTCTAAAACTATGAAAGTGCAAGGTTAGCTTTTTCCTCTTTTCTAAACATGCTTTCTAACAAGTCTATCTCCATTCTAGTGTCTCAATGCCCTTTTTTTGTTTTGTATTTTATAGAACTTTATTTTATTTTGAACTGAGGCATCAAATTAAATGAGCATTTCCATCTATATAGTAAAAGAGAAAAAGAGGATTGTGCATGAAACTGCAAACCTCTATTTTGCATTGTTGCTTTCTTTTAAAATATGTAATTAATTTGACATAAAACTTTCAAAGATGTCTTGCTTATTTGTGAGCTTTCTGCCTCTCATTCTCTTCTTTTCTCTGCCTTTTAAAAATGCTTCAAAAATATTTTCTTTATTCCTCTTTTCTTTTTTTTTGTTACAGCTTTATCCCTAGCAACCAATTGAAAAAAAAGAAAAACAGAAGCCCTATAATAAATATGCAAAATAAGTTTCTACATTAACTGTATATGAAAATGTATGTCTTATTTTGCACCTTGAGTTCATTACCCTTCCATCAAGATAGGTAGCATGCTTTATTATCAGTCCTCTAGAATTATAGTTACTTATTGTATTGATCAGAGTTCTCAGGTCTCTTAAAGTTGTTTTCCTTTACAATGTGGTTGTTATTGTACAAATGATTGTTTTCCTGGTTCTGTTCTCTTCACTATTCATCAGTTTATACAGGACTTCTTATTAAATCATTTCTTAAGATACAATAACGTTCCTTTGCATCCATATACCATAATTTGTTTTCCCCAAATGTTGGGTTCTCCATGTAGTTTTTAACTTTTTCATAACAAGAGAAAGCAGTTACAAACATATTTGCACATATTAGTACTTTCCTCTTTTATTTGATCTTTTTGCTATACAACTTTAGTAGTGATATAACTGGGTCAAAGAATAAGCACAATTTAGTAGACATGGTCTCAAATTACTTTCCAGAATAAATGGACCAATTTAAAGCTTCACCAAAAGAATTTTAGTTTGCCTGCTTTCCCATTGCCCCTCCAACACTTATTTTTTCCTCTTTTTGGCTCATTTTTTGTCTGTCTCATGAAGTGAAACATAATCTTAGAGTTGTTTTATTTTTCATTTGTTCAATTATGAGTGCTTTGGTGCATTTTTTCCATATGGTTCTTGTTAACTTAGATTTACACATTTCAAACTACTTGTTCATTTTAAAAATTATTTATATGTTGAGAAATGCTTCTTGTTCTTATAAATTTGAATCAGTTTATTATATGTTTTGGATATGACACCTACATCAAAAAAAATTTGCTACAAAGATTTTTTTCCTTATAATTCTAACTGCACAGATCGTGCAATATCTTTTTAATTTTCTGTAACCAAAATTGATCTTCTCTATCCTTTGCTTACTTTATCACGAACTCTTCTATCCACTATCTGTTTCCCTTCTCTAATTTATGACATGACAATTTATTTTAGCTTATGAATCTATTTGGAATTTATCTTGGCATGAGGTATGAAATATTGGTCTAAATTTAATTTCTAGCAGAACACCCTCAGTTTTCTTAGCAGTTTTTGCTGGATAATGAATTCTTACCTGAGTAGGTGTGGTCTTTGGATTAATTGAACACCAGGTTGATATATTTGTTTGCTTTTATATGTTGTGTACCTAATGTGTTCCCATAATTAACCTCTATATTAAACAAAAATAGTACCAAATAATTTTGATTACTGCTCTGTAGTATTTTAGATCTGGTACTGCTTGGCCTACTTCCATCCCCTATTCTTTCCCTTAGAATCCTTAATCTTTTGCACCTACAGATGAATGTAATTATTTTAATTGTTATTGGATAGCTTGATTTGTAGGCCATTAGATAGGTGGCTCTGAATGTATTTTTTCCTTTTCATATAGTGTATAAATGCTTTGGATATTTATACCCATTTAGAGCATCTCCAGGTAATAGGAGTGGATTCTGGAAAACCACAGTCATGGAATAAGAGGCAGTTTGGTGGAGTAGAGGTAATGTTGGACTTTACTCAGGAGAGACATGCATTTAAATTTTGTTTCTTCCTGTTTTTAGAACCCATGCAAGTGACTTAATTTTTTTGAGCCTCAGATTCCTCATTTGTAAAATGACAACACCTAGAGCACTTATTTCACAGGAGTTATGAGGCTTAAATGAGACAATGTATATAAAGTGTTTTGTAGACTTCAAAGGGATGGAACATTGTACTGGTCCTTCAAGGTTGCATCCATCTGCTCTGTGATTTGGGTAGGCATGTCTGCCATTCAACTTTCCTAACCTGAAATAACAATAGTTCTTATCCTGTACTGTCTTATGTACTTATATTCATACAAAGTCAAAACACCCTAGTTGAGTCAGAACCATGGCCAATGGCCCAACTGCTAACATTACTGACTTCTTTTGCCAGTTCAATTGATTTAAATTGAAAACATGACTGTTGTCCAGCTGATTTTTCAGTCTTGTCCAGGAAAGATTTTGCATCAGCCCTGGATTCCTTTTCACTTAAGAAAGGTCAGACTGGTTTTAGGTAGGCCTTGGATGAGTTAGGGTGAAATATATCTATGAGTTTTATTGGATCATAATCTCAGAATGACTTAGCAGTATGTTAATACAACAACAACAACAACAACAACAATAATTAGTTAAAGCAGTTTTAGGCTGCCTTAATAAATTAAATTACATGTACATGTATGTGTGTCTGAATATGTGTGTGCAAACATATACATATATATTCAATATCTCCAAACAGCGGCATTTTCTAAGTAAATTTGGAGGTAGAGCAATTTGGGGTCTAAAAATTATGAAATTATGATCAACAACAAGAAATGAATGAAGTGCTTGAGTAGACTCTTAGAAAAGTTAAATATAACAGACCTCAGGAAAATATTGAATCAGAATTTCTCAACTGTACATAATATCTTCAGAAAAAATTGACCATGTATTAGGATATAAAATCTCATAAGCAAATGCAGAAAAATTCAATACATGTTTTACTGACCACAATGCAATAAAATTACATTAAATAAAGGGCAATTGAATCCAAGATTAGAAATTAATTAGAAGCTAAACAACTTAATCCTAAAGAATAGATAGGACTAAGAATAAATAATGAAAACAATTAGTGATTTCACCAAAGAAAATGAGACAAGAATGAGACAACATACTAAAATTTAATGAGATATGGTCAAAGCAATATTTAGGGGGAAATTATATCTCTAAACTTTTTCATTAGTAAAATAAGGAGCAGATCAGTGAAATGGGCATAGAAGCAAAAAAAATTCATTTAATAAATAAAATCAGGAGCTGTTTTGAGGGAAAAAAACAATAAAATAGACAAAACATTATATAACCTGATTTTAAAATGGAAGAATACCAAATTACCAATATAACAAAATCAAAAAGTAAATTTATTATCAATGACAAAGAAATAAAAACAACTATTAGGAGCTCTTTTGCCCAGCACCAATAAAGCTGACAATCTAAAATAAATGGATGAATATTTACAAAAACACAAATTGTCCACATTGACAGAATGTAAAATAGAGTACCTACATAACCTTTTCTTAGGAAAATAATTTGAATAAGCCATAAATGAACTTTCAATACAAAACCCAGGACCAGATAGATTTATAAGCAAATAATACCAAGCAGTTAAGGAATAGTTTCATTACTACATAAATCACTTCCAAAAAGCCCAATATGAAAATAAAAAGTTCTACCAAATTCCTTCTATAACACAAATATAGACTTGATACCTAAACCAAACTATATAGATCAATATCATCAATGTATATTGGTGCAAAAATGTTAAATAAAATATTATCAAAGAGACTATCTCAGTATATCAAAAAGATTATATACTGTGACCAGATTGGAGTTGTAACAAGAATACAGGATTGGCTCAATATTAGGAAAACTATAAACATAATTGTTTATATGACAAAAGTAATATAATTATGTCAATAGATGCAGAAGAACTTTTTGACAAGATTCAACATCCATTCCTGTTAAAATACAATAAAGCATAGAAAAGACCATAACTTTACTTAAAATGATATGTAGCATCTATATAAAACCAAGAGTTATCATTATTTCTATTGGGGATGAACTAGAGGCCTTTCCAAAAAGATCTGGGGTAAAGCAAACATGCTCATTATCACTAAAACTATTCAATATAATGCTAGAAATGCTATCTATAGCAGTAAGAAAAAGACACTGAAGCTATAAGCATAGGCAAAGAAGAAACAAAATTACCACTTTTTCAAAAAAAAGATGGTTTACTCATGAAACTCTAGAGAGCCAATGGAAAAAAAAACTAGTTGAAATAATTAACTTCAATGGAGTTGCAGGATATAAAATCAATCCATACAAATTATCACCATTTCTTTATGTTACCAACAAAATTCAGTAGGAAAATATAGAAAGAGAAATTCCATTTAAAATAATAAATAATATAAAATATTTGACAGTCTTCTTGCTCAAACACACACGAATTATATGAACAGAATTACAAAACACTGTCCCCCCAAAGTCAAATCTAAATTACAAGAGAAATATAAATTACTCATGGGTAAACTAATAGAAAAGAAATTTCAATATCTAAATTAATTTATTCAGTTCTATACTTATCAAATATTTCTTATGCTCCATTATTTTATTTTTCTCAACTATACGTAAAAATAATTTTTAACATTTAAAAAATAATTCTTGAATTCCAAATTCCCTACCTTCCTATCCTCCCCTTGAGAAGGCAAGCACTTTGATACAGATTATATGTGAGCAGTCATGCAAAACATATATCCATAATAGCCCGTGTTGAAAGAGAAAACACAATCTCCCATTCTGCCAAATAAAAAACAAGAAAAATAAAGTTTTAAAATATACTTCAATATTGATTCATACTGCATCAGTTCTTTCTCTCCTCTGGAGAAGCACTGAATTTTTCATCATAAGTCTTTCAGAATTGTCTTGTATCATTGCATTGCTGAGAATAGCTAAGTAATTCACAGTTGATTATCATACAATTTTGCTGTTACAATGTATAATGATGTTCTGATTCTGCTCACTTCACTTTGCATCAATTAAGATAAATCATCCCAGGTTTTTCTGAAACTGTCCTGCTCATCATTTGTTATAAAACAATAATATATGATCACAATCATATATCACAACTTGTTCAGTCATTCTCTGGTTGATGGGCTTCCCTTCAATTTCCAAAAATTCCATTGCCAGCACACACACACACACACACACACACACACACACACAAAACCAAGGTACTATAAATATTTTTGTGCATATAGGTTCATTTCCTTTTTTAATCTCTTTGGGATACAGACTTAGTAGATGTATTGCTGGGTCAAAGGCTGTTTGCACAATATTTTAGCCCTTTGGGTATAGTTCCAAATTGCTCTTCAAAATAGTTAGATTAGTTTGTTACTGCCCTGAGAGTATATTAATGTCCCAATCTTTTGCTTCAGTTGGAGCATACTAGATATTGCTCTAAACCATCACTTTAACTTTTTGCAAATCATTATGTTTCAATGCATTTTCTGTAAACAGTACAGGGTTGGGCTCTACTTTCTACTCAATACTTTCCTCTTCCAATTTTTTAGGTGAGTTTATCCCATTCACATTTATGGTTGTGATTCTTAATTGTGTGTTTATCTCTATCCTGTCCTTTTTATTTTTCCTTCTCTTTGTCCCACTGCTGCTTTTTTACAAAGAAGGAACAAGTAATGAAAGACGCATTTACCTGACACTTGGAAACTATAAGTGAAGTGACCTATTTCTGCTCTGTTTCCTTTCTTCTTTTTTCTTGCTCTGCCCAAATCATATATTTTTATTCCTCTCCTTTTAATCTCCTTTTATATTATTTATAAAATATATATATAATATAAATATAATATATATAAATATATATATAATAATATAATATATATAAATATATATATAAATATAATATATATATAATATATATAATATATAATATAATATAAAAAATATATATAAAATTGAAACTTGTTTTGATTATGACTTTTCCATTACCTATTCTCTTATCCCTTTTATACTTCTGTTCTCTTCTTCCTGTTGCCTCTTATTTCCCTAAAGAATTTAATATATTGCTATGCCACAATATTTCTGTGTATAAGTGTTTGTTCAAATGTGTTCTACTTTACTTTCTCTTGTTCAGATGAAAATCAGCTTTGTTGGATGCCTATTTCTTCCATCCTTTTTTCCATGTTTGTATACTCTTTATCCCATGCACCCCTATTGTGTGAGATAATGAGTTCCCTTCTCTTCCTCTTTTCATCCCCATTATAGCTCCCTCTCCCTTCCATTTCCTTATATTCCTTAGAACATCAAGACAGAACAAGCCCTCTCCCTTCCAGTACCTTGTCTATCATGTTTTACTTTCTGTATGACCCTTGAAGATAACAGGACTCTGAAAGGACAAGTGTTTCTTATGCCCCGTTAGCATGTAGATAATTCATCCTCACGTAGTTCCTTCCAATAGAACAAATGGGTATACCTTTTAATGTTTCATTGCCTGCATTGTCATTCAAATGGTTTAGTCAGTTCTGTAGTTTTTATCAAGAATACTTTGAAACACACTCTGTCCCATTAAAGGCCTATTTTCCTATTGGTCATAAAGCTTTATATTTCACCATTTGGAATATCATATTCAAAGTTCTCTTTATTACGCAAGCAGCTGTCAGGTAAATCTTGATTGTGTAGTCCTGATTGCGGCTAGCTGTTACTTGAATGATTTCTCTTTGACTACTTGCTGTATTTTATCTTTGACTTAGAAGCTCTGAATTTTGTCTCTTTTGTTCCTGTGAATTTTCATTTTGTAATTCATTTTAGGAGATCTAAGCAGTTTTCACTCATGATTTCTTGAAATTTGTCATCAATTTTGGTGACGGTTTTCAAGTTTAGTAATTCTGAAATTACTACTCCCTGGTCTGAAAACTTATAGATTAAATTGTCTTCTATCTCTTCAAAGGTATTTTCCTTTCCACTATTTTTCTCCTAAGATATTCTACTTTGTAACTTTTGTTTGATTTCTTCCATGTTCTCTTGTATCTGTGAAGATTCACTTGGACTAGTTATGTAGTAACTATCTTCTGATTTTGCTCCTTTGGTTTTTCTCATTCCAAAATTATTTCCTCATTGTATTCATTGTTTTCTTCTGTTTATTCATATCTCCAATGTTACTTTCCATATTGAGGCCTTGACCTTCATTCAAATTCCACTCCCGTACTCCTGGATGACGTGGGTAGAGCCTGATTGATTTGATGGCTAAGACTGGGCCCTACCTTCCTCAGGACTTGACTGACCATGTCTTTGTGATTCAGCCTAAGTCTGTCTGATTGGTAAACTGGTCCTGTCTCCAGCCACAGATGAGGTTCTTTGGTCACCCTATTTTGTCCTTATACTAGACTGGCCTCTTCTTCTGCTGAGGATGGAAGATTGATATACAACCACACAAAACAAGTATCCTGGTCTGGCCTTTTCTCCTGCTACAGGACGAACTGTTTTATTTCCTTTTCTGCCTCTCTTACCTTGTCTCTACTCCATGACTCCACAGAATTCTGGGAGTATTTTTCTGTAGTCCTAGATTGGATGGAAGAGTTTATAACTGATTCTCTTTGGTTATATCATTGTGCCTTTTGGTACATTTTTAGGAGTTTTAATGATATGTTTCTGGGGAATCTGATCTCCTCTAGGTCTTGCCACTGGCATCTTCCTAATTCCAGGCTCCTTTCTTAACTACCTTCATTTGTGCATTCCCTAAAAGGCTAAAAATGGGTTCTTGCTTATGGTCTTGGTATTGGCTTTTTAGATACATGTCAATTGATTGACTGAATGATAAAGAGGAACAAGGGAACAGGGTGGTTTTGGAGCATAGAGTATAATCCTGATTGGGAGAGCAATGGGGATCCATGGGAATCTACAGTATCAACATCTATAGCAGGGGCTGATATAGAAGGGTTTGGGGAAGTATGAGAGAGAAAAGAAAGTGATGTAGAGAGGTGTGAGAGATGGACTTTCTCCTTTCACATTTTTGTTCAGGCTTTCAAAGCTATCTATTACTTTTACTTTTATCAGGATTATATATCTTAGGGGGGTGGAGCCAAGATGGCGGCGTAGAAGCAGCAAAGCACCTCAGCTCCCACACAAACACGCTAAAAAACTCATAAAATGGGACTCTAAACAGATTTTCAATCTCCAAAACTCTCCAAAAGACAGAAAGCACATCTGTTGCTACAGGCAGTGCAGCAGGCGGGGCTCTTCGCAGCAGTCTGGGATCCGCAGCCGCAACCCCGGCCGGGTCAAGCCCTGGGGCATCAGGCAGGGAGCCGCTTCTATAGGAGAGCAGATCTGCTGCACTAGGAGGCAGTTACCACGTTTATCAGGCCAGAAGATAAAAAGGCTAAGAGAAAGGTCAGTGGATTTTGCTAACTGGAAGGAGAAGAGTGGGTCCGGCCAAACTGCTCCCAGGGCAAGGAAGCAGTGGGAGGCGGCTGTAGCAGCAGGAATGGAGCAGTAGCGGCCTCCACTGGGCTGCTTCAGAGCCCTCGGTCTGCAGATAGCAGGGGGGCTGAGGTAATCCATCAGGGCCAAGGGCTCTTGCATTGAGCGGCCTGGATCTGGATCATGGTCTTGAGTGGTGGTCCTGGGGTGCACTTTCAGTGAGCCAAAGCTGAGGGGGGCTGCAGAACCCCACTAAGAGCTCTAGTAGCTGTGAGGGCCCCAGCGATTTGGGACAGAGCTTTCCCCCTCCAGGAAGCAGAGTTCCACAGAGCTAAAAAACCAAGAAATTAATAGACTGGCCAACATGAGAAAAAGGAAGCAAGCTATGAACAGCAGTAAAACTCTAGAATACTTTTTTATG
>CM053601.1:152546130-152621306 GCA_028646575.1 Pseudocheirus occidentalis | reverse complement strand
GTAGTGCTTTCTGTCTTGTGGAGAGTTTTGGAGCTTGAAAATCTGTTTAGCGTCCCATTTTATGAGTTTTTTAGCGTGTTTGTGTGGGAGCTGCGGTGCTTT
Source organism: Pseudocheirus occidentalis (assembly GCA_028646575.1). Classification (NCBI taxonomy): domain Eukaryota; kingdom Metazoa; phylum Chordata; class Mammalia; order Diprotodontia; family Pseudocheiridae; genus Pseudocheirus; species Pseudocheirus occidentalis. The sequence goes on along the minus strand of CM053601.1, from coordinate 152,621,204 downwards.
GCTGCTTCTACGCCGCCATCTTGGCTCCGCCCCCCCCAGCTCCTTTTCTTATACTTTATCCTAAAAAATCTCCTTTTCTTATACTTTATACCTTTCCCTCCACCCTGTGGGTATGGGCTGCTCTAAACTAGTTTCTGCCCTTTTGCATTTATGTATCTCTATTTCTTAGAGGTAACCCAGCCTAAAGGATATAGCAGTCAGTTATCTAATAATTAGCCATTTACAAAATATTTTGTATACATTCTCTTCTTTGATGTTGACTGTAGTCGAGTGAGGGGGAAGTCTTGCTGTTTTATAGATGAGGAATGAAAGGGATTTGGGATCAGAGAGATTCTGTTCAAAATCTGACTCAACTGTTTGCTAGCCTTTTAACCTTGTATGAGTCATTTATTCTTCCTAGGAGTCAATTTACTTATCTCTACAATTAGGATATCATTTCATATACACTCATATGTATCTATCTACATATGTATGTATACTATCTCTATCACCTGCTTCATTGAAACTCAGAGCATCTAGATGGAGTGCCGGACTTGGAGTCAGAAGAGTGAAATATGAATTTGTGAGTTTGAATCTGTCCTCAGACACTTTCTAGCTATGTGACTCTGGGCAAGTCACTTAACATTGTTTGCCTAAGTTTTCTCATCTATAAAATGAGCTGGAGATGGAAAGGGCAAACCACTCCAGTATTGTTGCCAAGAAAACCCCAAAGGAAGTCATGGAGAGCCAGATACAACTGAAAAACAATTGAACAAAAGAACAGTGTCTCATAAAACTATTGAGAATATCAAATGAGACAATACGTGTCTATATAAAGCATTATTTTGTAAATGGCATTACTAGATAACTGTCAGCAATCATTATTATTATCATTTTTTTATTGCTACCTAAAGGCATCCATTCTCCTGCCTGCTTTTCACCCTTGACTCTCAATTGTCTACTCTCTTCTTTCCCAGACTACTTGTTCATTTCCTATTTGAATGGAAATTGGCTAAGCATCTGTTTTTCAGATCTAAAACTTAGTCTTTTAAACTTGAGTATAGTGTCATTATTTTTGTGTTCCCATGCCTATCAGGCAAAAAAATAATTGAAAACATTGTTAACTTTACAATGTATTGTCCTGTGATACATAATATATTCAGAAATAAATAAGCTTTTTTTGCCCAGTAAGTAAAACAAACTATAACTAATTTCCTACCAACACTATGAAAATTGATGATAAACAAAAATAATTGTAGAGTCAACAGTGAAGGAGAGCACTAAGAATCAGAAGGATTGTTTCTAGTTAGAAAGATTTCAGTTCATATAGATTGAAAAAAAACTAAATATAACTTAAGATGTCACTAGTAATCTTAGCTCTATCAAAATTAAGTGGATAAAAATGGGGAAAGTCCACTAATCATATTTCATGTTTAAAAAGATGTGTCATTTCATTGATATGTGAACTACCATTGATACAGATTGCAATGCACAATTGTACTTTAACATACTTAGAATGAGATGCTGTGACCTAAAACCTCTGTGCATTGGTGAAGAGCCTTCTGGAGGTGAGCACCTCTATCCTTAGCCAGGCTGGTCCTCAGAAGACAGACAGTCTGTCTCCAGAGCCTGTATCTCAAGCTTTTCCAACTAAAGAGAGTCAGTCAGAACCTTCAAGAATTCAGGGTATTGAGAAAGAATGAGAGGAAAAGTTGGGGGGGGTGGAGAATCGGTATCAACGACTAACCTAAATGTCCTTCCAATTCTAAATTCTCTTGAGTCTCCTATAATGCAGAAAATCAGTGAAGCAGGAAGATAGGAAATTGGAGAGATGCTTTAGTTTTCATAGAATTTTAGAAATAACTGGTAAGAGAAATTAGAGACCACCTCATCCAAAATCCTGAATATGCAGAAGAGGAAACTGAAGGTTCAATAAGTAATGCCACTTGGCTAGGAAACTGAAGAACAGGATCTGAAGCCCACATCTTTTGACTCTACTTCTACCCTCCTTATATATTATGCTTACCTCTAGTTTACATGGAATGATTTCAAAAATAAAATGTAGATAACACATATAGACAAAACAACAGGGAAACTCTGAGGTCTTTTCTTAGACTCAGGATGAAATATATGGAACCACTCTGCAAGCCACGGAATCTTGAGCAGTAAGGCACCTTAATACATAGAATATCTGAGCTTAGAGGGATCTCAGAACATGTAGTATCAGAGATGCAATGGAGATTTGAAATGATCTGATTCAAGCTTAGGGCTTCTTACAGAAAATACTAAAATATCCAGAGATTTACATTATCATACAAATTGTTGGTGGCAGAGCCCACACTAGAACCAAGATTTCTGGTTTCCCCATTCAATGTCAGAATGTTAATTGCTCTTCACCCCTAAATTAAATTATTCCTTAGTTCCCATAATTATCCTTCCATATGATTTCCTAAGTTCTGAATTCAATTCAATAAAAAAATGATTACTTTTCATCAAATTGAATTATTTGGTATGGAACCTTTTAAGTATAATAGAAGACTAAAACAGTTCCTGGCCCTTGAGCTCATAGTTTACTTTGTTGAAGTTGACATTCAGACAATGAAGTAATCACATTAAACTAATATAAGAATGGGCAATGAGGTCTGCTTGAGATTGCAGAAGACCACCTAATAGTTTTGTGATTTTGGTCAAGTCACTTAATTTTTCCAAGTGTCAGATCACCTTTGTAGGGTGAAAGAGGTGAGTGACAACAATATAGTAGAAAAATCTCTATATCAGTAGTCAGAGGGCCTTGGTTCAGGTAGTGACCATATTTATTTAATTAGGCAAGTAATTTCATTTTTCTAGGTCTCTGCTTTCATTATCTCTAAAGTTCTTTCCAATTCTAAATCTGTGATATTTCTTATGTCCTTCATAACTCTAAATGTCTTATTGCTTGACTACCTTACAACCCTCCCTCCGAATTTTATGAATTTTGGAATCTTAAGAAATTTAAGAGATCACTGACTTCAGGAACCACTAAAGTCTGTTCTGTGGACCAAATCTGGCCTGCCACCTGTTTTTGTATCACCAGCAAGCTAAGACCTATGGTTCACCAACCCCTGATCTAGTCTGACCCCCTTATTTTTATACAGATAGACATTGTAGGTCAGAGGTTAAGTAATTTGCCCCCGTTGATGGTCAGTGGCAGGGATGAAATTCTACATCATTCTCCAGGCCTATCCCCTAGCTCATAGAAGAACCAAATTCACATTCAGATGCCCATTACCTTTCTATGGTATATTTATTATATCAGACTACCCCACAGAAGATGACCAGAGTTGGCACAAAGCAGAGAATCTGTAATGGGATTCCAGACTAAATAAAGGACAGATTTTTGGCAAAGACACAGGACCTTGAGAAGATCTCAGAGAAGTGACTCGCCTAAGGTCACATAAATAGCAATAGAAACAGGACCATATTCCAGATGTCCAACTTTCCACAGCACTTGGTATTGAACTTCACCAATGTGGGGAGAGAGGACATAAGTGGAGCTTCCTAAATCACAGAGGACACATCAACTATCTTAGCAGAAACTCAGCTTTGATTGGAAATAGTGTCTCTCCCTTCCTATCCTTCCCTCGGCTTTGTCTTTCCTTCCTCTGACTGTGCTTATAAAAACAGTATCAGCCAGGAATGTGTGCTGCTTCCAGTATGAACAAAGTACTTCTGGCCTAAGGGAAGGCAGGTCCCTCTTGGGCTTATTGTTGAGAGCCATAGGGAACCAGAAGAATCCAAAGTGAGTATAGACTTCAGGTCATCCCCTATTTAAGGTCTGCCTCCTTCTAATTGCATTTGTAGAAGGCCCCAAATATGTTGCTCTTCATCCTCTCCAAGTGGTTAGATAGCCTGGAAAGTCATGGTGTTCATGTTCATGTTCTTGTGTTAGGAATAAATATTATTGTGAAGAAAAAGCTTAGTTGAATATATTGAAAACTGAAAACTAATTAGGGAGGAAGAGGGACAAAATGAGAGCTAACCAAATTTTGTAGAGTAAATACGTAGACACAAGTAGCTCCCATTCCTATAGTGCTATACAAAGCACTTCCTTCACAGAATTCCTTCGTAGGATGTAGTACAAACACTATTATACCCATTGTGCAGATGAGGAAACAGATCAGTGAAGATGACCACCCAAGGTCAGTAGTAAGTGTCATGACCAGGACTTGAATCCAAGTCTTCATACGCATAAGTCCAATGCTTTTTCAATTTAATTCAATTTGTCAAATATTTATTAAACACGTACCTCATGTATAGCTCTTTGCTAAGTGCTAGGGATATAAAGGTAAAGATGGAAAGTTTTTGACCTTGAAGAGCTTACATCCTACAAAAAGGGGTTATGATATGCGCACAGACATAAGTGTGCAGGATGTGATGGGGACCCACAAGGAAGATGAAGACAAAGTACTCTAGGAATTACACTTGAAGAGAGAAGACTTTCAACTAAGACGCTGGGGAATGCTTTATGAAAGAGGTGGCATTTGAGCCACGCCTTGAAAAAGAGAGCTAGGAAAGGCCAGGGTAAGGAAGCACATTCCAGATGTGCAGGATGATCTGGGCAAAAATGCACAGGGGCAGGAGAAGGCATCCCAATTTCAGGAAACAGTTGGAGCAACCGCATTGCCTCCCATCTAGGCACAGATCTATCCCTTATTGTTGTTGTCTAGTCATTTTGTGTCAAACTCCTCATGACCCCATTTGGAGTTTTCTTGTCAGAGATGCTGGAGTGGTTTACCATTTCCTTCTCCAGCTCATTTTACAGATGAGGAAACTTGAGGCAAGCAGGGTTAGGTAACTTGCCCAGGGTCACACAGCTACTAAGGAAGAGGAGTCTTCCTGATTCCAATCTACACACTGGGCCTCTTGCATACATCCCTACTCTCTGCGATTTAAAAGATGATAAAAAATTTCACCACTTGTCCAAGGTCAAACAACCACTAATCAGTCTTCTGCACTCTTAAATCAAGTAAACAAAAATTTATTACGTATCTACTGTGTGCCAGGCAATGTGCTATGAATTGAGGATGCAAAGAAAGTCAAAAGACTGTGTCTACCCTCAAAGAGCTCACAATCTAGTGAAAGAGAAGTCTTCATAAGACTTTTTTGTCCATTCTTATATTGGTTAAATATAAAAATTTTGTGAGGCAAGGGTAGTAGGTGAACCAAATATTATGATCCAAAATTTCTAGAATATAGAATGTGCAAAAGGATTTAATGTGAAATGCGTCTTGAAAGGTAGGTTGAGTCAAATTGTAGAGAATCTGAGACACTGGGCTACTTACTTAGGCCTTTATACTGTGGTTAGTGCAGGTAACTGAAGGGTTTTGGATAAGGGGAGTGATGTCAGTGATCAGAACTGTGGCATAAGAATATTATTATAGAAGCTGTGTACAGGATGGATTAGACAAGGGACAGACAAGGCACTGAGAGGCTGTAAGAGGTAAATAAGCTACACAGCAGATAATATGATTGGAAAGGAGGATATTAAGGGAAGCAGCAGCAAAAGGAGAAAGTTAGGGGAAGTCTCTGCTCAACCTCAGAATTTCAAACTACACAGGATTTGAAATGGACCAGAGTAAAAACTGAAGTGAATCTAATTTAATCATGAGAATAAGTTGCCTGTAACCATATGAAAGAGAAATAACATGAAAAGGTAAAAGATATAAAAAGAATATGCACTTGTTATCCAGAAATAGGTTGAAGTGACATTCTGATTTCAACTTGTGTTTCCTCATCAATTAAGGCTGGAAGCTCTGCTGTGAAATTACTTGAACGGGAGGTGAGCATCCTGAAAAGTGTGAACCATGAGCATATCATTCATCTAGAACGAGTGTTTGAAACATCCAAGGTAAGGATGCAGGAGAGGGAGTATTTGGAAAGTTGTAATTAATACAGAATAAGCATTGTTGGGTCCTGAAGTAAAAAGAGTAACAACTGCCTTGTCAGAGAGATGAAGAAATGGAATCTTGGGCAGGGTTAATGACTTCTTTGTGGAAAGTGGCCATACTGGTACCTGAAGCCAGGTCTCCGTTCTTGAATGTGACTGCTATGCCGTGTTCTGAAAGATTTCCTTATTCTCACTTATGTAATTTATATATCTCAACACAACCAGACTTAAACGGGTCCAAGTGTCACTGAGAACTAATACAGTAGACATCTTATTGCAAATGCAATTCCCTTGGGAAGCTAGTTTACAAAGATCATAGAATTTTCTCTTTCTCATCATCCAGTTTGACCCATTCTTTTTTACATATGAGAAAGCTTAGCACCATGGAGATGGTCACATATTGAGTTAGTATTAGAATTAGAACTAGAACCAGGCCTCCCAACTCCTAGACCAGATCCCTTTCTACCACACAATGCTGCTCTTGGGTTTTTCTCTTTTATTTCTTTAGAGGTATAAAGAATTATGTCTGATGCAAGATAATGAAGTAAAGCCACTGTTTATACTCAACTTTCCAGCTATAATTATGATTATCACATCCAGAATATGAATCCTGTCTCATGTTGGCTAGGACCTACAAAGACATGCCCCTTTTAAAATGTTAATTAAAATTTAATTTAATTTTTTAATTCCCTTAACATGATTGTAGTTTCATTCAAGTACTTGTTGTTTTGTACTCTCTCACTGATAGGTGTGGTGATTTGGGGCTTAGTTTTTCTGCTTCATAGAATAATAGAACATTAACACTAGAGGGGGCCTTGAAGAGAATGTAGTCTGGTCTTCTCTTACCCTTGACTTTGTTTTACAGATGATACTCAGACAGATGATACTCAGTTATAATTGCCCCATCTTGTGAGGAACATTCATAAACTGGAGAACATTCAGAAGGAAGCAATCAGGAGAGTAAAGCTCCTAGAATTTATGCCACAGATAGAGTTCTTTGACCTAGAAAAAGGATAATATAGATATAGATCCAATTTAGGGCTAAATATTTGGGGAAACCCTAACAATTCCTATCCAAAGTGCAGTAACTTGCCTCTAGAGTCAATGAGTTTCTCATCACTAGATTCTTCAGGTTGTGGGGACAAATTAGATATTATGGACATTAAACAAAGTTTGTTCATGTAGATGGCCTCTGAAGCTCATTCTGCATCTTTAGGACTTGAAGACCAACCACGCTAAATCATCTCTTATCCAGGATAAATGACTCCTATCCTTTTGTGACCTACTCTTCAGCTGCCACACTATCCTGCTCATCCTTCTTCGGATACATTCCCCTTCTAGAACTTTGTTGTTCTGCTTGAAAAAGGTTGAGGGACTTGTCCAAGGCCAACAATATAGCTGAGTGGTTGTAGAGCCAGAATTCGATCTGTGGCCCTCTCCAAAACTCCTACTCCCCCCGCTCTACTGCTTCTAAGACAAACACATGGTATTTCATACTGTGTGCAGTCGTGGTGTCCTTGCATTAAAAGAATTAGGTACTTGGTTTTCCTTCATAAAGGGAAACAGCCCGCTCTCCTTAGAATGAACTGTCCTGAGCAATCCGCATAAAAGACCTGGTAACTGTTGTTACCTTGCTGCCACCAGGAAAATGGATGAGTGCATAGTGTCTATTTTCTTCCTGAAGTCTAGAATAGCTGAAAGGAAAATGTAAGGAAATTGGCTTACTTTTAGAATATATTTGCATCCTCCCAATTGTGTAGTTTGCCCTTAATTCAGTTAGGCTGGCTGCACACATCCCAGCATGATTAGCCTTATCATTTGGGCCATCTGAATGATTGATGGAATGACTACTTGATTGATTAGGCCCCAGTGATTGGTATTGATCCCCAAACTGCCAATATGACATGATCAGCTGTGCTGTGGTCAAAGTACTCTCTGAATAGAGATATTGCCTTAGTTAAAGTAGCTGTTTCTGAATATGAATTAACCAAATTCTTTTGTACCAGCAGCATACCCTTTTTTCCTCTTGGATTTCATTTAACTTATACCATGTCACATTTGTTGCTGAGGTAATTGTATGTAGTACATATATTTAAAACAAGCTTTCTTTCTTATGGGTCTAATATCTATGACAGGTTGTTCTATGTAAGTGGGCTTCTTACCACTTTTTGTACTAGTGAGCTTGAAACATGTGTGATCAGTGCTATCAAACAAAAAGATGGGCCCACTATAGAAATTTATTTAATGAGCTTTACAATGTATGTATGCAACTAAAAAGTCTAGAAAGTCTTAAGGCTCCCACAAGTCATGCTGCGAGAGTCTAGAACTGACTACATCTATGATATGAAAATATGTTGGCCTCTTGTTTTCTTGCTGTGGGAGTAGGATCAGAAACTCCTAGGAATTAGAATTGTGTGGGATCTTAGAGGTCATTCTGTGCGGCTGCCTCATTTTACAAATTAGCAGAAGGATGCAGATGGTGGCCTGACAGAGATCATTCAGGAGACTCTGACTTTGCTATCTCTTCCTCCTAGCGTTCTTCTAGCTTTTTCTTCTTTGTGTTAATTCTTCTGAATTAATGATATGCACATTTTGGCATTGAATCTTAACATTGTATTGAATGAATAAAGAGGGGCTATTTCAATGTGGGCACTATGGCATCTCGGAGATTAGGTTTTACAGTTTCAGGGCTCTTCTTTATTAATTCACCCAGGGGTGAATAAAGCTTTAAGGAATTGATTCAGGTCAGTTGTACTCACAAGAAACTGATGAATCAGAATGTTTATTTATTCATTGACAGGGGAAATATATACATTTCTTGCCTTCTCAATGGACAGGGAAGGTTAGGAGGGAGGGATCGAATTCAGAACTCAAAATCTATTTAAAAATTAATGTTAAAAATAAATAGATAATACATTTTACAATATTTTTAAATAATGGGCAGGATGCTTTCAGAAATTCCTTGGAAGACTTACATGAACTCAAGCAAAGTGAAGTGAGCAGAACCAGGAGACCACTGTATAAAATTAACAGCAGTATTGTAAAAATGATCAATTGTGAAAGACAGCCACTCTGATCAAGACAATGATCTGAGACAAATCCAAAAGACCCATCATGAAAAATGCTATGTACCTCCAGAAAGAGAACTCATGAACCCTGCGTACAGATTGAAGGATACTTTTTCAAATTTCTTTATTTTCTTTGTTTTTTTGTCTGTGCTTTCTTTTGTAACATGGCTAAAATGGAATATGTTTTGCCTGACTTCTCAAGTATAATCAATATCAAATTGCTTATCTTTTCAAGGAGAAGTGAGGGAGGAAAGGAGAGAATTGGGAACCCAAATTTTTTTTAAAAATGATGGTTAAAATTATTTATGTGTAATTGGGAAATAGCAAAAGAAAAACCTATTTTTAAAAGACAATGGAGATCTACTTGACCTGATAAACAGCACTCCTTCCTGGTAGTTTGTGTGCTTAGGAAACCACATGACAGATCAGAACATCGCTTGCCAAATAGAATTGGTTGTTAAGGAATATTTCCATTGAGAATTAAATTGGTTCAACCTATGGATTTGTTTGCTTGTTTTTTTAAAAAGTGTTGAGTGACTAGACTCAGAGCTACCTCTCTCTTGTTAAATATTGGAAAAGTATTCAAGCAACAACAAGCAGTTATTGGATGATTATACAAGGCACTGTGCTGTTGGGAGATAGCAAAGATCACTAGAATATCCAACCCGAGTTAAAAGTCTTCAAAGTCCTTCTAGTAAGTTTAATCTGTACTTAACCAAGAATCATCTACACTTTCCTTAGTAAGCTGTGATCGACCTCCTACCTGCATACTCTCATTAAAGGGGAAGCTATTCCCTCCTACATCAACCTGTTCCTCCTTTAGACTCCCACCCATTAGCAGAGCAGCTAGCTCTTCTTTCTGGGGTCAAGAGGAATAAATCCCATTCCTCCTCCATTGGGCAGTTTTTCAGACATTTGAAGACCATAGTTGTGTTCACATGAGACTTCTCTTTTCCAAGCTAAATGTTCACAGATCTTTTTCATCCAAGACAGGATGATGGCATCACATTCTTCAGCTCTCTCATCATTCTAGCGCCCTGTTTTGTATGTATTCCAACCTGCCTATGCCCCTTCATTCATTCTGCATGTGATGCCTTGCAATGCAGCCTTAGGATTCAGGTTTTTGGATTAGTGTTCTCTGCCATGTTACACTGTTGACTTATATTGAGTCTACTAAAAGTTGAGGTGTTTTGTTTTTACATTTTATTAATTTCTGAGTATTTCCATCCCCTTCCTTACCTCTCATATAGCAAAGAGTTAAAAGGAAAAACAGTCCAGCAAGACCAACCAACATGCAGACCATATCTAACACCATGTGCAATATTCCATATCCAGATTCATTTAACTGTGCAGTGAAAGAAGGGAGGTGAATTATCTCGACTCTTTTCCAGTTTCCAGTTTGGGCATTATAATTATGCAGTATTTAGATTCATTTTATTGTTGTTTCTGTTTCTGTTGTTGTTATCATCATGCAGATGGCTTCTGTTGGTCCACTTGCCTCACTGAGTTGGGTCATAATAAGCCTTTTCTTGAGTCTCTGAATTCTTCCACAGTGATATTCCATTACATTCCTGTACCTTGTTTAACAATTTCCCAGATGACATGTACTTCCTTGTTTCTAGTTCTTTGCCACCACAGAAATGCTGAAATGAGTATTTTTATATTTATGGGACCTTTCCATTTTTGTTCTCCTTGGGGTGTACACCAATCGTAGAATCTCCAGGGTGAAAGGATATGGACATCTAATTCATTTTTAAAAACATCATTCCAAATTGTCTTCCACAATGGTTGGACCAATTCATAGCTCTTCCAAAAACATATTAGTATCTCTGTTTTCCCATAAGCCCTCCTACATTGAATATTTCCAGCTTTTCTTCTCTTTTCTGATTTTCTGCCAGTATAATGTTAATTTGTATTTCTAATATTTGGAACACTTCTTCACATGGTTTCTAAATACTTTTGAGAACTCTTTGAACATATACTTTGATCGTTTGTCCATTGGGAGTTTGCTCTTCGTCTTATATATTTCTGTTAATTCCTTATGTATATCTTGGATATAAAGACCATATGAGAAATATTTGATGAAAATATTTTCCCAGTTGTCAATCCCCCTTTTCCCTTTAGCTTCCTAGCTGCCTTAATTTTATTCATGTAAAACCTTTTCAATCTCCTGTCATCAAAATTATTTTATCCCTTATGATTGCTTCTATCCCTTATTTGGTTAAGAGTTTTCCCTTTAGTCATAGTTGTGATATAAATTTCCATCCATTTTCTTCTCATTTTTATGATGTGACCTTTTCTATTTGTCAAGTATCTATTTGAAACTTATTCTCCCTAGAGTTTTTTTTTCCATAAGAACTTGCTACTTACATTTTCCTGGACTTGTAAAATTATTTTTTAACCTAAGCATACCCCTTTCTGAATTTTGTCTTATTCTATTTTGTACATCATCCTGTGATATTTATAGATCAAGGCTTATTTCCCAATGTATTAGCTATTAGAACCTGTTCCAGCAGGGGAACTAGATACTTATTAACATAAATTTACTATAAATTAAGATCAAAAGTTCATAGTTTAAGAGCTGAAAGAGACTACCTAGTCCCACACTTCTACACTTTCATTTTATAGATGAAGAGACTGAGGCTCAGGGTAGTGAAATTACTTCCCCACAACTACAAAGTAGATGCATCAGAGCTGGGCCTTGAACTGTTTCTCCTATTTCAGAGTGAGCCAGAACTCTTGTTTTTGTTTTTGTTTTTATTTTTTGTCTTTTTGGAGGGGGGAGGACAGGGCAATTGGGGTTAAGTGACTTGCCCACGGTCACATGGCTAGTGAGTGTTAAGTGTCTGAGGCCGGACTCCAGGGCTGGTGTTCTGTTCACTGTGCCACCTAGCTGCCCCTGAGCCAGCACTCTTTCCATGACCTAGTGCTACCTCCCCAAAATGATAATATGATGGGTGTATAAAAGTATTGAAGGCCAGGGATTATATAAGGAAGAGAGTCATTTATATAAGAACCATTCCAGAGGTAGTGAGCCTTGAAGGATGAGAAGAATGTCAACAGGTGAGAGGATGGGGAATGAGATCAAGGTGGTAGGCTTCTAGACACAGGTTATAACACGAGCAAAGGAATAAAGGTAGAAATAAATCCAACAGACTCTTACTCCTGGAACTTCTAGATGCTATGCCCTTCTGTTGGTTGTTGTTCAGTCATTTCAATCATGAGCCCATTTGGGGTTTTCTTGGCAGAACTACCACGCTGGTTTGTCATTTCCTACTCTGGTTCATTTTACAGATGAGGAAACTGATGTAAACTGGGTTAAGTGACTTGCCCAGGGTCATGCAGCTCACACATATCTGAGGCCAGATTTGAATTTAGGAAGATGCTTCTTCCTCATTCCAGGTCTGACACTCTCTGCACTGCACCACCTAGCTGCCCTTCTTTTGATATTAGTTTTAACATGTAAATTATGTGCACTCTATTTTTTATATTTTATTACTATTTTTATATTACTTTCCACTTTTTGATATTTTTATTTTTATATTATTTTGTATTACTTTCTATTTTTTTTACATTACTTTCCACTTAAATTGGTGAATCTTTGATCGTGCTTGAGGAACACATTAACCTTATTTATACTGCTTATTATTTCTTAGGGCACATTCCTTTGGAGGAGATTCTTTTGAGTATCTTGTCTTAATCATTGTGTCCTGATACTTTTTTACTTTCCATTTCCAAGGGTAGGCATTTCTTGACCTGGGACATTGATTCAGAGTGTACCTTATTTAGAAGCCTGTATCTCTGTACTAATTATCATCAGAATTTAAGGGCATATCATATCTAGTATGGTAATAGTGGGCACTTAATACATGTCTGATGAATGGGGCTGAAGTCAGTAGTGTGAGCTATGAGATCTCCAAAGAAACAATACAGACGCATTTTAAGATATTTACTTGGTGAATCTCAAATCAGCAGAGAAGTCCAGATTAAGATTTTGTTAGAAAAAAAGATCCATTTTCTATCTCTGTCCCTGATAGTAGTCTATTTCTAAGCATTTAAGGGGTATCTTCAGGAACCAAAGTATATTGAGATAGATTGGGTTTTTTTCCCCACACTCCTACTTCGTCTCCTGGAGTATAAGGTAGAATGAGAAGGTATTTGCTATTCAAATATTTGGGATTGAGTCCTTTAATTAGATATGAAAGGAGCAACCAAATAGATCAATACTTTAGAATACTTACATACATATGTGATTTGAGAGACCATTATCCCATGGAAGATATGCTAGGCAAGAGGTTGTAAAGAAACAGAAAGACTCTTTGGTTCTGCACAAGATTAAAATCTGAAAGTAACTTGGGATCACTCTTATGTCATGTGTTCTACTGTTGAAGCAAACCGGTAAGTAGAGTTTTACCCATTCTCACCCATCAACCCAGTTTAAGGGATATGGTTAAAATAAAGCAGTCTTCTATTGTCTCCCCAACATGATAAGCCGATCCACCTCTTTCTCAAGTGTAGAGGCATCATAGTATAATGAACTAGGAGTCAAGTAATCTGGTTTTTAGTTCCAGTTCTGAACACTAAATTGCTGTGTGACCTTGGTCAAGTTACAAACTCTATGGGCCTCAGTTTCATAATGTGTAACAATGGAGAGAGTTAGACTTAATGATCTCTAAGATCACTTCTGCTCTGAGATTCTAAGATGATCTGTCCTCTCTGAAATTTTCTAAGACAGAAGATAGAATTCAAAGTAAAAGCGTGAGTTGATGCTAAAAGATTAGTAGAATTTAGGGAGTAAGTGAAGAGATATAGAATGATTATAGAATCAAAAAATGATATAGAATCAAAAAAAAGTCAGGCATTGGGAGAATAAGAAAGGATCTGCCCTAAACAGAGACTATGGCCCATCTTAGTGCTTAGACATATAATAGTTACCTTGAATTCTAGATTCCTCTAAATGAACTTCATCTGAACAGCTCCCTAGGCTACTAGCTTTACCCTCCAGTGAAATAGTGGTCTTCAAGTAGCAATGAGTGTCAATCTAGTAAAAATGAAAAGCATAAAGCAGTCATCCCAATAGTGTAAACTGGGTCCAGACTTTGGAAAAGCACCACTCAATTACTGATATACATAAGCAATCTGAGGAACACAAATCTCACTGCCTGTAATCTACCAGAGGGTCAGGAAACCAACCACATACACAGGGTAAGTATTAGCAACTCTGATCATTTCATCTGTGCAGCTGTATCATAACCTGAATGGCTTCTTCTGGCTTCTTCCCTTACCTTCTTCCTCCCACAGTTCTCTCTGCAATATCAGCAGTATATTAGCCATTTTGGATGCACCAACCTGATTGTAGAGCTCCCTCCGCTGTGTCTGGCATTGTCCTAGAAGAGCCAGAAACATTAGGATAGTCTCCCATACCAACATCACCTGTACTTTCAGCTCCACAAACCTGACTGCTCTCTTCTGCTCCGTGCTCACAGTTGAGCTCCAAAGGTTTTTAAAAATCGTTTGAACATAGTACAGTAATTCCTCTTTTTTAAACACTGTGATATACTGTCTTTGGCAAAACAGCATTTTAAATGAAACCACTCATCTTAAAAGATCCAGATTGTTGTATTTTATTTTTTTTACTATCTATGCATTTAAAACCTTGAGCTTCATTTAATAATACAAAACATAATCTTAATAACTGGTGCAAAAGCTAAACAACTGTCTCTGCTCCTTTTAAATTCCAGCGGATGTACCTTGTGATGGAACTCTGTGAGGATGGAGAACTGAAAGAAATACTGAACAGTAAAGGGCACTTTTCTGAGAACGAGACGAGGCAGATCATTGGGGACCTAGGGTCAGCCATAGCATATCTTCACAAAAAGGGTAAGAAGGAAACTCATCAGTCACATGTATTCAATTAAAATAATAAAAATCATCATCATGAGAAATTATATTTATTAATAAAATGATGAATGTAATATATTTATATATAACATTATATTTATATGATATGGAATATAATATATGTTATCTCATTTGATCATTTAAGAACAGCTGCAATTTGTAGACAGTGGAAGAATGATTGTTTACATTTCACAGATGTGGAAGCTTAGGATCAGTGGACTAAGAGATCTTTCTCAAGGTCCCTTGGCTAGTTATGGAGATTGCCAGGTAAAAAGTGGCAGAGTCATTACTCAAGCCTAGGGTGTTTTAACATTAAGTTCAGCACCCTGCATTGCTCCCTAAACCAAAGATAAAAAAGAAAGAAAGCTATAGAGTGATATCACTGGGAAGAATGAAGTAATATTTTTGAGAATGGAAGATAGAAAATATTTTTAGATCATCTATCACTAAATCCTAGATTTGTAGTTTGGGTCCGACTTTTAAAGGTTATCAGGTCAAACCTGATTTCGTAACATCTTGGCCAAGGTCACAGTTACAGGACAGAGTAAGAACTCAAAGCCAGGGCTGCTGACTCCAGATCCAGCACGGTCCCCAGTGCATTATGCTGTGCAAGTTTGGTTAGTTCCAGGAAAACAACAAATATGATCAAATTTATTAACAACAACAACAACAAAAAAATAAAGGCTACAGACATGATCCTACTTCAGGTGAAAAAAGCCTATCTCATAGGACAACAAAAACTTTGGATAAAATATAGCATTCATGTAGGTTTAAACAACAGCAATAGAATGACTTTTCCAGAATACAATCAAAAGTAGATATCTGAAACCACAAGCTCACATTGTATATTAAAGAAGAGTAAAAATGGGTGCTAAATAGAGATATTTACTCTCATCACTCCTACTTAACCATTTTAAAAAATCTGAGAAATAGAAATAAGGCATAAAGAAGAAATAAAAGGAAGCAGTACTAGTAATGAAAAAGTTAAAGTATCTCTTTGGGTAGACTATATGCCTAGAAGACCAAAGGCAGTCAACAATAACAAGAAAAATTAATGGAGCAATAACTTCTATAAAGGAGTTGAATACAAAATAAACCCACAAACCATCTGTTTCTAAATTCTACTACCAGAAATTGATAGTAAAGAAATACCTTTTATAATAATGAAAAAATATATCAAATATCTTAGTATTCCTTTATGAAGGCATATAAGATTTAGACAAATAGCAATTTTAAAATTACTTTGACAGAAATCAAGGAAGAACTGAAGAAATAGAGGGATTTGTTCAAACATAGGTAGTCAATAATGAACCTATTTCTCAAATTAACTTATAAATTTAAAGCAATATCAAATACCAAAAAGTTATTTTTCAGCATTAGATAAAGTTGTAAGAAAATTCATGTGAAAAAAACTAATGGCCAAGAATATTGAGAAAAATCATGAAAAAGAAAACCGGTAAAATCAAATTAGCATCACCCAGAAGGCAAAAATTATAAAACTTTGGAATCCGATGCCCTTAAGCAGTGTGAAGTTACTAGGCTCACTTTCAGGAATAGTGGCCAGTGTTAGTGGGGGATAGAACAGTCAGAGGAACAGCAAGATTAATAATGATGATGTTCCATATTTGTTTCCACTGGGGCACATCAGCATGCTTAAAGGAAAACAATACCAATCAAATTTACCAGTGAAATTGCTGGTCCAATTCCTAGCCCTGTCCCTGTTGTATAGCTAAGAATTGTGAGCCTCCTGATGAATCATTTTTCTTTTTTCCTTGACTCCTAAAACTGTTTTAAATAAATTATTTCAACAGTTTCTGCAGGGTGCTTTTTTTTTCATTGAAGTGCCAGCAAATGTGTTTTAGGTGAAAGGTGTAGACAGTAATAATGATAGGTCCCTTAACCTAGGACCTCATGGTTGACAAAGCTCTCTCTCCTTACAATAACAGCCCCATGGTTATTGGTAGGACAAGTGTGCTGATCTCCTCTTTACAAAGGAGAATGCAAGACCCCAAGAGGGAACGCAAGGGATTTGCCCAACGTCATAGGTTTAGGGGCTAACCAAGTCAGGGATGCACAATCAGTCTTTGGAGTTCCATTGTAATGTGATGTGCATCATCTCCTGCTGGGCACGAGAGAACAGGAATAGGGAGGGAATTCTTGAGTCTGATTTCTAGAATCTCCGAACTTGTATGTTCTCAGGATTTTAGAACTGGCAGTCCTTGGGGCATTTCGTAAAATATCTTCGGCGGATTCCCTTGGCAATCATTCATTCTTTCCCTTGGAATCCTTTCCAAATAACTTTCAGTTACTGACCTCAAGTTATCTATTTTTTTCATGGTAGATATTGTTCATAGAGACCTAAAGCTGGAAAATATTTTGGTTAAAAGCAGCTACACTAATGAAAAAAATGAAACCAACTATAACATCAAGGTAAGAATATTCGTGCTAGAAAGGATTTGAGAGATGATCAAGTTAAACCTAAGAAACTGTGGGTGTGGAAAGTGCTACCCCAGTGTCAAAGTCATTATCTCCCTCAAAATGCATATGTGTAGCTTTTTGAACAGAGACTAAATGGTTTTCATTTTTTAAAAGACTTCTCACAGATGAAGATGTAACTGACACGAATAATTTTAGAAGTTACATATTCTTCAGCATAAGAAAGCCTTTCAGCAATACCACTTAACTTCTCCAATTATTCTTGTCACTTACACACTCATCTATGAGGCTTGAACATTTTAAAAATAAAAACCATTTACTCTCCGTTCAAAAGCCTACTTTATTAATGTACATACACATTTGGATAACTCTAAATCATTTGTTATGCTGAGCAAACAGATGCTCTGAACTATAATTAATTTCTAAATTATGCCTGACATATAATGTAAATGTGTTTGTAATTTAGAGAAAAGCACACCTAGATTACACTTTGATTCAGCCAACAAATGCATTTCAACAAACATTTATGAAGTGTTTGCCACATATAAGACCTTCACATAAGTCCTACTTTGATGCTGCTTCATGGCAGGGAGCGGACATGGTTGTCAAAAGCCATGCCAGCGGAGCACAATTTGGGCAGCTCTACTATGCTGCAAAGACTCTGGGCCTGGCAGGGACATGCTTTATCTGATAGCTTTAGACCAGTTTAGATAGATCAGGAGAGGAGCATCACTGATAAGCTGACCAGCTAACTGACAACCAGATGATGAATTATTTGGCTGTGGCAGCCCACAAAGCAAAGCAAAATATGTGCGCCTTAGTCCTATGTGATCTCTTTATGTCTCTTCAGTATCACTGGAAGAGTAATGAAAAAGAGACAGAGGGTCCTAAAAATCATACTGTCTTTAGACTAACATTAATTTAACTGGTTACTCTAATGTAAGATTTTTGTCTAGTTCCAAAATAATCAGCATACTCTTGTGGAACTGGACCACATTAATCTTGATATTCTCAGTATAAGTGAAGCCAGCACATTTAAGGAAGTTGCAGCAAAATAGAATGATAGTTCCTAGATCCTCTTTGGAGAGGCAAATAAAGGAATTAGTAAAGTTTATTTTATTTTGCAATGTGTTGTGTATTAAATTCAACAATATTTATTATTGTTTTAAGGCAATAAGAAATAACATTTCAAGTGACTATCTGGTCATCTATTGTGGTGGTCAGGATAAACATTTGCAAAAAAAAACCAAACCACCAAAAAACCCCGATTCATCATCAACATAATTAAATTTTATGAATCAACATATGTCATTTGTTGAAGAGGATGAGAAGGTACAGAAGTTCTAGGTAGAACTCAAGACCATCCAAATTAATTTGACATATACTTTAATACTCAGTTACTTCAATAAAAAGGTGGGCATAGAGGAGGACAGTGAGAAATGTGTTGGAAAATATGATTCAACCTAAGTTGTGATGTATGTGATTGTATGTATGTGATTGTGATGTATGGCTGGATGGACAGATAATTGACCCTGTCTATCAGTATTAATATATTAAGTGGCCACAATCACAACAATAAGCATTCTTCCTCCACTTAACTTTTCCTGTGTAGACTGTTAGGTTGAACTTTAAAGTGATTATAAATTGTTATCTAGAGGGAATCTCTTTTCCACTTGCATTCTGTATTGGACATGTTCTATGACAGTGCTGAAGCAAGTAACTCGCTATTTTTGTTCTACTTCTCATTGGGGGATTGTTGTCTCTGATGCTGCATCTATCAAGGAATCTTGTGATCTTAACATAAGTATGGGAGATAGCTAGTTAAAGAAGAACCTTTAAGGCTGGATTTTGGTTTATCAATCAATCAATCAACAAGAGGCTTGGTGGAAGGCTCCCAATGTGTTTGGTTGGCCTGCCATGGAGATTTATGGAAAGTGACAAACCAAAATCACACAGGATGAAGATGTACAAATGAGTTATGATCTGCAGCATTGGTGGAAGAACCTGCTTGGCTAAAATCAGATTCACTGAAGAATTCAAGTACATGAAGAAATTGCTTGAATCTATATTCCATGATAGAAACTGTCCTTGTCATTCTAAAACCACAAGGATCCAACATAAGCCTAATGAATGTCTTATGGATACTGCCTCTATAATATCTCTTTCATCTGTCCCCTTCTCTTCCCTTGTAAGGCCACCAAACTGTTTCAGACCCTCATTACCTTGTACCTGGATTATTGCAATAGCCTTCTAAATGACCTCACTCTCTCAAGTCCCTTCTAGCTCTGATCCATCCTCCCTAAACTGATATTCCTGAAGCACAGATCTGACTCTGCTTTTTCCATATTCAGAAACTCTAGGATAAACTATAAATTGTTTGGCCCTCTAAACCCTTCAAAATCTAGCTTAAGCCTACTTTTCCAGACTTACTGTACTGTACTCCCTTTCTATACTCTTTAGTCTATTGAGGACAGACTACTGGCTCATCCTCACATGTGCCCTTCCATCATCTTAACTTTGCATAGGCCTATGCTCAAATTTAGAATATATTCCCTCCTTACTTCTTAGGATTCTGAGTTTCTTTCAAAGCTTAGCTCAAGCACCATCTACTACGTGAGGTCTTTCTTGATTTGCCCAGATGTTAGTACCTCCTCCCCAAATTATCTTGTATTTACTAAATGCAATTAATTATTTTGTATTTACTAAATTCACTTATATGTATAAATGTCATTTCACAATAAGAACTCCTTGAAGGCAAAGACTATTTTGGGTTTTGTCTTTTTATCTCCATTGCCTGATAGACAACAGGTACCTAATGAATGCTTGTTGATTGGATGATTAAGCAAGAGTTTTTGTTAAATGATTTTTTAAAAATCCAGTTCAATGCTATAAACATTTGTTAAGAACTTATTCTGGACAAGGCACCATCCTAGACCCTGGATAGAGGTATCAAACACGTGGCCTTTGGGTTGCAGGTGGTCCACAACACTTCTGATTATGGCCCAAACCAGATTAAAATGTAATTGGAAAATACTTAACAAAATAAATAAAATACTATAAAAAAATTAAAACTAAATTGATATGCAGCCCACGGGGATCCTTATGTATGATTTAGTGACCTCTGTTTCTATTTGACTTTGACACCACTACCCTGGAGCCTGCGTGGCATGGAGAGAGAAAGAGGAATACCATTTATTAAATAACTCCAGGATATATAAACCATCTGAGAGTCAAACTGCCAAAATATACACACACACAGGAATTATATGAATACGATTAGAAAACAATCTTTGCAGAAATAAAAGCATAAGTAATTATGGCAATATTAATTATTTGTAGTTGGGCTATGCTAATAAAATAAAAATGACAATATTACTACTTTAAACTACATGTTCAGTGTTATATCAACCAAACTACCAAAAGGTTACTTTAAAGAACTGATAAAATAATAACAATTTTTCTGCAAGAAAAAAGGTTAAGAATATCAAGAGAAATACGAAAATGCAAAAAACCAAGAATGAAGGAGTCCTAACAATACTAGAGAGACATATATATCAAAAGAGAGAAATCAGCAAAATTATTTGGTACTGGTTAAAAAATAGAAAAGTTGATTAGTGTAGTAGATTGGGTTTTAAAGACCCAGACCCAATTTAACATAATGTTCCATAAACCCAAAGACCACAAGTATTGGTGAAAGGACTCATTATACAACAATTATTGTGAAAATGGGAAAGTAATCTGTCAGAAAATAGGTTTAGACCAACATCTAACACCAGATACTTTAATAAGCTCTAAATGTATACATGTCTTAAATGTAAGAAGTAATATCATAAATTAGAGAAGGGAAGGAGATTTTTCATTACAATGAACAGAGGGAAAACTCTTGTTGTAATAAAGAGTGAAGAAGATCTTAGATAAAATGTTTATTTGCAATAAACTTGAAAAGATTTTGTATGAATAAAAACCAATATAGTTAGAATTACCAGGGAAACCATAAACTAGGAAAACAACTTTATAATACATTTCTCAGGTATAGGATGAATATTATATACATATATAATATACATACACATACATATATGCATACATATATATACACATATAGGTACACAAATATTTATACAGAGATATACAGAATAGACAAAATATAAAATTAAAGCTGTTCTCTCATAGATAAATGATCAAAGGCTATGAAATGCACTTCTCAAAATAAGGTATGCAGTCTATCAATAACCATATGGTGGAAGATTCTGGGAGGATGGTGGAGTAGGTCAGAAAATTCCAAATTCTCAAGATTCCCCCCCCAAAGAGTTAAAATAGCACGTTAGGGTAAATAAAGTGTAGGTGGAGATAAATAAGAATAGGGACACAACTGGGGTCTTCCTGGGACTATTTGAGAAGATCAGAAGAAAAATCCCATGACAGGTTTGGTCCCAGTGAAGAGTAAACACCTCCAGGCTATATTCCGTTTTTCACAACAAGCAGCAAGGTTTAAAGAACAAGCAGCAAGTCCTGGGTTTGAGAGGCTACCTTAGCCCCAGCCACCAGAACTTTTTACCACCACCACCACCACCACCACCCCAGGAGAGTGAGAGGACCAAGGTTTCCGAGCCTAGGAATATCTAAGGAATCTCTGCTGACAAGGAACACCAGACATAGCGGTGCTATAAAGAATGGTGAGGGTTAGAAGGAACCAGCACATGCCCAGTGAGTGCAGAAGCAGTGGGGCAGAAAGGCCCTGACTGTGGGGCACTTACAGGAGGTTGGAGATTTGGCTTTGGTTCCAGGCTGGAGGGGAGAACTGAGGATCTGGGCTAAGAGGTACCATTTACCATACCCCAGGGCTAGACATGATTACAAAAATCAAGCTATTAGTGGAAGTGAATGTTGTAAACTAAAAGTAAATAAATTGAAAAGAAAAAAAAGTAAAAAAAATGTTATTACCACAAAAATGCACAGGCAAAGGATTAAGTATCCAACCACAGAAAGCTTTTATAGGAATAGAGATTACTGAGGTTCATCTTCAGAAGAGGATATTGAAGAAACCCCCAAAGACTAATGTCAAATAGTCACCTGCCCAAAAAAGAATTCATGGAAGATCTTTAAAAAGACTTTAAAAATCAAATGACAGAGATGGAGGAAAAACTAAAAAATAAAATTAAAATAATCTAAGAAAAACAAGAAGGGTATGAAAGGAAAGTCAACCAATTAGAAAAGGAGATCCAGAATCTCAAGGAAGAAAACAACACCTTGAAAATTCAAATTGGGCAAAGTGAAGTAAGTGAAATTCTAAGAGATACAGAAATAATTAAACAAAATGTGAATAATGAAAAAATAGAAGAGAAAGTAAAATATATTATAAGAAAAACAACAAATTTGGACAACAGATCAAGAAGAGAAAATATAAAAATGAACTATCTGAAATTTATGTTTAAAAAAAGAACCTTAATCCAATAATACAAGAAATAAAGAAAATTGTCCTGAAACTTTAGAGCAAGGGGGGAAGGAATATAAATAGAAAAAAATTCATCGATGACCACTTAAAAGAGATACTGGGAGGAAAACTCATAGGAATATCATAGTCAAATTCCAAACCTCCCAACTCAAGGATAAAATATTAAAAGTATCAAGATTAAAACAATTTAAATATGGTGGTGCCACAATTAGAATTACACAAGACCTAGCAGTAGAGACATTAAAGATCTTGTATTGGAACACAACATATTGAAAAGCAAAAGAACTGGGGTTCCAGCTAAAGAATATGCCCTACAAAGTTAAGTATTATTGTGAAAGAAAAATAAATGGCCATTTGTTAAACTCACAGATTTTCTAGACTTAAAAACAGAAAAAGTGTTCCAAATTACTCATAATAAGAGAAATGCATATTAAAACAATTTTAGCATTACACTTCAACCTGATCAGATTGGCAAAGATGATTTAAAAAAAAAAAGAAAGAAAGCAGCAGTTTTTAGTAGGGCTATGGGAAAATAGGCACACTAATGTACTGTTGGCAAGCTGCTAACCATTCTAAAAGCAATTTGGAACCATATCCAAAATGTCACTAAACTCTGCATACCATTAATGAGCCATATGAAGTAACAAAAGGGATGAATTCAGAGAAATCTGACAAGATTTGTATGAACTAATGCCCAGTGAAGGGAGCAGAACCAAAATAGTTTACATATATATATATATATATATATATATATATATATATATATATGTATGTATGTATGTATGTATGTATGTGTATATGTATGTATATGTATGTGTATATATATGTGTATGTGTATGTGTATATATGTATATGTATGTATATATGTATATATACTACAACATTGTAAATGAAAAGAATTGAAAACTTTAAGAACTCTGATCAATGCAATGACTATTGATAATTTCAGACAATTGTTGATGAAGCATGCCTCCCAGTTCTTATTAGGGAGATGATGAAATGTAAGTGAAAATGAGGCAGACATGATAAATGTGTATTTTTGTTTTGCTTGATTATATCTATTTATTATAAGTGAAAACTTTACAGGGAGGAGGAGAATTTTACAGGGGGAGCGATGGAGAGGTAAAAAAGAAACAAAAGAATCAATGAAATATTTGAAAAATAGAGAGTAGAAGGAATGCATACAAGCAGAGTGGTGTTGGTACTTTGTCAAATTTAAAGTACACTTTAAAAGAATCTGTATGCTATAAATTCACCCTTTTGTATACATTCTGTACTTTTTGTATTTTCCATATACTTTTTCCTATTCTTTGTATATGAAAATATTAATGTTTATAGATCTTTGTCAAATTCACAATAAAAATGAAAATGTGGAGGTGAGACACAAGATGTCTTTAAAGATATCTTTAAAAGTTTATCAGATAGGGTGGCTAGGTGGCGCAGTGAATAGAGCACAGGCCCTGGAGTCAGGAGTACCTGAGTTCAAATCCGGCCTCAGACACTTAACACAAAAACTAGCCGTGTGACCTTGGGCAAGTCACTTAACCCCAACTGCCCTCCAAAAAAAAAGTTTATCAGATAGACTGAAACCCAGCAAAATTAAGTGACTTGCCCAAATTCACATTGTCATAATAAAGCTGAGATGCAAACCATATTTCTTGATGAGTTTCCTATGTATGCCAGTCTCTTTTCTCCTTTGAAATCTTTAGAGAAATGAAATAATTCCAGGTTTTTATTGGTGTCTTCATGAAGCTTCCTTCACGAAAATAATTTAGCAATGGAGAGGACCTGGAGTGAAAGGGGAAGAGCATTGGATTATTATCCTGATTCTCCTATCTAAAGGCTGAGTTACCTTGGACCACATTTTTCCTATCTCTGAAATGAGGGGGTTGAATTAATTTATAGGGGCTTCCTTAAATGTGATATAAAAAGGCTTCTATAATTGTCGAGTTTTACAGTTGTGCCCAACTCTTCTTGGTAAAAATACTGGAGTGGTTTGCCATTTCCTTTTCCAAATCATTTTACAAATGAGGAAGCTGAGGAAAACAGGGTGAAGTGACTTGCCCAGGGCCATATAGCTAGTAAGTGTCTGAGGTCAGACTTAAACTCAAGAGAAAGAATGTTCTTGACTTTCAGAGCTATTGCTCTATCTATTGCACCTCCTAGTTATCCTCTGCAATATCACTGTTTTATTTACAAAAGTCACAGAATCTCATAATTGGAAGGATCTCCAAGGCCATCTAGTCCAAGCAGCATCTGAACAGAATCCCACTAAAACATACTGGATAAGTAATCATCCAGTTTTTGCTTCCATGAAGAGGAATACAGTACCTCTTAAAGCAGTACATCCCACTTTTGGATAACTCTAATAGTTAGGAAGTCTTTTATATTAATCCTAAAATCACCTCTGCAACATTTGCCAGTTGCTATTAATTTACCTCTTTGAGGTTAAAGCAAACAAGTTTAATCCCTCTTCCACATGACTGCCTTTCAACTTGAAGAAAGATATTGTATTCTCCATCCTCTCCTCCCCACCCACCCCCTCCAAGTCTTCTTTTCTCTAGACTAAACATATTTCATGTTCCATCATCCGGTCTTCACATCACATGATCCTGGGGTCCTTCATAATCTCAGTTCTATTCCTCTGACCTCTTCCTATTTGATTAATTCTTTCCTAAAATGTGATAACCAGAATACAACATAATACTTCCTACATGATCTGACTAAGGCAGATCAGAAGGGCTATCAGCTTCCTGGTCCTGAACATCATGCTTTGATAATTATAGCCTAAGACTGCATGACTTTTGTTTTCAGTACTATAGACTCACATTGAATCTGTAATATTAATAACTAACATTTAACTATTTATTTAATAGATAACATTTTAAGTTTTGCAAAGCACTTTACATGTATTATTCATTTAATCTGCTCTAATGTCCTAAGAACAACAGATCTTTTTGAGATATAATGGCTATCCACCCAAGTCCCCCCTGTCCTGTGCTTGTGAAGTTGACTTTTTGCACTCAAGCATAAGACTTTACTTTTATTGTTGTTATTATTCTAGACCTGTGATTTCATCTATGTTGATTACCAAGGGTAAGGAAACACCCTCAGTACAGTTGAGCAAATGTCCTATGCCTTGTTTCAAAGAGATGCCTGGGACACTAAAAGATTAATGGGATCTGCCCATAGTCGCACAACCAGAATGTGTCAGGCAGGACTTGAACTCTTCTTTTCCTTTTTGTGACCATTTATAAGCACAAGCACAAGCAACTTCCAGGTTTGGATTACAAGTATAGCAAACTCCATTTACTCGGTGACAGATTAAGGCAAGACATTCACAGAAAATCAAAATACAGCATTCACCATGTGTAATCCAACAATTGAGTAAGTCTTCAATTGAGTCACAAAGTACTAAGGTCCAAGTACTCCACCCCTGGGTAGTACATTCATTAAGTCAATCACAAAGTCTTCTCTCTACTTAACTGGAGATTAGTTTCCAATCATTAACAAAGTATATTCATTTGGTCAGCCACAAAGCACAAAAATCAAAGTACTCTACCCTTGTATCACACCTACATTACAATTATCATCAGTTACCACCAAGCACCTTCTCAAAGGGGCAGTGGAGAGCACAAAGGCCATCTTCTCCTAAACCACAACAAGGTTAAGATATTATCACAGCATTCAGTACCCAAGGAGAGGTCTTTTCTTCATCTTGGCCAAGGCAAGTTCTCAGCAATCTCTGTTCCTGGGAAGACAAAGCTTAACAAAGTCACAATATACATTGCCAGCATCCTCATCAATTCAGTCTCTGTCTGCAGAACATTCTTAGGCCCCCTAAAACATCAGCAAGGCCCTCCTCCAGGATTTCTGTAAACACAAGAAAATCCTTCTTCAGGGTTTTTCAACCAACATCAAGGTTCCAGGACCTCTGCAACTGTCCTTTACCAGCAGACAAATCTGGCAGAATAACATCAAAACAGAAAAAGTACTGGCACACAGTGATGCTTCTTCCCAGTTCAGTCCTCAGTTCTCATTTCCGTCTCTCCAGCAATAGCAGCAGCCTCCAAATTTCTGGCTCCTAGAAGTTCTTCTGGTCTCTCTCTGCTTGGGCCTTCTCTCTGTTTGGGCCTCTCTCTAAATCCACAGCACCAGCTCCTCCCAGTACACGTCAACAAGTCCATCCCACAAGTAGGATTCACAAGTTCTGGATTTTAACATTTAACCTGAAAACTAAGACAATACAAAGTTATCTTTAAATTCCATTACCATTACACCATTGGAACAAATTATTCTCATCTACGCATTCTGTTGAAGAAGTCTTCGCATGCTTAGGGTAGACATGCACCTAACTCACCGACAAGTTTGAGACCTGTCAGTTAACCTCATCTTGGTTTTGCCTATCTATGGAGACAATTTACCAGAATGTGGCCACTGCACATGATACGGCTTCTTGGAGCCGTAAGTGAGATGTGGGTGAATGAGGTGGACACTAAAAGTCAATGAGCAGCACGAAAAAGGCTTAGCAATTCCTCACACAAAGGTGCTAGTTCTCCTGAACCCTTCAAATACCCCACTTAGACACCACTTAACTGTACTGTTGTTTAATCCATATCTCTCTATCTGATCCACAAAAGTAATATAAGAGACTTTCTCAGATGCTTTCCCAATCTAATACCTTCTAAAATGGAGCGTTGAAATTAACATAGTAAGACAGATCCTTTAAAATTTTAATTATTAGTGATATCTTTTAAAATTAGCTTTATTAATAATTATAACTTAGCCCTTTCACATTCCATGGAAACGTCCTTCATAATAGGAAAAAAACAGCTTAGAAAAACTAACAAACAAATCAACTAAATCTTATAGCATACGTATTATTGTCCGTCCTTAGTGCCTCAGCTCTGCAATGGACGAAGGTGAATATTCTCACCCCTTTCCTGGGGCCAGGATTGGTCATTGTAAATACACTGTATTTGATTGCATTTATTTTGTTCTTTCCATTTGTAATATTGTAGTCATTGTGAATATTGTTTTCCTAGTTTTGCTTATTTCACATATAATTCTTCCCATGCTTTTCTATATTATTTATGCTCATCTCTTATGGTACATTGATATTCTATTACATAAACGTATGACTTTGTTTAGTCATTCTTCAACTGATGGACAACTACTTCATTTCTAACACTTTGCTAATACCAGAAATGTTATAAATATTTTCTGAATATCGAACTTTTTTCCTATCCTTAGGGAAAATGTTTAGTAGTGGGATATCTGATTCAACATGTATGAACATCATAGTGGGACCTAACTTATTCTTATTTATTTATTTATTTTTTGCTTTTTTTTTTTTGAGGACAGTTGGGGTTAAGTGACTTGCCCAAGGTCACATGGCTAGTTTTTGTGTGTGTGTGTTAAGTGTCTGAGGCCAGATTTGAAATCAGGTACTCCTGACTTCGACCTAACTTATTCTTGATGAAATTATAATAACTTTGTGATCACTGTTGCTTTTCTAAATATTCACAATCATTCTTTTTAATAACACATTTTGTTCATTGCTGCCAATTAACAAAGTAACTCAATCCCCAGAACACCCTAAAAACTTAAGTTTGGATGTGTACTAAGTGAACACACTAGCTTTTCTACTCTTGGTATATAGCACTGGAATCCAACGTAGAGTCCAAACCCAGAGGGGGAGTATTTAATTTTAAATATATAGCACTGTATGAAGAGGTCAGTGTAATTACAGGTGACCTCTAGCATTGATGGTTTGCATGGGCATAGTTTTTTTATTAATTTGCTTTTTGTATTTTAATGCTATATTACATTTTGATGTTCTAAAATAAAGGGAAGTGAGAATGAAGAAAAGAAGTACCATACAAATTATGATTCATAATAACATAATAAAATAGCAATATCCATCCATACATGAAAGGATAGTTAGTTTTATTATGATACCTTTTTAAAATAATAGAAACATGGTAGAAGTTTGGGAATAAATATGCCAAAATCTGCTATATTTTGCACTCTAAGAAATCAACGAGGACAAACTATTTTGGCCTCTAAAATTTTTAAGACATTGGAAGTCTGACCTAGCTTCTTCTGAGTTCTGACCTCTTTGTGGATCTAGTGAGATAAATTAGATAAAAGAGAAAAGCTATTTATTAAAAGCTGATAAAAATGTATATGTATAGTATAGACAAAATAAATACAAAATAATGGGAGTGGGGGAGGAAGAAAGCAAACCTTATAGTTCGGGGATCAGGAAAGGCCTCATGCAGAAGTTAGTCCTGGGGTTGAGTCTTGAAGAAAACTATTATAGAGTGGGCAAAGAAAATGTTATGTAATAAGTTTAGAAAGATTGGGCAGAGTCAGGTTGTGAAGAGCTTAAATGACAAATAGAGGAGTTCAATTCTAGAGGGAGTAGAGTTATTGGAGTTGATTGTTTAGAAGAGAAATATGGCCAGGCCTGTATTTCAGGATAATCACTTTGGTAGCTACACGGTATTGGATGTACTAGAATAGGAAGAAACTAGAAGCCGATGAAAAGATTCTGGCAAGGATCTAGATGAGATGCCTAATGACGTGATGAAAACCTGAACTAGGATTGTGGTTATGTGGGTAGAGAGAAGGGGAGAGGCAGGTTTGAGAGACATTTTGGAGGGAGAATTGACATGATTTGGCAACTTTTTGGAAGTGTGGGATGAAGGAGAGTAGAGTTGAAGATAACACCGAGGTTGTCTACTCTGGATCACATTAAGGATGGTAATACTCCCAATAGAAGTTGAGGAAAGGGGTTTTTGGAGAAAAAAGAATGAGTTTGGTTTTGGACTTATTGAAATGATTTTCAGACAGCCAGTTTGGAAAGACCAATAGGGAGCTGAAGATATACCACTGAAGGTTAGGAGAAAGACTGGATATAGCTTTGGGATTAATTGTCATGGAAATGATAATTCAACCCATTGTTGATTGGTATAGAAAGAGATGAGAAGGGTCACTAGGATAAAATCTTAGTTATAGTTAGTATGTGGAATACAGATACTGATCCTGCAAAGGAGATTTAAACATGACAGTCATACAGGCAGGAGGAGAATAAAGTGAGAAATTTAGAGAGGAGAGCACAGGTAGAAAGATGGGATTGTCAGTAATGCCAAGCAGTACAGAAAGGACAAAAAGGGTAAATGCTGAGAAAGAAATCTTTGATTATAAGATTATTAGTAGCATTGGAGAAAGAAGTTTCAGTTAAACGATAAAGTCAGAAGACTGATTACATTTTTAGAAGAGAAAGACAACTGTAAGTAGCTCTTTCAAGAAGTAAAGGAAGTTATAGGGATAAGGCCAAGGAGCTGCGTAATGAATCTAAGGAAAGAAGAAAGAGTAGACTGAATGACCCTGATTTTTCTCAGCAATATATGTCAAAGGCCTCATCGAATAAGGTGGGGAGAGTGGGTGGGATGGGAGTCTAGAGCAGAGAATAGGACAGTTGTAGCAGTCATTTCATGTTTCATTGCTAGTATTTCTAAAACCATAAAATGATCATGGGGGCAAGGGGAACCTTTGCTTTATCCTTGTTTGTTCTAGGAAAGTTTCTAGTGTTCCTGCACTGGAAACAATACCTAGTCTCTGTTTTAAATATATACTTTTAATTATATTAAAGAAAGACCCATCTATGTCTATACTTTTAGGACTTTTAATGTGAATGTCCATCCAATTTCTCCCAGAATTCTTTCCCTTCCAGAGAGAAAAGGAGCAGGCTTGAAGGTGAATCCTTAAGTATTCATCATCTCCCATTTGAACTACTGTAGTTTCCTAGCTGGTTTCCCCACCTTCAGTCTCACCCATCTTCAATCTATTCTGCATGCAGCCAACAATATCACATAGGTCTGACCATGGGTAATTCTTGTTCAAAATCTTTCAGTGCTTACTGAAATACCATTGCTTACTGAATAAGATGAAGACTCCTTAACCCAACATTCAATGCCTTTAACGATCTTGTTTCCAACCTACCTCTCCAGTCTTATCAAATACTCCTTTCCTATACATTTTCTGTGCTCCAACCAAAGTCAACCACTATTTCTCATTCTTTTATAACTGTTTCCCATCTTCATTTTTAAAACCATTCTTTATACTTAGAATGGATAGCTTTCCATTTCCATCTACTGAAAGCTTACATGGTGCCCAGCAACTGGAAAATGACTGAACGAATTACAGTATGTCAATGTAATAGAATACTATTGTGCAGGAAGAAATAATGAAAAAGATGGTTTCGGTGAAACCTGGGGAAACTTTTGATGAAAAAATTGATGTAGAGTGAAGTGATCAAAACAAAGAAAATGATTTAGTACAATATCAGCAATATTGCAAAAACAAAATTTGAAAACCTTAAGAACTACGATCAGCGCAATGACCAGCATTGATTCCAAAGGGCTAATAATGAAGCAGGCTACCTATCTCTTGACTGAGACATGATGGTTTAAGGGCACAGAATACAACATTTTAGGACATGGCCCATGAAGGATTGTTTTGCTTGACTAAGTTTATTTATTACTAGGTTTTGATTTTCCTTTTTTCTTTTTCCAATAGGGAGATGGGTGGGAAAGAAAAATCAATTTTTGTTAATTGAAAAACAGATTTAATTTTAAAAAGCAAATCTCTTCCTTCAAGAATCCAACTCAGGTGCTACCAACTCTGTGAAGCCTTTCCCAAATTGGTCTATCCCTCTTAAAATATCTTTAAAACATTGCTTAGGCCTCTCCTTTTTATTTGCAACTTTCTAACTTATAGTTATTTATATGTAGGAATACCCCATATAAAGTTGCCATAACTAGTAACATTTTTCAATAATGCTATTAATACATTATTAACATGTTCCTTATTATTACAAAAATTCCATTATAACATTTCTTTTAATTTATTCAAAAAGTGAGAGGCAGCCATAATGTAGTGTATCTTTGAAAGCTAACTTCAGAG
Organism: Pseudocheirus occidentalis; assembly: GCA_028646575.1. Lineage (NCBI taxonomy): Eukaryota > Metazoa > Chordata > Mammalia > Diprotodontia > Pseudocheiridae > Pseudocheirus > Pseudocheirus occidentalis. The sequence continues at coordinate 152,589,466 of CM053601.1, read as the reverse complement.
TCAGAAAGACCTTAGCAAGTAATTTAAGCTCTCATTGCCTTAGACAAATCTACAAGACTACAACTTACAGAAAAGGTCCTGCCCTTTATTAATGAAACCATAGCTCTGGTCCTCCTCCTCTATGCTCTCAATAACTAAAGACCATCTTGATCTTTTAGACCCCTCTGTTTCAGAATCTATCTGCCTTCTTCTCCCAGTCAGTCATCACCTTATATCTTGTAAGTTCATTCACCATGAACTGCCTTTCTTTAGATAAATCTCAAAACCCCATGGCATCATCCCCTACTTTGCCCTGATTTAGGCTCAAAAGATATGATTCTTCTTATAGCTAAGGCCAACCCCTATACATATACCCAAGATCCCACATTCTCTCATCTTAGTCAACACATTGCCCCCACTAGCATCCCTCTCTGATATTCAGTCTTCTCCTTATTCTTCTTTTCCTGATACCTACAAAATAGTGTCAATTAAATTAAAAAGTAACAAAAATGTCAATTAAATTAGAAATGTTCCCAAAGCTGCCTATATTCATCTCTGTTTTTCCCTTTTGCTTGTTTTCAGTGCTCTGCATTCTAGCTTCCCACTACCTTACTCAACCACTCAACCCTTCAACTGAAACTGCTCTCTCTACAATGACCAGCGGTCTCCTAATTACTCTCTCTCTTGCTCTTTTCTCAGTCTTTGTTCTTCCTGAACTCTGTAGCATTTGATACTGCTGACTATGCTCTCTTTTTACATAGTCTATCCTCTAAGTTTTCATGACATTTCTCTCATCTCTGATTCTTTTTCTCTCTCACTCTCCTTTTTCATCTCTTTCTGTCTCTCCTTCTCTCTTCAGTTTCCTTTGCTGGCTCACCATCTGTATCATACTTCTACCTGTGGGTTTGCTCCAAGGTTTAGTCCTTGGTCCCCTTCTCTTCACGTTTATGCTGCTTCCTTGGGTGACTCCATCAATCCACATGGGTTCAAATTTAACCTCTATACAGACAGTTCTCAGATCTATATCAAGCCCTACTCTCCTAACTTTAATCCTGCATTTCCCCTTGCCTATTAGCTATTTCACACTGAGTGTCCCAGAGGAATCTCAAATTCAACTTGACTGAAGGCACCATGTTTCTATCAAAACCAACCCCTCTTTCATGTTTGTCCTTCAGCCACCTAGACTTCCATTCTCACCATTCTCTCCACTTCTTCTCTCTTCTATCCAGTAAGTAGACATATCCTGTAATTTCTCAAACCTGTCCTCTTCTCTCTACTCACATCCTAGTTCACCATCCTAGTTTAAGCCTTTATCAACTTTCAACTAGACTATTATAAGATCTGCCTAATGGTCATCTTATCTCTCAAGCTTAAAGTCTCTTCCTACCCTATCATTCATCCTTTATGCAGCTGCCAAAGTGATTTTCCTAAAGTGCAGGTCTGATTGTGCCACTCCCCTTTTCTGTAAACTACAATGGCTCCTTTGTTTTGTCCAGTATCTGCATATACTTTTCTATTTGGTTTTTAAACCCCTTTCCTATTTGCCCCAACATATCTTTTCCCATCTTGTTGAATATCATTCTTCTTTCCTTTACTCTTTGTTCCAGACCAGTCTTCTTCCTGTTCCTGGTTCTTTTCACCTCCATTCCTAAAACCTACTCCCACCTCACTCCTACCTCTTAAGACTATCTCAATTATGTCAAAACTCAGTTCACACACTACCTTCAAGACGAAGCCATTTCTGATCCCCCCCCTTCCTCCTGCCATCTTTCAACTACACAATTGCCTTGTATTTATATTATAAATATTTGCATTTTGTGCATTATAATATATGGGTATGTTGTTTCCCCCAGTTGAATGTAAGCTTTCTGACATCAGAGACTGTTTATTTATTTATATATGTATGCTTATATACCACATACACATATATATACATACATATGTACATATATATGCATATGTGTATAGAGATATACATGTATATACATATACATGTGATTTTTCAAAAACCTTCAGACTCTACATATGCACATACACATACACATGTATGGAAAGGAAGGTCTGTAGATATTTGGGTGTAGTAATAGTTAGAGGTCCTAATTAGGGAAAAACACGCAATCTGTGGGAACTCTTATCCTGGAGCAGGATGTATACGTACAGGTATAAATGCATATAAACACATACACATACAAATATATCTCATTCATAATATTGTTGGTATGACTCTAAATATCCCCCAAAACAGTTTTTAGTCACTTAAAGTCATGTGTTCATGAAATAGATTAATTCTACACAGGGTAAACCTGTAAATGATTTTTTATTTCCCCTACTAAATTGTAAACTTTTTTTTTTGAAGGCAGAGGCTCTTGTTTTATCTCTGAATTAAATAAAGTATAGTTATTCAGTGCTTAACAAATGTTTGTTTAATTGAATTAAGAACAAAGTATAGTGTGGTCAGTGCTCCTTATTAACTTAGTGATGAAGTTAAAGGAAGGCCTTCCAAAGGCTGCCCTGCTCCACTGTTACCTGAGCTCTGAATTTCTGCCACTGAATTTTTTCAGTTGGAAACAGAGAGCTGCCTGGCAATGCTGAGCCTTGATACTCTCGAGTTTCTTCTCCTAGGTGACTGATTTTGGTTTAGCAGTGCAAAAGGAAGGTGGATGTGAAGCCATGTTTCAGACAACTTGTGGGACTCCTATTTATATGGGTAAGTTCAGCATTTCAAAGTATTAAATCATGAAAAAAGCTGATTGGAGATAAACTATAAAACTTTACTAGTATAATGTCTTTTCCCCTTAACCCTTTAAGAGTAATAAGGAACACTCATTACTTAGATTTTTCAAGATGAAAATGGCCTTAGAGATTGTGTCGTTCAATCGAACCCATTCACAGAAGAGGAAACAAGCTGGAAGATAGAGCAGGATTAGCTGGAGGCATTGGCAGCGCCAGGACTTGAAATTCTGTTCAGTCCCAGAAATCTTTATTGGACACCTGTTCTGTACCAGGCCCTAGGGACACAAAGACGAAACAAAAGAATGCCTGCCCTCAATGAGCTTATATTTCTTTGAGGGAAAACAACACGTGTACCTATAAGTAAATACAAAATTCCTTGAAAGTGATTTCTGGAAGATAGGAGTAAGGTCTCATACACAGGGCAGTTTGTTAACAAAAGGATAGGGGTTTGGAGGGCACAATGTAGGAGAGGGATAGGGACAGTAGATGGATGGATTTGACCTGAATAAGTAGAAGGGAGCTGGGAGTGTGGGGCAGGGAAGGAAACTTCAGCCTAGAACTCAGAATTACAATTTGAACTATAGAAATAGTGTTTTACTTTCTCCCCCTGATATAGTGTATCTGTTGATTTGATTATCAGCCCCTCAACAAGAAGCATATATGTGCTAAACCACCCTAGTGGTCATGGCAGAGGTTCTGGTTATCAGAGGGTAACTCTTCTGATCACCAGCTCTGCTGCAAGGCTCAGCCCAGTGTTGAGTAGATGATTTCCCCCTAGGAAACACAACAGAGATATCAGGAGGGCCTTTGGACCTGGATGGATGGACAGTGTGAAGAGTGGCAGGGTAGGCATGTGACCAGACTCTGGCTCTATCTGAAGACCAAGGTCTGGGTCAGTGGAGTCCTGGGGCCGTTGTGAGCCTAAGTGTTCTCACTCTGAATCCATTATACTTTGTGCTTAGCTATATTGCTCCCTACCATTGCTTTCATACTAAAAAAAGATAGTTGGTCTTTGGTCTAATCACAGAGCTGTATGCAAAAATGTTGGGTTAGCTGGATATGTCATGTTTCACGTTATCTGGCTGTGGAGCAGATACCATGAAACTAAGCAAGAATTAACTAATCAATCCATAAGCACTTATTAAGCACTTATTAAGTCCCAGACACTGTGCTAAACACTAGGGGCATAAAACCAAAAAATAAAACAGTTCCTGCTCTCAAAATACCTATATTCTATAGGTAGGTAAAACATGTACAACAGGTACACATATAAATGTATACAAAGGAAGTAAATAGAAACCAACATTGAGGGGAAGGCACCAGCAGCTGTTAGAATCAGGAAAACTCTCATGTTGAGTGGAAGGGAGAGATATGGTCAGAAGCAATAAGTAGAGACCAGTTCCCAGGCTATTGCAACAGTCCTTGTGAAGTGTATTGCTGGCTGGAACAATGGTGGTGAGAAGGGAATGGATATGAATGGAAGTTGTGCATTAGAATAGAATGGATAAGCTTTGGCAACTGACTGTGTCTAACAGGAGAGGGGGAGCAGGAATGACTACAAAGTTACACACCCAAGTGACTAGAAGAAGGATGGTAGTACCCTTGGAAGGGATAGGGAAGCCAGAAAGACAAAATCGATGGCTTGTGTTGGCTCCATTTTTCTTATATATGCTCATATTGTGCTCAACATAATTAGCACTTAGGGCCAGCAATGACAGTGCAGGTGATTGGTCAAGGTAATCGTTCAGGGCCCTTCTAACCCTGCTGTTCCATGATTCTCACTTCACCTTAGCTCACCAAGTAACTTTCTTTTATATATCTCAGATCTGGTTCTTAAGAGATCCATTATTATCCCCATTTTACAAATTAGGTGTTGGAGTCTTTGAGAGTTAAAGTGACTTATCTAAGGTCACTAAGCTATCTCTTTGAGTGACAGGACCAGAAAACATCTGGGCCCTTGCTGTGTGAATATAAAGAGCATTAATTTGAGGGACCATACCAGAACTTGCCATAGTTGGGTAAATGGGGACATCAATTCACATGAATATTTAATCTTTCAAAATGGAAAGATAATCAAGAGGAGGTTTTTTTAATAAAATAATTGTACTAACCTTTTTTCCTCCTTAAAGGTAGTCATTTGTCAATGCTCAACTATTTGGGAATTGGTTTTCCTTTTTGTCATTATCCTCATTCTTCTTTGCCTCCCACCTCCTCCTCCTTATTTTTCCTTTCTACTTCTGGCGTTTTCTTTGTTCTGCCACCAAAAGAAGAGTAAGGAAGAAGAAACAGAATGCAACACAGTGCTTAGGAAACACTGTTGGACACAGAGACAGGAGAAACCTGGTTTCCATTATCAGCTCTGACTCTTAGCTAGCTGTGTGACCACGACCTATAAAACGGGGATAGTAATACCCCTAATATCAGTATCACAGTTTTGTTGTGAGAATCAAATGAAATAATGTGTTGAGACACTCTGTCAACCTTGAATTATTGTCTAATTCTTATTGTCTTCATGGGTCCTTGGGAAAGGTGCTTCCCCTATGCCAAATCTCATCTCATTTATCAGGGTAAACTCCGTACCTAATTTAGTTGTCGTAAGGGTCAGATGAACAAATTCTATTTATACTATGTGTACCTCAAGGTACAAGGTCAAATCCAGCCTCAGACCCTTCCTAGCTGTGTGATCCTGGGAAAGTCACCTCACCCTGCCTCAGTTTCCTCATCTGTAAAATAAGCTGGAGATGGAAATGGCAAACCCTTCCAGTATGTTTTCCATGAAGAGTCAGCCATGACTGAAACAACTGAACAACAATAAAGAATCACTAAGTATGAATTATTATTACTATTAATCCATTTTTATTCTTGTCCATTGTTCCTAAAAGACACCCAAGTACCTGCAGACTTGGGACCTGAAACAACTGTCTAAAATATGTTTTTGTATTGCGAGACTTTTATTTATGATGTCACTTTTCTCTTTAGCAAAGATAATTAAAAGTTGGCTTTACAGGTTGCCTCATGTTACACGGCAGAAGTGGTTTTTTTTTAAATTGTGTATCAACCTTTCTTAGATAAATCACATTTTGGTAGGGTAAATGACTATTTAACAGGATTTGCTTAGAGAGCCTTTTGTTGATAAATCAACAAGCCCTGAGTCAAGACTAAAGAAACCTTATGGTTTTGGGAGTCTACTCTGTCATTGACTCAGTGTGGATTCCAGTCTTGGGTCTAATATTAAGTAGTTGTATTACCTCAGGCAAATAATTTGACCCCTCTTATACATTTTCTTGTTGTTCAGTCATTTCAATCATGACTGAATTTCACAAACTCATTTGGGATTTTCTTGGCAATGATGCTGGAGTGGTTTGCCATTTCCTTCTCCAGCTCATTTTACAAATGAAGAAACTGAGGTAAACAGGGTTAAGTGACTTGTTGAGGATTTGTCTCATATGTAGAATCATAGAATTTTCTGGCTAAAGGAGACCTTGGAAATAATCTTTTCCAAAGTCATAGAGATGCCTAAAGATCTCTCCTAGCTTCGTTATCCTGTGTTTCTAAGCCATGTGGCCATAACTATCACTGGAACTCTTTGCTATGGTTTTTTCATCTGTAAAATGGGAACATTAATGCTTTCCCTGCCTACTTGAAGGACCAAATAAAATGGTAGTGTAAAAAATTAAAAGCAAAGAGCAGACCTTGGTAAATGTCTGAATTTGTAAAGTCAATTTTTGCATATTAAGCTTATTCAAAGCAAAGCACACCTGTGTAATACTTCAATACTTCTAGGATATGTGGCTTTATGCATGTGAGTCTACACTCCACTTAAGTGAGTCACAGCCTGTCCATCCTCCAGACCATCTTTGAGAGTTGAGATGGCTGAAAAAAGGTTTACTGTCCAGTGTTAGTCTTTGGGTAATGAACATCTTAGTGAGGCAGGCCCTCAGATAATGAATGGAGAGCTCTTTTCTGGAGACTTTCCAGCCAGAGCTGCTTTAGTGAGAGCTGCCACTAACACTTCTTTTAAGGTTTGGCTCATGTGCCACCCATCTCTTCAGGAAGCCCTTGCTTAACCCCCACTCTCTCTCTCTTCTTATGTTCTCTGATATTAGCTTATTGTTTACCTGTTCAAACGGTCAGCTCCCTGAAAGCAGGATGTTCTCATTTCTGCCTTTCATATGGTAGGCATTTAATGAATGTTTTAAATTGAAACAAATGGAATGTGAAAGCTATATTAAGGCACAATGAGACATTAGAGTAGAGTAGACCCCGTTGACCTGAGGCCACATGTGGCCTTCTAAGTCCTTTGGCATGATATTTTGACTGAGTCCAAGTTTTACAGAACAAATTCTTTTATTAAGGGGATTTGCTATGTGAAATTTGGATTCAGTCAAATGGCTGCACTTGAGGATCTTGAGGTCCATATGTGGCCTCGAGGTCACAGGTTCCCCACCCCTACATTGGAGTAAAGCTTTAGTGGAGAATCTGTGTATTACTTGTACTTCCACCCTTGAAGAACCTGTGATCTTATCCACCATTACAGATCGCATCCAATCCGTGCTTTCTCATCCCATGCAATATTTGTTTATATCTTCACTATAATTCCTCTATAGGAGATCCATCCAATGTGCTAAAGGTTCTTTTTTTTTTTTTAAATTTTTATTTTTTTGATTTTTGGAGGGCAGTTGGGGTTAAGTGACTTGCCCAAGGTCACACGACTAGTTTTTTTGTGTTAAGTGTCTGAGGCCGGATTTGAACTCAGGTACTCCTGACTCCAGGGCCGGTGCTCTATTCACTGCGCCACCTAGCCGCCCCCTAAAGGTTCTTTTAATAACAAATTGTGGCACTTAATTGTGTTATTGTTTTTTTGCTGAGAAACATGATTTTGTTGTCTTGAATTTGTGAAGGCAATTAATCAACAGACATTCGTTAAGCACATACAATATGCCAGACATCATCCTAAGCACTAACAAAAGTGAAAGACAAAGACAAAAGTGAAAACAATCTTTGCTTTCAAGAGAATAGGTATCCTTTTGTTTTTAAAGCAAGGAGGTCCTAGGGTTTTTGGAGTCTACTTTGTCATTGACTCAGTCTGGTTTCTAGTCCTAGCTTTCATACTAAACACTTATATGAATATAGGCCCTTTGATCCTTCTGGGCCTCTGTTTTCTCATAGAATTCTCTAGTTGAAAGAAACCTTGGAAATAATCTGTTCCAAACTCTAGAAATCTCTAACAGGTCTCTCCTAGATCTAGCATCTTAAATTCTAAGCCATGTGACTATATGTGTCCCAAGAACTCTTTATGCTAGACTTTTCTCATCTGTAAAATAGGGACTTTAATATTTACCCTGTCTACTTCACAGAGATGCTGCAAGAGCCAAATAATGTGACAATGTAAAGGTAACGTAAAAAATAAAAACTGATGAATGAACACAAACATTCCTTTGATAAGTAACTCTCTAAATATTTGTAAAGTCAGCTTATATAGAAATTTTTCTTCTATAGAAGGAAATGCCATGTATGTAATAGAGAGACATAAAACAAATACAAGCTCATTTAGGAAGGAAGATACTAACAATCACAGGAATCAGAAAAGGCTTCATTTAGAAAGGCTCTTAAAAGGAACTAAGAATTCTAGGAAGCTGAGGTAATGATAGCATTAATTCAAGATATGTGGAAGGGTAGAGGATGGAAGGCAGACAGTACAAAACCATGGAGATGGGAGATGGAAAGCCATGTATGAGGAAGAGTAAGGAGGCCAGTTAGACTGGACCATAGAGTCTGTGATGGGGAGTGGTGCATAATAAAAGGAAACTGGTTTAGACTTGGTTGTGAAGGGCTTTAAATACTGACCAGATAAGTTTATGTTTGACCCTAAGGTGGTAGAGAACTACTAAAATTTATTAAGAGTGGGGAGGGAAGGAGTCTGAACATAGGCCTGAACTTTAAGAAAATCAGTTTGGCAGCTGTGTGGAAGATGGATTGGGGTGAGGAGACATGATGCTGCAAGGCCACATGGGAAACCATTTCAATAGTCCAGATGAGAATTGATTAGAATCTGAACTAAAGGAGTGGCTGTACTAGTGGAAAGAATGAGTCATATATGAGAAATGTTGTGGCTAGGGAAAGGATAAGATTTGGCTATAGATTATATATGTGAGGTGAACAAGTATGAGTTCTCCATGATGGCACGAATTGTGGACTTGAGCTGCAAAGGAGTATGATGATGCCCTTGGCAGAAATAGTGAAATTCAGAAGGGTGGATTTTGAAGGAAAGATGAGTTCTGTTTTGGGCCTGTTGAGTGAGATGCCTATGAGGTATCCTATTAGAAATATCCAACAGGTAATTGTTGACTGAGAACTAAGTTCAAAGAGAGATGAAGGCTCAAGATATATATCTGTGAATCTTCCAATGTAGAAGTGATAATTAAATCCAACAGAGCTGATGAGGTCACTTGGTGAAAGTGGAGAGAGAGAGAGGGAGACAAAGAGGGAGAGAGAGAGAGAGAGACAGAGAGAGAGAGAGAGAGAGGGAGACAAAGAGGGAGAGAGAGAGAGAGAGAGAGACAGAGAGAGAGAGAGAGAGAGAGAGAGAGAGAGAGAGAGAGACAAAGGAAAAGAGAGAGAGAGTCTCAGAATAGAGCCTTGGGGAACCCTACAGTTGGGGAGGCATGATGAGGATGATAAACCAGCAAAAGAATCTGAGAAAGAATGGTCATATAGGTAGAAGTAGAACCAAGAGAGAAAGAAAGAATATCTAGGAGGAGAGAATGGGCAATGGTTACAGATGTTACAGAGAGGTAAATAAAGGTTGCCAACGGATTTGGCAATTAAAATGGCCTTGGTAACTTTGGAAAGAGCACTTTCAATTGAATGATGAAGTCAGATTTTCAAGGAATGAGAAATAATGAGAAGAGAAATAGAGAAAAGGATGAAGGATAACTCTGCCTCCCATGTTTCCCCAGGATTTTGACTAATAAAGGGAGGAGAGATAGAAAACAAAAAATTTGACACTGCAACCTCATGAAGTTTTGTTAAGGAGAGATTTGGGCATATTTACAGCAGAGGTAAAGGAAACAGTAGATAGAGAGAAAAAGAAGAAATTAGAGAAAGAAGGGGATGGTAATGGGGCCAATCGGCTAGAGAAGACAGAAGGCGATGGGGTCAAGGAACACTCAGAGGGATTGCTGAAAAGAATGACCAATTTGATATGGAAACCTGTAGTAAAGAAGACAGTGGGGATGAGGCCAAGGGCTTGTGCACTCAGGTGGGGAGAAGCGGCATTCAAACTGAATGGCCTCTTGTTTTCTCAGTACAGTAAGTCAGAGTCACCTGAAAGAATGTAGGAGAGGTGGCTTATTAGGCCTGAGGAAAGGAGAGAAGACTTGGAACAGCCAATGTGTAGAATAGCATAGTGAATCAATTAGGAAGGAGTAGAAGTCCTGCCACCATCTGGCTTTGCAGCGTACAAGTAGAAGCAGAGGAGGCAGATGGCAGGAATAATCCAGAGGTCCAGAGTCGGGGTTTACAACACACCAATAGAAACAGGACAAGGGAGTGCTGAGATTGGAGAGTAGAAGACAACTTAGAATTGAATTGCTTAACTAAAAGTACTCAGGATTTGATCAATCGTTTTTGACCAGTTACAAAGAGAAAACCAAATCCCATTTAGTTCCTTAGTTTACGTCATCATCTCATTAGGACCTGAGCTACAGAAGTGAGGACACATCTACGTGGATTTTTAAGACCTGTGCATTATTCATTTAAAACATCTGCTGGTTCTTATTTTCAAAGGAAAATCAATGACACCCCACGCGTGCGTCCTTCGTGCTCTGTATTTAAGCTTTGCAATAATTTTTTGCATTATTAATATTATTGTTTTCTGCTTGCTTGGCAGCACCTGAAGTGGTCAATGCCCATGACTATAGCCAACAGTGTGACATCTGGAGCATAGGTGTCATTATGTACATGCTGTAAGTAGCCAGCAAAACATGAGTGAATGGGACTTCCTCCTAGAGAGGCGCACGAGCTTGCTTTTTCTGGTCCTAGATCTATGCCATTCAACAAAGGGCATAACTTATTGGTGTGGGATCTCTTTCAAGGAGTACCGATTGGCAGTTGTTTTCTAACTTGAGTGTTAGAGATTTGCCTGAGGCATTGAGAATGACCTTCCCATAGTTACACAGCTACTATGTGTTAAAGGCTGGCTTAGTTCCCAGGTATTCTTGACTCCAAGGCTAGTCCTCTAGCCACTATATCATGCTGAATCTTGAATTTGTATTAAAACATACAAGTATCTATTATAACATTAGTTTTGCCATGACCTGGGAAGCCATCTTCAAATAGCTGACAGTGTTATTTTATCAGTCATCAGTTACATGTATGAGAAATGCTTTATTTTAAATTATGAACATGATGGAAATAGCATAGGATTTAGAGCTGGAAGAGACTTTAGAGATCATTTAAAACCAGTTCCCTAATTTTCAGTTGAGGAAATTAAAGCTCGTGGGGAGGTTGTGAGTTGCCCAATATAAATTAAGTATTTACACCTTGCTCCTCTGATCCTAAATCTGATTATTTTCAGCCCTTTTCTGTTGGTTGATGCAGTATTGAGCACTTTGAATATGGGGAGGGGAAAAGAGCCTCTTCCCCTAGCCTTGGCTCAAACTTGACTCAAAGCCCCTGGAGCTATTGTTCCATATCTCTCCTCACTTTTGCAGCTAAATTCCTAAAATAATATAAGCAAAACAAAACAAAAAAGCATCTCAGTTCCCTTTTCCACACACTCACCTCCCATTCACTTTAGGAGCCTATCTGGCTTCCAATCTCACCATGAAACTGGTGGTAATAGTCTCTTAATTGTTACAGTCAGTAGTCTTCTCCCAGTCCTCATCCTCCTTGACCTCTCTGCAGCTTTTGACACATGACTCCTGCCTCTTCTTGCATGCTTTCTCCTCCCTGGATTTTCATGACATTGCTCTTTGTTTGTTCTCTTCCTACCCTGGAAGGGTTTATCTGGTCCTTTCAAGTATATTATGCTTGATCATCACCCATATCCTACCCCTATGGTGTGAGGGTAACCAGGGCTCTGTTCTGGGCCCTCATTCTCTTGTTAGACTTTCTCACTTAGGAACTTCGTTCACTTCTATGAGTTCAACTCTATGCAAAGCCTCCTAAATCTACATATTCCAGTCCTAATCTCTCTCCAGAGCCTCAGGCATTCACGTCTTTCTTCTAGACCTTTCCATGTGCCATAGGTATCTCAAACTCAAAAAGTCTACAGCAGAACTCATTTATCTTTCTCACAACCTAAACCTATTGCTCGCTTGCCTATTCCTTTCCAGGACACCATCGTTTTTCTAGTCACCCAGGTTTCCAATCTAGATGTCCTCCTTCAGTTTTCTGGAGGCAGCTAGGGGGCATAAGGGATAAAACAATTGACTTGATATTCAGGAAGATCTGAATTTGAATACTACCTCAGACATTTTATAGCTGTGAGATCCTAGGCAAATCATTTAACTTCATGCCTGCCTCAGTTTCCTTACCTGTAAAACAGACGTGATAATAGCATCCACCTCCAGGATTATTGTGAGGATCAGATGAGATATTTGTGAAGTGTTTTGCAAACCTTAAAGCTCACCATAAATGCTAGTTTTCATTATTATCATTATATTCTATCCCCATTTAATCAACAGCAAAGTCTTATTGGTTCTTTACCAACATCTTTCATTTCCAACCCTCTTTTCTATGTTCATAACCACAATCACCCTAGTTCAGGTTCTTACTACCTTTTGCTTGGATTATTGCAATAGCAACCTAATTAATTGGTCTCCTTGAATCCAGTCTCTTCCCCCTTCCAATCCATCTTTCACACAGCTTCCAAATTGATGTTCCTTAATCACAGGTCTGACCATGCTACTGCCCTGTTCAGGAAGCTTCAGTACTTCCCAGTTAGCTTTAGGGAAAAAATACAGACTTTACTGTTTGTTGTTTAAAGTCCTTCACAATCTGGTACCAGTCTATCTTTCTAGTCTGACTTTACATTAGTGTCCTTCATGCATGTTTTTTTCCATCTAAACTAATCTACTTGAACTTGCTACACATAGCATCTCACCTCCTACCTCTTTATCTCCTGCCTCCTAGTGCTCAGTGAATGCTTTGTATGAGTGCTTCCATTCCTGGAAGGTACATTGTCTCCGGTGAACAAAACAGCTCAGAATTTTTTAGGGTGCAAGTCATATAGAAATTTTATTTTAATTATTATTATAAAGTGTAGGAAAGGCTGTTTCACTCACTAAGATTCCACTACAAATCAAGTGAATTCTGATTATAAGCTATTTCTAACCCATGTTTGTGTGTGCAGAGAGACAGACACATAAATGGGAGGGAGGAAAAGGGAGAGAGAGAGAGAGAGAGAGAGAGAGAGAGAGAGAGAGAGAGAGAGAGAGAGAGAGAAAGAGAGAGAGATATGCTGGATCTCAAATTGTTACCAAGTACATGGTGACAATATTCCATACAAGAGACATAAAGATAGAATACACAATTCTCAGATATGATTTTTTGACTTCTTAGAGACTTGTTCATTTCAGTGATAAGGACACTGGTAATGATAAGAACATAGCATAAAAAATTCCGCAAGCAGACAGCAGTGGATGTAAAACTCAAACCCATGGGAGTGGACATGACTTCATTTTGTGCCATAACGAAATCTTATTTAAAGATGGAGTCACTCATGCCAAGAGATAAAAGTAAAATCCCCTTTCTTTGCCTCTATGCTCCTTCTCCTAGCTTTCCTCTCTTTCTCTTCAAGACTCACTCAGCTCAGGTGCCACTAGCTCTAACAAGGCCTTTTCTGGCTCCCCCAGTTTTTAGTTTGTTGCCCATGCCATCTTTTTGTTTACTTGGTGTGGCTTTTGTATTTACTTATCTGGCTCCACGTTATTTCACTCAGTAGAATGTAAGGTCCTTGAGGGCAGGGATCATGCGTAATACAATGTCTGGCATACAGTAGGTGCTTTCTAAATGCTTACTGAGTTGGAAATGAAAATAGTACTTATTTCCAAAATTAGGTAGAGAATTATTGAAATGACATTGATAATCTCTGTCATGCCAGTTCTAGTCATTTTTTGGCATCTAAAGAACGCATTGGAAAATTAGAGATCGCTGTTTTGCCCAATTAGAGAATTCCTAAGGACCTAGGGACACCTTGCAAAGACTAGAAGTGCAGTGAGCATGTGAAAGATGGCGTTCTGGAAAAAGTATTAGACTTGGAGTAGGAAGACCTAGGTTGGAATCTGGACTCAATGCTGGTCATCTATAGAATTAATGAAATTATATATATATATATATGTATATATATTACATATATAATAATATTGCATATAATACATGTCACATGTAATATATCATATGTTACATTATATAACACATGCAATGTGTGCAATATTATATCACATATATGTGCAATATGATACATATTACATGTAATATAATATATCACACACGTGTCTATATATTTATACACATAGCCACAATCTCTGTACCACCATGAGAAGGAAGCATGACATTTCACCTCATCAAAGCTCTCACTGCCTTGCCCTACTTAATCCTTTGGTCACCAGGCTTAAATGAGCCCATGAATGCCTTGTCAGTAACTGTAGTGTTATATAAAAATATTAGTGATTATTTTTATCCATCCTGATGATACCTTGAAGAATTAAACATTCTCTTCTTATACACCATAAGATGACTTTTCTCTTTAGATGTTGAGTTCTGACTTAGGGTGGGGAGAAGCCAAGTGGTCCAGTAGGCAGAGCATAGAAGTGGGGAGGGTCAGCATGTCCAAGGTCTAGTTTTGCCTCTCTCATTATGTGACCTTGACCAAGTCACTTCTCTTGAGGTCTCAGTTTTAATGTTTATAAATTTTTTTTAAAAAGGACTTTTTGCTCTCTTAAGGTCTATCCCAGTTCTGATTTTATTGTGTTGTTCATTCATTGCACTTTTTGTCCAAATATTTGTGACCCCATTTGGGGCTTTCTTGGCAAAGATGCTAGAATGGCCATTTCCTTCTCCAACTAATTTTACAGATGAGGAAACGGAAGCAAACAGGGTTGGGTGACTCACACAGCTAATAACTGTCTGAAGCTGCATTTGAACTCAGGTCTTCCTTACTCCAGGTCTGGCACTCTATCTGCTATGCCACCTAGCTGCCCCATCTGTATGCTTCCTTAACAACATTTAACATGTTAAGAATGTTTAAAAGCCTCAAGCAAGTTTTTTGTCTTTTGGAGTTTAAACTACATTCTCCTTAAAAAGAAAAAGCATATTCCATGTGCTTTCCTGGTACATAGGCATAAGCATAGCCCAAGAGATTGGAGAGACCTCAGAGGCTCTCTAGTCTAACTGATTAGAGAACTGAGACTGGTGAGCTTAATAAGTGACTTTCTCAGTTCTACAGATAGTGAGCATTAGGGGAAGAATTGTAATGCAGAGCCAGAGATTGTTCCTCTGTTACTTTCAGATCATGAGTACACGTGTGTTTTGGAGGGATTTGGTAAATTTGTGATTTTCCACATCATTGCATGGGAGTTTGATTTTACATGATGACTTTTTTTTGCCACATAGACTTGAGAGGCTTTCTTTTTAAGGCATTCCTTTACTTTGAGAAATTGAGCAAATCCAAATTGAAATTAATGACTTAAAACTACATTTCATTATGTCTACTTTGATCTTGACTTATCTTGACCCGGAGACAACTAGAGTAATATTGGAGACCCTTAGAGGCTGTGCCAGTGGAAGAAAATCTCTGGTAGGGTCTACTAAGCAGGAAAAGCTTTAGGTAGTTGCCTATATGCATTCATGCATATATCCGTATGTGTAGATACCCACATATCTGATGATAAGCAGTATATCTGTCATCTAAGAACCATTCTAGCTAGTTGTGTAAAAGCTCATTATCAGAAGTTTGATCCACCATAGGATCAGTTAGACGGTAAAAAAAAGACTCTACTGGAGTGACAGTGACTGTGATCTCCATTCACACCTGTGAAATTATAGGTCCTTGAAGTATAACCACTTTAAATATTCTTGGGATCCATCTGATTAGAGAATCCTATTGGGATTCCTCTTGAAAAACAAAGAGCACTGACTTAGAGAATGGGTCATGGCTGTACAAAAAGAAGAGATATAAGATTTCTGCCCTAATTGCTCAGTTCTACTTTCATCAGTGTATACACTCTGTGTATATATCCCATTGAACATATTGTACATTACAATAGGCATTGTGTCACCTGAAGTTGAATGCTTTTGAGATCTGTGCAGTGTGTGATTTGAATAATTTGAGATTTCCCTCCTCCTGTATGAATGCAGAATGGTCTGTGTATGTATGTGTGGAAATTCTTGTATGTGGGATTCTTGCATCTTATATCTCATAAAATGTGAATCTCAGAGTGGGAAGGAAGCTTAAAGGTTTTCCAGTTTAGCTCCTTCTTGAAGCATAAATTCTTTCTCTAGAGGTCCCTAACAATAATCACCTAGTAGTAGACTCTGCTTGAATATCTCTAGTGAAGGGGAACTTAGTCCCCACCCACCCACCCAAAACAGCCCATTCCACTTTTGGGCAGTACTTAATTGGATAATCATTTGGATAATACTTAATTATTAAGAAGATCTTCCTCATATCCAGTTAGAGGACCTGGGTAAAACCTCGACCCTGTTTTAAACTTTTTATGTGCTAGTCACTTCTTTCTGGGCTGCACAGGCAAAGTGAAGGTGCTCACAGTATAATGAGTTCATAATTAGACTAGCTGTTATCTAAGGTCCCTTCCATCTCTAAATCTATTATCTTATGAAGATCTGCCTCCCCATCATTTCCACCTGTTGCTCTCCCAGTTCTACCCTTTGGGAACAAGCAAAATATATCCATTTTCTCTCTTCCATTTGACACATCCTTTCACCCCCAAATCTACTTTTCTTCAAGCTAAACTTGGCTAGTTATTTGAACAGTTCTCTATATGATGTGGTCTTAATATTCCCTTCAGCATCATTTTTTCCTTTTTCTCTTAAAAGTTTTTTCATCCAAATTCAATTTTATTTTCATCCCGGAATTCTTATTGCATATATTTTGATCCTTTACTGTTGATCGATTAGTCAATGGACACTTATTACAAGCCTGCTATGCTAAGCACTGTAGGCCCTGTACAAAGTGCTTGGGACACTAATCTCAAAGTGAGAGAGTTCTTGCCTTCAATATGTTCATAGATAAATAAATTCTATCCGTTTATCTCTGTGTGTATATTTATATATGTCCATATGCACATGTAGATACACACACATATGCACACCCACCAAATAAAACAAAATTAATTCAAAATAGGCCTGAGTGCAGAACCAGGACAGCAATGGGTAGAAATGGACAGTTAGAAAAACAGAGAGAGAAGCACACAGAAAGAAAAAGGAACAGAAAGAGAGAAAAAGTCTTGGGTTACACCGCCATGTAGGGTACAGATGATGAATTCATCCTCACCTGCAGTAGAGACTGAGAAAAATCAGACCAGTAGGGAGAAATCCTTGAGTAGTATCAAGAAAAAGATATAGTAGAGTAGTTTCAGAAGAATGAAGTAGTCAACAGTGTCAGATGCTTCACAGGGTGCAAGAAGGGTTGGAGCTGAGAATAGACTATTGGATTTAGTAGTAAAGAGATTATTATTGACCTTGGAGGGATCCATTTCAGTCAAGTGGGGCCATAAGCTAGATTACAAGGAGTTTACAAGCTAGAAGGAAGTGAGAAAATAGAGGCAATGAATGTGGGCAGTTTTTTTTTCTAGGATTTGGCTATAAAAGGGGGAAAAATATAGTTGATGGGATGGTAGGATCAGGTGAAAGTTTGTAAGCTTTGCCTGTCCATCACTGAATGTAGCATCCATAACTGAACACAGTTCTTTAGATGTGTTCTGATGAGAGCAGACCATAGTGACATAATTACCCCCCTTTATTTTGGACACCTAAATAATTCTTAGGATAGCAAAGATTTTGATTAGTGAGGTTAGTAGACACCTTTTTCCTGCCCCCCTTTCTTTTAAAAGGAATTTTTCCCTTTCTCAGCTTCAGATCATGGCTACATGGCTTCATAATAAAATTATATGCCCTTTTGCACACACCTTTGTTTACAAAGTTAATGCATTAATAAGTAATGAGCCACTCTAGCTTGTGATCTATGTATTAATTATCTTTTCCAGAGGGGATACATATTCTTGTATGGTTACCCTAATTCTACCTCTGCTTAGCAGGGTAAGTCATGATCCCTTTTTTCAGGGTAGAATTCAGAGTAGTAAATATTCTTTGTGTGTTCTTCCTTGGCTATTTTAACTTAGACTAATGCAACAGAAAATAATGGAAAGATTTTAAAGACGTTTCTCATTTCTGGGACTCCCTTTTTTCTGTGTTCAGAAAATTGTTGTCATAAAATGTCATATCCTTTGATTGACCAACCATTAGATACAATTTTGTGCAGGTAAAATTGCAGGAAACAAAAAAAAATCAACATTTAGCCCTTAAGCTACAATTATATACTATCCAGGCTGTGCTGGAGCACCTGAGTGATCAGCTGATTTGGTATCATAGGTTGGCAGCAGGCTCAGTGAACCAGACCTTAAGATGACCAATACTTGCTGCAAGAGATAACTTCCCATAAAGCCTTTCTTCTCATTCCTTCTATCAATGGAAAGGATGATGGGATAGTCAGGATAAGTTGGAGAAATAAACCATGGAGGTATTAGGATACGGGTATGCAAAACAGTTTGATAGATCTTATCTCTTACCAGAAATCTTTGGTATGCGAACAAGTTTCATTATGTTTTCTTTTTCCTGCACTAGTCCAGTTCAGCTTATACTAGACCATAGCAATGAAAGTAATTTACTTCTGAGAAAGTTATCATCATCATTCCAAATATAGCTAGTACTAGTTCAAAAAGTGTTAGTGTGTAGGGTTTTCCTTGGAGGCAGAAACAGAAAGATAGAGAATGTTGAGCAAATTATGACCAGATTAAGACCTAAAAGATTTAACTCATTTCTTTAGGATTAAAGGGTTTAGAGACAATTGTACTAGTATACACATCAATAAATAGATCATCTATTTTGGTAATGCTGGTTTAATTCCATCAACAGTAAAATAGAAGACTGAAAACATAAGAATTGCCACACAGAGTCATTTCTTTGGCCACCCAATCCAAGTTGCTCTTTGATAATGACATATTCGGGGAACATTCTGGAGGAAAGCATAGGTGCCCTCAAAAAGATCAGCTTCACAGATTGGGATAGGCCCTTTAAATATCCTGGTTTCCATTAGGAGGCCACTATTAATTAGGCAGAACCATGAATGTATACCTTTTACATTTAACTAGACTTTTTCCTTCTTGGTATTAACGGTTCTATGTTTATGTTAAATTCGGTCTCAAGGAGCTATTACACTGTCCACTAATAGGAATGTCAACTCCTCTAAGCCTTGGTAGAGAGCCTTCTTGGATTGTGGCCAAAAAAAAAAAAAAGGAAAATTACCTGGGGATCAAGATTCTGTAAATGATTGATCCTCTTTGAATTTAACTAAGCTGGTCCTCTGACTACAGATGCAGCCTGTCATGGAGCCTCTACATGATTGAGGTTTGGTGAAACCAAGCTTGAACAGCTCCGGCAGTACTTTTGTGTATATAGAGACACTTTTATGTTACCAAAAAGTATTGCAGGAGGACGAATATTGCTAGAGGAAGAGATGTGAGGTGATGCTTCCAATGAAGCATGGTGGCCTTGGCTTCATCCCCAAGAGTTCTTAAAGGAATTCACCAGTAACAGAAGGCAGCCCAGCAAAGTGGAGAGAAGTAGTTTTGAGGAGTAGAGGGGAGAAGGCAACAGAGTCATGGTGGAAAGAGTCAGGAGAAGCATGGCCAGGAGAGAAATGAAGGGGCACTCGTGGTCTGCCTTTGTTACTACCCCCTACTCCCTATCCCATTCCATCTTTGCACAAGCGTATTTGATGCTGTGGCACTCTCTGATTTCTAGGTCAGAAGAGGAGGTCAGCTCACCAGTCATGACCCAGCAGTTAGGATTCAGTCTAGGCTGTTTGTGTGTAAAAATAATGCTCAACTGAGATATTACAATTTGCTCTAGTAGGAATTGTACTAGACAGGTTAGAAAACCTGGATTTAAGTCCCAGTTCTGGCATTTAGTGGTGTGACCCTTGACATTTTATTTAACTTTTATGAACTTCAGTGTCCTCATCTGTGAAATGGGAATGTTTGAAGGAGTTTCCATCTTGGGGTTGCTATGAACCAAGCACTTTGCAGACCTTTAAAGAGTTAAAGAAGAGTAAACCATGATTATCATCAACTTTATCTTTGAGATTTTGGATGTCTAAATACAACATTGCTTTTATTATAGATTATGTGGAGAACCTCCTTTTTTGGCAAACTCAGAAGAGAAACTTTTTGAATTAATAAGAAAAGGGCAACTACACTTCGGAGAGAGTATCTGGGAATCTGTGAGTGACTCTGGTAAGGATAATTTTTTCCCAGTTAAAGCAAATAGAGACAATGTTAAAAATATTTTAAAACAATGGCAGTATTTTGAACATATATTTAGTTACTACAGGAAAAGTGTCTTAGTGACTTTTTTATAAAGGAAAGTTGAAGTTGTTTATTCTGTGGAATGACTTTGAACAGTCTGGTCAAATAACTTTGAACAGTCTGAACAATATGGTCTAACCAGTTGACAGAAGCTGAAAGTCCAAATTGAACCATGTTATACAGTGAGGTTGGAAAGGTCTAGAAAGAAAGAACATAGCATGCAGAGATTTATTACTGAGAAATTACTACCCTGATTCTGAGGCCCAGCAAGATAGGCACACTTCCCCTACACAGGGTCAACCAGAATCACCCCAACCCCTAAAACATCATGATACCTTTCTGTTCTGCCATCGGTTACAATAAAGCTTTGAAAAAGCAGACCTCTTGATTAGGTCCTTGGTCATTAAGCTATTTCTTTGTTTGAGGCCCATTCCCTTCATCTAAAAGCTCTCTTGAGAAGAGCCCTAGAGTTTCCCTAAGGAAGCCAGAGAATTTGAAAAGGCTTTACATCTTATTTCCCATTGGACAAAAGATGAGCTCGTACGTAATGTACCTAGTCCTCATGGGAGTCAAGTGCTGACTCTTACCTCTGAAGAGGCCTAACTCTTCTTTTCATCCTTTTCTTCCAAACATTCTACTGTCTACAGTGAAACAAGGCAGCAGAAAACAAGAGAGAGATGGGGCTATACGGGATAGGCTGCCTATGAAAGGTAGCTAAGGTCAGAACAGCTCCAATATTCAGGGTTCACCCTAATAAAGTAGATATTTGCTAATATCTAATATGGTTAATGTGTACTATATGAACCATGAAGCTGAGGAATGCAAGCAAAAAAATCCAAAACCTCACCCTAGGTTAAAGAAAATCTCTTTTTGACTGTCTACACAGTCAAGTCAGACTTCCCACACAGTAATTAAGATCTTTCTTATGTAGTTACTAAGTCTTCTTTCTCCCTTGTGCCTCGCAGACTTGGCCAAAGGTAAACTTCGAGGTGAGTATCCTTCGTTGTCATTAAAGAGAAATGAGGCTTTTCAGAGACTTTTCCTTTCCTGCAGCTAAATCTGTCTTGAAGCAGCTTCTGAAAGTCGATCCTGCCCACAGAATAACTGCTAAAGAACTGCTTGATAACCGGTGGATCACAGTAAGTTACAGTATTCTTTGTTCTCACCCATTTGTCAAAATTGGATTCTGTAACTTTATACAAAGTCTTTTACTAAAGAAGCCAGATGGTTTTGTCTTCCAAAATTTTATTAAGATAATTAATTCAAAAAATAAAAAAATTTAAAAAGATAATTCAATTCAACAAGAATTTGTTATATGCCAACTCTGAGCTGGGCTTTGTGCTCAGCATGGGGGCAAACAAAGATCAAGAAGATATAGTCCCTTGGGCAGCTAAGTGGCATAGTGAATAGAGCACCAGCCCTGGAGTCAGGAGGACCTGAGTTCAAATGCATTCTTAGACATTTAATACATACTAACCATATGACCTTGGGCAAGTCATTTAACCCCAATTGCCCTACCTTTTCCCCTCCAAAAGCAAAAGAATAAAACAAACAAAAACAGAAGACATAGTCCTTGCCCTCCTGGTGTCTACAGCTTACTAGGAGGCTACTTCATGTGCACAAGTAGCTACAGTACAAAATTATGAGGCATGATAAGTCCATAAGAAAAGTTCAGTCAACTCAGTCATCAAATATTTATTATGCATCATGATGCCCCAGGCAATTTACTAATCACTGCGGATAAACAGGCAAAAAGCCTGCCCTCAAGATGTTTACATTCTACCTACGGAGCAAGTAGATTTGTAAAGAGGGGGGATATAAGAGTTACAAAGCTATTCTTCAAGGGGAACTTGCTAGTAGTTGGAAGGACTAGGAAAGTTTTCATGGAGTGGATGGCACTTGAACAGTCTTAAAAGAAACTAGGGATACTAAAAGGTAAAAGTGAGAAATAAAGTGTATTTAGGGGATCGGGGACAGCTGGTGAGAAGGCATGGAAAGAGAAGATGGAGCGTGTGTATGATGCACAGAAGACCATAAGTGTGGCTGGATGACAGAGAGCATGAAGTGGGATGAAATGCAATAAATCTGGAAAAGTAAATTGAGGCCACCTTATAAAGAGCTTTTTAGGGCAGCTAGGTGGCTGCATAGTGAATAGAGGGCAGGTCCTGAAGCCTGAGTTTAAATCTGTTCTCAGATTCTTACTGACTTCATTAACCTGGGTAAGTCACTTACTCTTGTTTGCCTCAGCTTCCTCATCTGTAAAATGAGCTAGAGAAGGAAACGGCAAACAACTCCAGCATCTTTGCCAAGAAAACCCCAAATGGGGTCACAAAGAGTTGGACATGACTGAAAAGTGACTAAACAACTATAAATAGTTTTGACTCTCAAAGAGAAGGCTTTATATTTGATCCAAGAGGTTACAGAGAGCCACTAGAACTGATTGAGTAGACCAGTGTCATGGTCAGATCTACATCTCAATAAAATCAGTCTATCAGATTGAAGAGGGTAGATCAGGGGGGTGAAGGGGAGTCTTGAGGTAGAGGGACAATTGGCCAGATGAGGTGCTGGGACTGTAAACTAGGGTGGGGGCTGGAGGAGTGGAGAGAAGGGAATGTATTCAAGAGATGTTGCCGAGATAGAAACAGTGAGATTTGGCAACTGATTGGATATGTGGGATAACAGGGAGTGAAGAGATAAGGGTTACACCAAACTAGTAAACCTGGGTGACAAGATGAATGATAGCGCCCTCAAGAGTGATAAGGAAGTTTGGAAGAGATGTAGGTTTTGGAGGAAAGACGATCTGATCTGTTATATACCTTGCTTGTGAGTTTGCAAAGCCTGCATGGCAGGCACTTTGGAATGTCTAATAGGCAATTGGTAACGCAGCAGTAGTGCTCAGGGGTGAGACTAAGGATAGATATATAGATCTCGTTGTTGCTGTTGCTCAGTCATTTCCAGTTATGTCCAATTCTTTGTGACCCCAATTGGGATTTTCTTGGCAAAGATGCTGGAGAGGTTTACCATTTCCTTCTCCAGCTCATTTTGCGGATGAGGAAACGGAAATAAGCAGGGTTAAGTGACATGCCCAGAGTCATACAGCCAGTAAGTGTCTGAGACCACATTTAAACTCAGGAAGATGAGTCTTCCTGACTCCAGCAGCAGTGCTCTATCCACTGTGCCATCCATCCAGCTACCCTAGAAGCCAGGAATACCCACCACTAACCTTGTAGAACACTAAAACAATACTAGAAAACAAACATCGCTGTATTATTTTAACACTTCCATCATAAGGCTTATTTGGTTATCCAGATAATCCCTAAGACCCTTAAATTCCAGAAATCTGATCCTTTTCTCCATGAATCACGAGCAGTGGTTCATTTATGTCCCAAAAATTACCAAAGACTAATTCTCTTTCCTCATAAGGCATATAAGCCTGCCTTTCTTGTTCCTAAAATGCAGGAGCTTTCTGAGACTGCTTCTATTATTTCACAGGAACTATTTAATCAAAAGCAAAATACTATGTAACTGTATGTAGCCAACCCTATTGTCTCTTCCCCCAACTTGTGCTCACTCTGGCAAATTGAGTCTCCAGAGGGTAGCTACTACCTTAAGCTTTCAAGGTCAAGTTATGGGTACCCACTCAAAAGTATAGCTAACAGATCACTACTGGAGTACTTCCAATTAATAGTCAGCTAGAAGAAGCTCGGTGTCACAGTGGGTCGAGTGCTAGGCCTGGAGTCAGAAACATTCCCCTTCCTGAGTTCAAATTTGGCTTCAGATGGTTCCAAGCTGTGTGACCCTGGGCAAGTCAATTAACTGTTTGCCCAGTTAAAATGAACTGGAAAAAGAAATGGTAAGATACTTTAATATCTTTGCCAAGAAAATTGTAAATGGGGTCATGAAGAGTCAGACACAACTGAAACAACTAAACAACAGTGGATATAAGTCCCTCAAAGAAATGACGTTTCCTAAAATGTCATTGTAAGATCATTCGCTACCAAACATTCCCACCACAAACCTGGGGCTCACTCTCCCACAAGCACACACAGCACCTGTGGAAAGAGTAGATGTAAAAGGCTAGTGAGATACAAGTAGGGAAGACATGTGCAAAGGCTACTCACTCCTCTGGGCCTGACAGTCTTTTCTTTCCTATGGAATCCTCACCATGCTCTCTGAGCTCTTCTAGGCATGTTGCTTAGCTGGGCTCCAAGGATCTGCTGCTGACAGGACGCAGCAACTCTCGTAAGTCCAGTTGTGGCTCTCTTCTATACTGCCAATTGTCACTTCCTTTGAGGCTGCTTTCAATCTAAAACCATTGACTCCCTGTATCTAGGTCTGTCTGGATTATGTCCCTGCTCCTTCAGCTGTGTTTCACACTCTTTGGAATTCACTCTGTAACAAATGTATTATGCAATATTGTTTATGCTTTAGGAAAATGAATATATGGAAGGGGAGTTGGAGGGATAAGATGAGAAAAGTCCTATCTCTTCCCCAAGTGATGAAGACCTGGTTTCTTCCCTGACTTCTTGTTCCTACTTCAACTCACCTGAACTACTGAAATGCCAACCATTTCTAGGGCTTATCAATTTAAAACCCTACAAGGAAATGGCCAGTTTTTATTCCTCTAGCAAGTTGCTTCTTTTTCGTTCAGAGAGATGGCTTATATTTCTTAATGTGATGATGATGTTACCTTATTAACACATCAAATGCTCATCATCTGTGTTTGTATCCTATGACCACTGGAGTGGGGCACTGAAACCAAATCCCCTACTTCTCATCCTCCTCTTCCTCCTCCTTCTCTTCCTCTTCCCCCTCTTTACATTTAAATTGCTACATAAATGTGTTTCTACTGGGTTTTTTAAAACTCCACTACTGTAAAATATTTGCTTGATTATCTAACCCATTGTTCTTGTCTTGCCCTATTTCTGAATGCCTCCCTTCATAATATATTTTCACTTAGCACCTCATCTTAAATAAAAAATAACATTAATAACATTAGGATGGGGGTGAAAGTGTTCCTTTTGTAGATCAGGAACCTGCTACAGACATAGTATACTTAGGTTTCAGCACATCTGCCATGTATTCTTGTGTTCAGAATGGAGAAATGTGGGCTGAATGCTAGTATAGTTAGATGAACCAAGATGAATGGATTAGTTGAATGACTAGACCCAGAGTTGTCATTAATTGGTTGATATAAACTTGGAGTTAGATCTTTAGCAGAGTGCCCCAAGAATAATCTAATTTTGACCTGTATTCTTGTTTTGTTTTGTTTTTATCTTGCTTTTAAAAAAACATACGTGTTTCTTGTGACTATGGTCTTAGGGAGGTCTATTGCCTTGAGTATCCATTTTCTCATGTCACACGAGGATGATAATACTTAAATACTTATACTACTTGCCTCACAAACAGACCTCATATACCACTGTGTCTTACAATCTCCTAACAAACATATTATACAATATTGTCTGTTATAGCTATCTGAGTATTTATCTTGTCCATTCATTCTATGAGGATGAGGAAGATACTCCCCCCCCAACTTCCTAACTTCCCCAGCACTGAGAACAGTGATTTGCACAAAAGGACCACTACTAGTCTGCCTAACCCTCCCGCTCAAAAAAAACCCCATCAAACTTCAGTTGCTTTATATTTCCTCTAAATAATCCAAATTATAACTGGCATCTAAAGCCCTTTGCCAGCTGATTTCAACCTATGTTCCTAGCCCAGATTCATATAACTCTCCTTAATTACTCTCTTCCAACCAAATTCAACTCCTAGTGATTCCCCGAGCTCATCATTCCTCCTAATCTATGTCTTTCAGAATTTCTATCTTTCTCCGTGAATCATCTCCTTCCCTGATCTCCTGGCTGAAATGTCTCAAATTTTATTTGTCTAAACCTCTGTTTTGCCCCTTTCATGCCCTACTTTAGTCAGACATTAAACATTTAATAAAGAATGGGCCAGGCCCCATGCTAAGAGCTGGGGTTACAAAGAAAGGCAAAAGACCTTCCCTTCTCAGTCCAGTACACAGCCAGTAGACTGTGTGCAATCCACAACATTCCAAGTACAGGCTGAGCCAGATTAAAAGGTTATTGGGAAAATTTTAACAAAATAAATTTAAATGCAATAAAACATAGATACTAAGTTAGTATACAGCTGCAGAGGCCCTTCTCCACTGTCTAGTGGTCCCCATTTCTCTGTGAGTTTAACACTACTGCTTTTTGGGATACTTACCCATATGCATGTTGTAGCTCTACCTCCCCCTTCAAAAAAAACCCCACCCTTTTACAGCAGAATATAAATTTTCTTGATTACAAGGACCATGCCATTTTCATCTTTGTTATCCCATTGCCTAACACAGTGCATGCATAGGCACGTGTTGTTGTTAAGTTGCTAGGATCAAATGGGGAATAGGTAAAATTATTTAAAATGCTACCAAAATGTTAGCTCTAATTTTTGCTTTGTACTAAACTGTTCTGACACCAGATAATTGTCCAAATGAGGTAACAAGCCATCAGAGGCAAACTGTAGTAAGAACACTTATAGTTGGACAAAATCCCAGCTGTGAAACTCCTTTGGAGCTGGTTTGCTTAGAGATTTCTCTGTTGTAGGCTGAAGACAATGCATGGCTTGGGCTCACAGGTTATGTGAGCGATTACTGAGGAATCATTTAATCCAAGTTATTAATGAATATACTTCACTTGTGGGCTTGGATGATTTGCCCAAGTTTTCCATCTTTGGATCTTTTATAACAATTTGTTGCTATCCCTTTATGGGCCCCTTTGAATTATCTGCTGCAGGAACAATGTGCCAGGAAGCGTGCACTGAACAAGACTACCCTCAGGAGTTCAGTGTGTGAAGTTTAGAAGAATATCACCACTTTACGAACTTCTAAAAGACAAAACCCTTTGCTTAAATGTGTACAGCCCTGCGACATGCACTTCAGAGTCTCTGTTTGAAATAGTCCAAAGCAAACATGGCAGGCCTCTCAGAGGCTCCCTGCTCTAAAGCCAACCTTTCCTGATGTAACAACTCACACAAAATGTAGCACCATCTTTCAAAGAGCTCCATCAGATGAAAGATTTCCATCATTTGGTTGATGTTTTGTGCATTTTGTAATGTGTTATCTGTAACCAAGGTGTTCTAAAGAAAGTCATACAAAGTGTACATGCATATAAATGAACATTACAGAATGGGGAAAAGGCTTCCTTGTATTTTTGAAGGTCAGATTCAGGAAGGACTTGCCCTTCAAAGCTGCTGACCCCCATTGGCAGGATGGCTAGGATTATTTTCTCTGATTTAGTTCTTGTTCACAACCACTGATTTTTTTTAAATCACCATCCCAGCCTCAGTGTTCCAAGTCTCCTAACTGATATTTCCACTTCCATGCATCACCATGTTCCCTCATCCCTCCTACACTATGCCAACAGATTCATCTTCTCAAAGCCTAGTGCTTCCAGGATGCCTTACTTCCAATAGGATCAAGTACAAGCTTGTCAGCCTGATATTTATAAGTCTGTTCTCTGGCCCCTTCCTATCTTTCCTGTCATATCTGCCACTGTCCCCTACACTATAGGTGGACTTGAGGGCTATTCCCATAACACCTCCTCCTCTGCCTTTGTTCAGTTTGTTTCTTCTCCCTCTCCCTCTGCTGCAATCCTTTTATACCAGTTCAGATGCTATTTACGCAAAGTATTCCCTGATCTTTCTTAGTAAATATTTTTTTTCTTCCTTTAAATTCCTATAACACCTGGTTAGACTTCTCCTATGGTTCTTTTCACATACTGCTTCATTTTGTAGTTATTGTCCATACTAGACTGTGAGCTTTTTGAAAGCAGAAGTCCCGCCATTCACCTCTGTGTTTCCTGTGCTGCCAAACATAGGAGGGACTTGATAAAATGATTGATAAATCAGTAAATTATTCCACCCATGAAAAAAACCAAATATTTATTAACAATCCATTGTTTACAGATCACTCTGCTTGATACTAGGGAAAATGCAAAGTTTAGATTAAAAATGATTCCTACTTTCATGGACCTCCAGCTTTAGAAGGATAAGAGAGTCTAGATGCAAGCAAAGTGAACTTGCAATAAGCTATAATGTACACTAGAGAAGTGCGGTTTAGAATAATAGAAAGGATGACTATAATAAACTGCAGGAATCAAAGAAGGCTTCCTGGAAAAGGGAATACAGTTAGGTTTTGATGGATTATGAGGAGTTTAGCAGCCAGATGGCACAGTGGACCCAGCAGTGGACCTGGCATCAGGAAGACCTGAGTTCAAATCCTGACTCAGACACTTAACTACCTATGTGATACTGGGCAAGTCACTTTACCCTGTTTGTTTTAATTTTGTCATCTGTAAAATGAGCTGGAGAAGGAAATGGCAAACCCCTCTAGTATCTATTCCAAGAAAACCCCAAATGGGTCATGAAGAGTTGGATATAACTGAACAACAAGAATTGTACAGATCACAGAGGGAGGAAGGACATTCTAGCAACAGGTAACACTTGAGCACGAAGGTAGGAATAGCAAATAATACAATTTGGTTGTGTAGAGCTTGCAGAATGGAGTGGTGTGAGATAATACTGAAAATGGAAGGTGGTGAAAAATCAGGGGGGACTTGAATGTTAGAGAAAGGAATTTAAACTTTACCTGGTAGGCAATAAGGAAACATAATAGGAATTTTGGGACAGAGGAGGGTCATGACTAGAGATCACCCACTGGTCAGGCACATTTTCAGCAGCAAAGACCTGGGTTTGAGTCTCAGCTCCAGTGCTCAACTACTCTGTTCCTAATGTCAAGTCACTTAACCTCCCTTGGTCTCAGTTTCCTGTACTATAAAACAGGAAGACTGACACTTGTACTACCTACCTCACACTATTGTTGTGGGGGAAAGCACTTTGAAAACCATCTATTCCTCTCTTGATAGCCCTACAGTGCCTGCTGCAGAAGATATTCCTGAAGTGACACCATTGTTATTATTACACTTAGTGTATTCAGTGCTTCACTAGCTTCCACTGTCAACACAAGTATTCCATGACTCAAGGGTCTATACATCTAAGCAAGAGTAGTGAGAGTCTGATGTTGGCAGAAAACATTGGCAGAACCTTGATGCCAAGCCCTGAGTCACAGATGTTAAAAATGGCACTAGTGATTTTACTTGGAAGAAGTAGGATACACAATACTATCTTCCAGCAGTTTTTCAAATGTATTGTTAATGCTCTGATGCTTGTATCTGAGTGCCAGCAGGTTGCAAGCTTGGACACGTCCTACCAAGGTGAGATGGGCCTGACTGGATCTGTATGTCTGTGATTGGAGAATTAGTCTAGCTAAGTTCAGAAAGCCTCATCACCAGAAGGATGCTCATGACAAATGTTCAGAAAGGCCTAGAGCATTATTGCCTTGGTGGAAAAGGTACAACACTATCAAAGTATAAGTCGTTACAGTGTTTCTTTAAATTGTGTTTTGTTACTGACCTTGGTGCTGAATTTGTTATTCTAGAAAGAGTGTTATTCAGTCATTTCAGTCCTGTCTAACTCTCAGTGACCCCAAATGGAGTTTTCTTGGCAAAGATACTAGAGTAGTTTCCCATTTCCTTCTACAGCCCATTTTACAAACGAGGGAACTGAGTCAAATAGGGTTAAGTGACTTGCCCAGGGTCATACAGCTAGTGTATGTCTGAGGCCAGATTTTAACTCAGGTAGGGGAGTCTTCTCTAGAAAAAGCACTTCTCTTCATTCTCAGGGATAAACTCCTAATGTTAATAATAGATTAGAAAAGAGTGTAATGTGGTGGAACAATCCATGGATTTATAGTCCATGGATCTGGGTTTGGGTGCCATTTTTTCAATTAGTTCATGTAGGACCTCCACCTCATGGTGGCTCATTTCCCTCATCTCTAAAAAAGGTGAACAGAAAATGCTAGATCTCTAAGGTCCCTTCCAGCTCCAAAGCTCTTGATCTTACATTATTTTTCATGTAGTGCTAAACATTCAAAACCTTAAATTCTCTGTAAGAGTCAAGTTCGGGGTAGGGGAGGGGAGGAACCCAGCATTTTTTATCATAAGGAAAAGTGATGAAATAAGCAGTTTTTAGGTAAATGCTTTGAGAAACCTGACCTTTACAAACTGCTCTGTGTCTAGCACCCAGGAGGGCAGATATGGACTTGCTAGAATTAGGGCATCTGTTTTCTTTTCTGAACATCCTCAAAGCATCTAGTTCAACCTTCAATTATTTCCCATCTACATCCTCTTGAAGAGAACAGTTCAGTTCTTGGAATAAGGAATTCATAATGCTTCAGGACAATTTTAGAAGTCCATTTGCATTCAGGGCTCAGAGTATTAGCTCCAAATTAGCATCTGAGTCAAACTGGCTTCCTGAAGGTCTCCTAGAGATTGACCTTCAGCAGATTCAGAATAGGTAGTCCATATCTTCTTGGTCATGGTGTGCTCTCTCAGGAACTTGAATGATCCCATTCTCTTGTGGTCAGACATCAGGACGGCATTGATCAAAATGTTCACACATAGATTGGGGTTGTGCTGCACCTTCTGATTTTCCTTTCAGCTCTATTGTATATTTGTTTTTGAACTCAGAAGGTAAGGCCTAAGTTCCATTGATGTTAAGATGGTTCTGCCATTCCTTACATAGTGTTTTTTAAAGGATTCTTTTCTATTCCTAGCTACTGTCTTTTTGAATGTGTAATCAGTGGTGAGGCAATATCTGCCTTGGGAATCTCTCCTTCCATATTATGACCCTAAAAGAAAATTTGTTAAATTTCGTGAAGGAGGAGGAGGAGGAGGAGGGGGAGGGCTGGCATTTAAAAATAAATATCTCATTTTATCTTCACAACAATCCTGGAAGATAGATGCTTCCCTCATTTTATGGATGAGAAAACTGAGAAAGACAGAGGTTAAATGACTTGCCGGTCACTTGAAGACTTGAGTTCAAACCTGTCCTCAGACACTTACTAGCTGTGTCACCCTAGGCAAGTCATTTAAACCTGTTTCTCTCAGTTTCATTATCTGTAAAATGAATTGGAGAAATAAATGGCAAA
Source organism: Pseudocheirus occidentalis (assembly GCA_028646575.1). NCBI lineage: Eukaryota > Metazoa > Chordata > Mammalia > Diprotodontia > Pseudocheiridae > Pseudocheirus > Pseudocheirus occidentalis. The sequence goes on along the minus strand of CM053601.1, from coordinate 152,558,095 downwards.
CCATCCCATTATCTTTGCCAAGAAAACTCTGAATGGGATCACGAAGAGTCAGATATGACTGAAACAACTGAACAACACCACACACGCACATATATGCATATATATACATATATTATAGATAAATACACACACTCATGCATACGTAGCATATACTATAAATAAAAACTTAACTAGACTGATTTTGTAAAAGGAGAGGACATTAACAAATTTATTTATTGAGATGCTCCTTGTGTTAGCTATTGCTAACATTTAAAGTTTCCTACCTTCATTTAAGACATGAGTGTCTTCCAGTAAACAAAAATATGCTTAAGCTCCACAAATTACATGTGAATGTCACAGGTCTTGAATTTTTAAGATTAACAACTGTGCCAGAACACACACAAATGAATAATATCAAATTCAAAGTAGTTACCTTGGGAAGCTCTAGAAAGATTCCAGGGATTACACAATTGTTTGAAACCTTTGGGAACTATTGCTTTCAGATTCTAGAATACATATTTTTGAATACTCTCCTCTGGTAAATTTTTGTCCTTTGAAGGTAAGTTTGATTTTTTTTTTGAAACAACCAAAAATGGAGATAGAGGCAGCTATCACCCTGGTTCTAACTGATGATGGTCTTTCCACTACTTTTGAAAAGAGTAACAGAAACTTCATTTGATAAAGATGCTCCCCAGAAACTGGAAGGTAGAATGCATATAGAGGATTGGGGTCTTTTATCTCCCAAATTCAGGTGTTGTTTTTCCCTCTCCATCATTTTGTATTTCTTTCTTTCTTGTTTAAACTCTCGATGTTATAATTGCCCTCCAGACTTTAATTATTACAACTGTAGCTTAACATGGTTGTGGAGACTATGAGTTCTGAAGGTACCTGGTTTTTTTCTAGTTCTAACTGAAAATAGCATACATCCTATGTGATAAGATAAGGCAATGTTTAAAAGCACTAAATATTAATTGTTAACATTAGGGCAATACACTGACTCCTGTGCAACCCACCAATGTCCTGGAGCTGATGAAACAATGGAAGAACCAACCAGGAAGTGATGAAGAAGACCTGGGGGACCTAAAAGATGATCTCACTACCAAAATACATGTGTATACAAGCTTTAAAACAGAGAAGGTCAGTGATGAGAAGATGGTTGAAAATCCAGATGACAGGAATGCCAAGTCCCCTCTGCCAGAAAAGCAGGTAGGAGAACAATTTTCTCTCTCCTCCAAAGTGTAACAGAAACTCTAGGCCTGCAGTAATTACTGATCTGTATTTGGAAAGGCTTCTGTTTTCAGGGGATTTTTAGAATTCCAGAATGCCAAAGCTGGAAGATCCCCTGCCCAAGGGGAGATATCTATTCACACTCTCCACTAGGCAGGAATCCCTCAACAATTTCCTTGGCAGGTTCACACAGTGGTTGAGTGGGAGTGGCCTGAAGGTTGGTATCAACCTTTAGAATTCCTCACTGGTAAGGAGGAGGGGTTGGTATCCAGACAAGAGGGGGCAGGAGAAGGAGAAATTAGAAAGAAGATTGGGAGCAGGGATTGATCCTGGTGGAATATGGAGGGGAGGCAGGCTAGATCAAGAGAAAGAATTTCTATGCCCTTAACCAGTTTGCTTTGTGGAGGACAGTCCCACAGTTGACCACTAGGCTCATACTTTTCCTTCCAGCTTGCACTTTGGTAGAGCCTGTTACAGTGTACGGTCCATTAGTATAACCTTCAAGATCACCAGGTCACCTCCATACTACAGTCAACCATCAGAGTAGGCCATGAGTGAATGGTATTCCTGATAAATTAATCTTTGCTAACTGGTATTCTTACTGTCTTCAAGACTGTCATTATGAACATTTATCCTGACTCATTTAGCTGACAAGCCAAAAGAGCTGAGTGACAGGAAGCTGTGAGTAGACCTGGACTGCCAGAGTCCTCAGACCTCGGAATTGTCAGGATTCTATCACTTTTGACACAAGCTCAACCAGACATTTGGGCAAGGCCTTGGAAATTCAACTGTCACTGACCTCAGGATACCTAGTTGCCCTCCTCCAAACTGTTCTATGTTCTCTGTTCCCTCAGACTTTGGGCAGGTAACAAATCTCTATCTCTTCCCCTCAGTCAGTGATCGACAACCTGCTGCTTCAGATTACAAATTAGCCTTTGCTTCAGTACAATGCCCAGGAACTCCCAAAGGACACACAATACAAATTAACACACACATAGGGAAAGTCGCTCGGGAGCAGCCAATTCCCTAGAGCCCACTCCACCCCAACAGGACCTTGTTTCATAGCTTTATTACAGTACTTCCTACCAAAGGAATAATGGACCGACCTCAGCATCACACCCCGCCCTCAACAAAGTTTTATGTGTTACTTACTAGTAGTCTCTGAGAGGCCAAAACCTTCATTAGGGGCATTAGTAACATCTTGTGCCTTCATGCTCCACATATCAACTGGCCTAACAAAGAGGGCTTAGAAGCACTGTCTAGACAGCAGAAAAAAAGGCATTGGCTTATCTATGATGTACAGTAGCAAGTCATAACCTAGGTGAATGAACAGGGTCTGAAGGGTGACAGAAATCTATCAATAATGTTAGATGGCAGCCAACAATATTGATTAAATATTCATTAAGCACATATTATGTGCCAGGTGACGGGGAGCCAAAGTCAAAGATGGAATAGTTCCTGTCTAAAGGGAACTTTTATTCTATTGGGGAAGACAGAAAGTACATAATAAGTATATACAAAATGTATACCCTGTGCAGAAATAAGTATATAAGTGATATACAAAATAAAATATACAATGTACATAAATAAAAACAAGGTGAATTGGGGAGTTATTATTTAGGAGGGTGTGTCATAAAAGGTCTCATGTACAAGGTGCTGATTAAGCAGAGCTTTAAAAGACACAAGGGGTTCTAAGAAGTGGAGGTGAGGATGGAGGGCATTCCAGGCATGGGGGAGATGAAGGGGAATGAATACCAGGAAAAGGAATAAATATTATAAAGTTGAGTAGCTAAACAGAAGAAGTTCAGTTTTATTCTAGAGGCAATATGGAATATTGGAGTTTATTGAATAGGACAGTATCAGGCAAACCTAGAGAGGAGACAGTATCCTGGGGAGGTGATCAATAATGTCAAATACTGCAGAGAGCTAAAGAAGGATGAGATGGAAATGTTGATATAAGTATGAACTATTCATTCACTGTTTTATTTAAACTCTTAAAAGAGTGGTGCTAAACAATGCCAGTTAACTGAACTTCCCCTCCCTGGAGCCTTCCCCCTATTGGCTGGGTGATTCTGGGGTAATCATAGAACTTTTCAGGGCCCCAGCTACTCTCCAGTCAGAAAATCAGTCAACTAGCATTTAAACACCTTCTAATACTAAGTATCAGGCACCATGCTAAGTGTTGGGAATACAAAGAAAAGCAAAAAAAATGGCCCCTGCCTTCAAGGAGCTTCCAGTCTAATGGGGGAAGCAGCATTATGGAGAAGATGCTACTGGCATGGGTGAGAGATGTTCCACACAAGGAACTCCCAATGAAATCATAGGTTGGCTTAAAAAAATCAGCAACCAATTTCACATTCTGGTTGTTAATTTCCCAGACTCTGTTATGGTTACATTGAGTAGCCAAGGCCTTTTACTGGCATTCTTATGCTGTGTCTACATGTGTCTACATGACAGGTGAGGCAGTATATTCCCTGAAGTCTTGCAAATCCCATGGCGGAGAAATCTCAAGCTGAAAAAGTAGCAAACTGTGTGTGTCATCCCAATTTCAGCCTAGAAAATAAAAAAAAATTGGCAAACTTTTTAAACGTGAGCTTAGTTTAGGAATGGTGCAGGTTTCATGGGACCCAAAACAAAAATAAACAACCTCTTAGTGTGTCTGTGTGTGTGCATGCGTGCATGTGTGTGTGTATGTGTGTGTGTATGTGTGTAGGGAGGACATTATTTCACAGTTAAGTCAGTTCAACATCATTTCAAAATGGAGAGGATACCCCCCCCAGCTGAGCCATGAAGGAAGCTAAGGATTCTAAGAGGCAAAAGTGAGGGCACAGCACAATGGATGTGTGGGTGAGAGATGCACATCAAGGTCAGCAAACCCCTGGAAGGCCAATGTGGCTGGAATGTAGAGGGCATGGGAAAAGTGATTGAAAATCAAATTATAGAATGCTTTCAATGCTAGACCAATGAGTTGCATTTTATCCTAGAAGCAATGGGGAGCCACTGAAAATTTTTGATCAGGACAATAATTTGGTCACACCTATCTGTGATTTAGGAATTCTAATTTTGCAGCTATCTGGAAGGTGGAAGCAGAGAGGAGACACTAGAAGCAGCACAATCAATAAGGAGGCCATTGCAATAGTCCAGTCTGATTTAGGATGACGATCATATGGAGGAAGAGAAAAGGAAGTATCCGAGATATGTTGTAGAGAGAATACGGACAGCATTTGTTGACTGGACATGTTAAATTTGATGCGACATCATGGATGGGAAATGCATGGCTGGCAATTGATGGCAGAATTGGGACTAGAATTCAGGAGAGAGAGTAAGGTTTAGAGACACAGATTTGAGAGGCATCTATATGGAGACAAATGAATCTGTGGGAGTGGATAAGAGAGACAAAGAGGCCCATGACAGAGTTTTGGAGGACAGCCATGTTTGATGGGAGGGAAATGAATGATGACTCAGCAGAGGAAATCAAGAAGCAGAAAGGCAGGAGAAGTACCAGGTCAGAGCAGCTTCACAGCCCTTGGAGGTGGACGAATTCATGAGGGAGGAGTGGTTTGCAGAGTCAAATGTTGAAGAGAAAATTTTAAAAAGGTGAATTTTAAAGTAAAGGCCAGTGGTCATTTTGAAGAAGAATTATTTCAGTTAAGTGGCAAGACTGGAAGCGAAGTTGCAAAGAGACTGAGAAGTAAATGGAAGGTGAGGAAATGAGTGTAAATAATCCTTTCAAGATTTAGACTATGAAAGGGAGAAGAGATAAGACATAATCATTTAAGAGATGCCAGAGGCAAGTGAAGGTTTTTCTAAGAACAGGAGAGACCAGGTCCTGTATGTTAGTGTCACAAAAGGGGATAATGGCTAAAGAGAGAGTAAATACGGGGTAAATGGAGGGGAGGAATGGTTTGTGTGGCAAGCTCCTGAGATAGAAAGGAGGGAATTATTTCAAGAACACTGGTAGTAAAATGTGGAGAAGACTTTCATAAAAGGGAATTAATGTTTTTGACCATAACAGCTCACGAAGTACTGTCTTCAAGAAGCTATGATTTGCATGGTGACAGAAATATCCATACTAACAAAACCACAGATCTTTTGAAATATTGAAGAAATTCAAGATAACACCACAAATGTGTTTTCAAAAATGATTCCTCCTCCCCTTCCTTTCATTCTAGCTAGAAACAGCCTCAAAGTCATGAGTGTTCATAGGGATTACTTTCCAGCTGCATAGTTTAAGGGTTGAGACTGAGACTGTTTAAATTAATAATTGTTACTTCTTTAGAACCGGGAACTGCATTTCTAAGTCATTCTGAACTGTACTGTTTATAAAAAGAGCGATAAAGGGTACTTCACATTATAGGCCTGGAAAGCATAATGTTCTTAATGCATTATAGGAATCAATATGCATTTGTTGTAAATTATACAGAAGTCAGGTTAATGTTAAGGAGTTACTTCTGTTCTTTCAAGTCCTCATTAACAGTACACAGTGGAGTTTGAACTGATGACCTTGTAGAACAGCAAGAATTATTGATGGGACTGAGAAATTTAAAATTCTGAAGTGATAAGCTTGAAATAGGACTGGTCATTTACTCTTGTGTCCACACGTGATTCATATAATAATTAATACACTTGACATCAAGATACTAAAAACATTTCTATTCAACTTATTCTCTATATATTGAACTACATATATGAATGGATGACTAGGTGGCTAAAATGTCAGGGATGAAAGTGTCATATAGATCTTCTGGTTCTTTCTCCTTTATTTTATAGGGGAGCAAATTGAGATCAATTGAAGGGGAGCAACTTATAGTAGATAGGGACAAAGATAGATAGATAGATAGATAGATAGATAGATAGATAGATAGATAGATAGATAGATAGAAAGATAGACAGATATATAGAAAGAAGATAGATAGATAGATAGAAAGAAGATAGATAGATAGATAGATAGACAGACAGACAGATAGAAGGCTAGATAGATAGATGATTAGATAGACAAAAGATTATTTAGCATTTAGAAGATTGTTGAGTATGGTTGTTAAAGTTGCTACTGGCTTTGATGAAAGCCTCACATTTGAAGGTTTATACACAAAAGATAGATGGCTAGATAGATAAATAGACAGACAAAAGATAGATGGATGGATGGATGGATGGCTAGATAGACAGATGGATAGATAGATAGATAGATAGATAGATAGCACATTATTTATATTGTACTAGTGACCTGACATTTATTTCATTTAGACCGGGTATCTAACGGTCTTGTTTTTCTCTTCAAATGAACATCTCAGCCTATTTCTAGGAATCATTCTCTTTCAGAGCAGAAATGACATTTCTTATGTATCCAGTATGGTAACTATCAGGCTGTGGACATTCAGTTAATGTTTCTCATTAATAGTAATCCTACAAACTCTCTGTGGTGGCCCTTTAATCAACTGTACTGGATACTAATAAAATAAAGGCTTAAACTCCAGTAGTCATCAAATGAGGCACCTCACAAAAGGTTACCGATTGCGCCAACATATCACTTAGTTTTCATTCCTTAGAGTAGTCTGATAGATGATAAAATTCTGTCATTACTTATTAAGCTGCAAAGACAACTGGAGTGAAATTATTGAGTTCGTCAATTAAGTTGGCCCCTAACAATGACAGGGAGGGGAGAGGGCTGGCACAAAGGAATGAAATCATCTGATGATTCAGAGTTCTGTCTGGATTTCATATTTCTTGCTTTGGCATTTCATAAATGAAGAGAATCCCTAGTTGTCACAGTATTCATTGGCCACAGTCCTGAATGAACTAGAGTAATGCAAATATAAGATAAAATCCTCAGGCAATGATTTTTGCTTAGTGAAAGGATGGCCTATTAAACTCATGCTTTTGGAGGGATATTGTCTGTCAGTATAATTGACACTTTAAACTATGAAATAGAAAAGATGATGTGTCTGGCCCTCAGAAATTTAAAAAAAATGCAATGACTACAGTACTCATGTGTTTCTGTGGTATTCTTTTGCAGGAAGATCTCTTCCCATAAATTTTAAAACATACAGCCAAGAAAGCAAGATCTTCATAGAAAATAGTTTTCCATTAGCTTGAAATTAAAGTATAGTGCATTACTTTGTCATAAAAGGAGTCACGTTAAAAATATTCAATTCAGTGGGATGAGAGAAATCTTATTTGTATTTTTGGCAAAATCTAACTCAATTTCAGCTTACCAGACATATATAGATAGGCAAGAGCTAGGTGACACAGTGGATAGAATGCCAGACCTGAAGTCAGAAAGACTCATTTTCCTGAATTCAAATCTTGTCTCAGACAAATACTAGCTGTGTAACACTGGGTAAGCCCTGTGTGCCTCAGTTTCCTCACCTGTAAAATGACCTGGAGAAGGAAATGGCAAACTGTTCCAGGATTTTTGCCTAGAAAGCCCCAAATCGAGTCAGGGAGAGTCAGACATGACTGAAACAACTCAACAAGACATATGGGCAAAATTACCATGAAACCATAGGATGTTAGAGTCAAAAAGTAATTTTTAGATGATGGCTCCATGCTCCTCATCCTGCAGAGGAGGAGGCAAGAGAAAGAAAGTGATTTAACTGAGATCCTACAATGAGTGAGCAAGAAAGCTGGGAGGGATTCAGGACAAGTCTCTTGTCTCCTAAAGTGTTTTTGTTTCATTTCCACTAGACAATGCTCTCTTGCATCCACCTATAATTGCTTTTTTTTTCTTTTTTGGAGACCAATTGGGGTTAAGTGTTTTTCCCAAAGTCGCACGGCTAGTAAGTGTGTCAAGTGTCTGAAGCCAGATTTGAACTCAGGTCCTCCTGACTCCAGGGCCAGTGCTCTATTCACTGGGCCACCTAGCCACCCCTATACTTCCTCTTTAAATTTTTTCTGGTCCTAGTGGGGGGAGATGGGGAAATTCAACTTTTCCTAGAACATATTTTCTAAGTTATATTGATGTTTGTTGTTTTGTACACCATAAAAATTTTCTGCTTTCCACTCTCTACCCTAGACTCCTTTCATTGTCACAAGCAACAGCTAAGTCAAATTTAAGTAAGCTTCTAGTGAAGTCATACAGCATATGACTCCTTGAGCCCATCACCTGACTGCCAAAGTAAGAGAGGCCCACCATGCATCGTTAGGGGAACATGCATCTCAGTGACATAGAAACACATTGTTAGGGAGTGTAAATCGGAGTTCTTGGTGGAGTCAGTCTTTAAAAAATCGAGCTATGTTATTTCCCCTCATTTTCAAAGGCAATGTCAACACTGTTCTCTTGGGAATAGTGGGAACTAGTCATGTGTGGACAGTAGCATGCACACTGCCCACATGATTATGGCCCTCTCATCCTATCCCATTTGGCAGAGCCTTCTTAGTCTCCCAGGATTTTACTATGATCCAGAAGTCAGAGCAGTTGATCTGTGGAGGCAGGAGTATGGCAGCAGCTGCTCCCAATATCCTTTACAAGGGCACTAGCGTGTAGGCAGAATCCAGGCTCCTGGGCTACTGGTTAGGCCAACCATTATTCTGTGCTAATTAAGCAGGGGGTGTTAGAAGACTGAAGAACAAAAGGGGCAGGCAAGGCCTCTGTGTTGGAGGTTAATGAAATTCTGGATAATCTGGTTGGCATGATAGCTTTGTCTCTTTTGTTTGGGTTCTTGGCAAAAGTCTCATCCAGTGGGTTGTGCTGCAACATGCCTGAGGTCTTAAACGGAGAGTGCACTAAAGGGCAGAGACCTTTGTGATGACCCTGTTGCAAGGTCAGTAACCACTGTGCCCTGGATGACACCCTGGAGCTTTTCCATATTCTGTTGGTCATTCTTGTGTAGGAGACTGTAAGATCCTGGCATGCAGCAGCACTGGGACCCTGGCACAAGTAACCCCAAACCTTTTTCAGAAGACCCATTCTCCAGCCCCTTCTTCATTCCTTTATTCCAGTTGCATCCATTTGCCTGTTATAGTGTCCCAGCAGGCCACTGAAAGGCCACTAGGGTTTGGAGTGATGTGTTAGACCCTCCTTAAGGCACATTTATTTTCTGTTCTCTCTGAGTGGTTACCTCCCTCAAACTGCAGCTTGGTTATCATACTTTAATACACTCTCCATATAGATCCTGCCCAGTAGAGTTGGGTTGCAATGAGCATCATTTCAATCCCAGAAGGGTATCATTCCTAGTCAGGATTGTGCAGTCTAATGTCTTTCCCTTCCTATTCTCTTGTTTCCTGTATGTTGACATAGTAATGAAAATGAGTGTGTCTGAATCTCTCTTTTAATAAAATTGGCCAGCTTGCTGTTTTAGAGAACTCATCATTTTGGATGGATTTTACCCCCTTACTTGGGACACATATGTCACAGGCATTAATGTCAGCAGGCTTAGTCCTACGGGCCCTGCTTACTGAATCAAGACCATGGAATTAGTCCTCATATGCTGGGGCTGAAAGAAACTGGCATCCCTGACTAACTTACATGTTGGATTTCATTTCTATTAAATCTATGCAAAACTCAGATCTCCCAGGCTGGAGGTGGAGCCTGGAAAAGGTTGGAGAAGCAAATTCCTTTGCTTCGGGAAGCATCAAGGGAGACACAGTCCTCTTGTTTGCTCTTCCCTTGTCCTTCTGGAAAGAGTGGGATTTTTCCAGGAGGTGAATGGCTAGTACCTAGTAAAACCATGGGGCAGAACTTGTAGTTGAATGTCCTGGCACTTTGAACTCCATATTGGTCTATAATTTTAATATGATTCTAGAGATGGTTGCTATGGTCATAAACCACTTTACTTAAATAGCATGTATTTTTACTCAAAATTCAGAGAAATGGTAACAGTTTCTCGTAATCATGCCCTGGTATTAACTCGCAATGATACGCCTAGAGCTTACAGGTTTTGCATCCATTATCACCAGATGAGTTCATCAGGGTAAAGTTATGCCAGTGAATAACAAGATATGTATATTTAGTCCCAATTTTCTTACAGCATATCTCCCCTTACACACATGGTGTCCCCTTTGGAAATTAATCATTTGCGCTGCGAGAATTTGGCCCAGTGATTTGAAGTCACTGCATTAGGGAATCTTAACGTTGGAATGAACCTAGAACGGTCACCTTGTTCATCATTTTGCTTCCATCTAGAACTATATCCAAAGTTCCCCAGAAAAATGAAAAGCTGCCAAGGACAGAATACTAGAAGTGCCATAACTTGTCAGACTATGGTAAATTCAGCCCAAGATTCTATCTGGCAGTATTTTTGAAGGAAGGGATGGATGTTATTGGGTGGATGGAGGGGACCAGGAACCCACCTTAGCACTGGTGTTTCTAGATTATGGCAAATGAAACTGTCTTTCTTCTGTGCACACTTATTAGGAATTTATGGTCTTTGACTAGATAGGTACCTTCTTAGCCTCTATTTTTCCATATGGAAGCATTTATTTATTTATTTATTGGTGTTCTAAGTCATTTTTAAAAAATAAATTTATTTATTTTCTTGTTTACATTATTCATTTCCATGAGATTTTGAGTTCCAAAATTTCCCCCATCTTTTCCTACCCAACACCTCAAAACAGCCATCCTACTGTATAACCCCTCCCCCAATCTGCTCTCTCCTATGTCCTCCCCCATCACCCCTCTGACTTTCTGGTACGGCAAGATGGATCTCTCTACCCCAGTGCCTGTATATCTTAATTCCCAGTTGCATGTAGTTAATAATAATAATAATAATAATAATAACAATAATAATAATAATAATGATAATAATAAATACATATATATTTTTTACATTTGATTATGGAACTTTAAATTCTAGATTCTTTCCCTTCCTCTCTTGTCACCCACCCCCACTGGAAGGACAAGCAATTAAATATAGGCTGCACATGTGTAATTATGCAGGACATCTCCACAGTAGACATATTGTAAGAGACTAATTATATGTCCCTCCTTCCTATCCCGCCCCTCCTTGTTCTATTCTCTACCCTGTCCCTGTTCCTTTACAAAAATGTGTGCTTCCAGCAACCGTCCCCCTGACCCTGCCCTCCCCTCCATCATCCAACCTCTCATCCCCATCCCACCTACTCTCCTATGTGGCAAGATACCGAGTTTAGAGTTTGTCATTCCTTTCCTAAGCCAAATTCAATGAAAGTAAGGTTGACCCTTTCCCTTTTGCCTTCCTGTTCTTCCCCTCCATTGCAACAATTATCCCTTGCCTCTTCTATATGAGATGATTAACCCCATTCTGTCTCTCCCTGTCTCCTCTCATTCTAATCCTCTCCCACCTCAGAATTTCACCTTTTAGAGTGTCATCCCTTCCTATTCAATTTATCCTGTGCCCTCTATGTACTCATATATACACATACTCAGATATGTGTTCGTACCCATATATAAACCCTCCTATATAGACATGTGTATGTATACATACATATACACATATATACATATATACATATACATACATACATATATATATATATACACACACATGCACACACATACACACACATACATTTGTATTCCCTTTACCTATCCTCATACTGGGAAAAGTTTCATAAGTCACAATTATCATTTTTCCATGTTGGCATGTAAATACTTCAACTTTGATAGGTTCCTTATGATTTCTTTTCCATGTTTACCTTCTCATGCTTCTTGTATTTGAGTGTCAAATTTTATTTTCAGTTCTGGCTTTTTCAGCAAGAATGTTTGAAAGTCCTCCACCTCACTGAATGACCATATTTTAATAAATTTTTCTGGGTAGGTGATTCTTGGTTTTAATCCTAGCTC
>CM053601.1:152506913-152545630 GCA_028646575.1 Pseudocheirus occidentalis | reverse complement strand
CTTGATTTCTCATAAAGTCATTTGTATTTGCTCCACTCTAATTCTGAAGGAATTATTCTCTTCAGAATGCTTTTGAGATTGTTTTTCCATCAGGCAAATTTGACTTTTTAAGGCATTCTTCTCCTCATTGGCTTTTGGGGCCTCTTTTGCCATTTGAATTAGTCTATTTTTAAAGTGTTATTTTCTTCAGTCAGGGTATTGACTTGTTTTTCATTATTTTCTTGCATCATTCTCATTTCTCTCCCCAATTTTTCCTCCACTTCTCTTGTTTGGTTTTCAAAATCCTTAAGCTGATCTATGGCTTGTAGGCAGTCTTCATGTTTCTTGGAAGCTTTTGATGTGGGAGTTCTGACTGTGTTATCTTCCTCCCGTTCCATGCTTTGATCCTTTTTGTCCCCAACGAAGGAATCTAAAGTTTGGTTGCTGTTCTTACTTTGCTTCCTTTGCCTGCTTGTGTTTCCAGTGATTTACTTGATTTTTTTTAGCTCTATGGAACTCTGCTTCCAGAGGGGAAAGCTCTGTTCCAAAGCATTGGGGTTTTCACAGCTGCTGGAACTATTAGGAGGCAACTGTTTTTTTGCAGCCCCCACCAGCTTTGGCTCACTGAAAACACACCCCGGGGACTACCACCCAAGGCCAAGATCTGGATCCAGGCCATTCAACACAAGAGCACTTAGCCTCTGAATGAGTGCTTGGCCCCCTGCAGTCTGCAGACCGGGAGCTTCTGAAGCAGAGACGTGGAAGCAGCTGCCAGGCTCCCACTTCTGCCATGTCCTTGCCCTTGAGGCAGTTTGGCCAGACCGCTTTTCTCCTCCAAATTTTGCTGAGTTCCACTGACCTTTCATTTTGTCCTTGTTTCTTATGGCTTGATAATTCTGGAAACTGCCACAGCTGCCACTGATCCACTCTCCTGAAGGCTCCAGCTGCAGCCCACCCTGGCCTCCTGGGGGCCAAGCCATGGTTTCAGGCTGGGCTGGTTTTGGCTCCCAGCATGCTGCAATGAGCCCTTCCTGCCAAGCTGCCTTCAGTGAGAGATGTGTTTTTCTGTATTTTTGTGAGTTTTGGAGCCATAAAATTTGTTTAGAGTTATATTTTATGGATATTTGAGGTGGCTGTGTGGGAGCTGCAGAATATTGTTGCTTCTTGGCTGCCATCTTAGCTCTGCCTCCCATTTTTTTTAAGGAATGCCCAGTTATTACCTTTATGAGCTTAAGCAAATGACTTCATCTCTCAGAGACTGAGTACCACCTCCATGAGGCCTTCCCTGATGCTCCCACCCCAGCCACAGTTGAAATGACTCCTTCCTTGTGTTGAGTCTCGCTCCCTCCTTTGCTCTTCTTACATTCTATCTGCTATGATACTCATTGGTGTAGTATGTTGTATGTATAATGACTCCATGTAAGTTCCACGAGGGCAGACTTTTACATCTGTAAAGTGATGGAGCTGAGCAAGGCAATCTAAAAAATTTTTAAAAGTCTAGAGTCCACAATATTTCACTCTTTCTCCCCTTCCTCCAATGTCCTCTGGTCAACATAGACAGGCAGAGAGATGTAGGGAAAAGAGAAATGAACTTGAAGTCAGAACCAGCTTCCTCTCCTGGCTCTTACTTAGAAAGACTATGCCAGCCTCTCAGGCTCTCCCTTCCTCAACTTTAAATTGTGATGATGACACTTTCACTAAGTCCCTCACAGGCTCCTTGTGAAGCAAAGTACTTGTAAACCTTAAGTCACTCTAAATGTGCAAGTTATTACTGTGCTCCGGTTATATAATCAACCCAAAGTGTTTATCAAATGCCTGATGTGGCAGCATTGTGACTCAATCAAATCTAGATTTCAGATGCTGACATGTTTGTCTTTCTCACATACAGAAACAATCATAGATCTTCTAAGATTGTAAGCATTGAGTTGGAATGAACCTCAATGGCCAGGTACTCCACTCAGATGAGGGACCTGAGCCAGAGGCAGGGTGAGGTGGCTTGCCTAAGCTGCACACTTCATGGCATTTGTACCTTCGGAAATTACATCTTCAAAAAAATAGTTAAAAGGGCAGCTAGGTGGCACAGTGAATAGAGAACTGGGCCTAAAGTCAGGAGGAACTGAGTTCAAATTTGACCTCAGATGCTTAATACTTACTAGCTGTGTGACCTTAGACAAGTCACTTAACCTCAACTGCCCTGCCTTCTCCCCTCCAAAAAGCAAAAAAAAAAAAAAAAAAGGAAAATAAAATGCATCTTCTGACTCCAGAGCCAGGACTCCTCTCCTTCTAGCATCATGCCCCAGCTTCCCACCTTTGCTGCTGGGTACTAATATAGCCTACTCTGTGTCTAGAGCACACTCTCTTCATCCCTGCCTTCTGAAATATTTCCCTCTAAGGCCCAATGCAGGTGCCACCTCCATGAGGCCTTCCCTGATGCTCCCACTCCAGCCACAGTTGAAATGATTCCTTCCTTGTATTGAGTCTAGCTCCCTCCTTTGCTCTTCTTACATTCTATCTGCTATGATACTCATTGGTGTAGTAAGTTGTATGTATAATGACTCCCTCCATGTGAGTTCCACGAGGGCAGGAATTGTCCTGTGTCCCCAGCTCTTAGCCTCATGCTTTGCATATGGTAGACACTTAATAAATGTTTGAGTCAAATGGAGTTGGACAGCATTGTATAGTAGAGAGGAAACTTAGAATTAAGAAGACATGGGTTAATGACTCACCTTAGACACTTACTAATTGTGTGACCCTGAGAAAATCAGAACATCTCCATGAATGCTTTTCTTCCCCTATAAAAAGAAGGGGTTGGATGTGATGGCTTCCATCAAATTTTTTCCACCTCTAAATGTAAGTCTATGATCTTTTGATCCTATTGTATTGATCTCCCTTGTTCAAAATCCTTCAGTAGCCCCTACCTTGGATCCTTAATCTGGCATTCATGGGCCTCCACAACCTAACTCTAGCCTTTTCTCTCCAGCCTTATCTTCCACAACCTCCCTGCACATATTCTACCATCTAATCAATTGGACAATTTACTGTCCTCCAAACACAACCTATAGACCCTTACCATCAGGCCTTTACTGTTTTCTACAACTAACATGTTTTCTGCCTCTCAATGTACCTCCCCACAGCTCTAAATATCAACGTACTTTAATGTTCAGTTCAGATTCCACCTCCTATGAAGGTTTCTTTATTCACCTTGGCTGGAAGTGATCTCTCTCATCTAATTTCATACTATTTTATGCTCCTATTATGCATGTAGACTCAGGGTGGCAGGGCGGTCCTTATCCCTCCCTCCCTTTACAAGGACAGATTGGGTCCCCAGAAGATGGCTACAAGGGCTTTCGAGTAGCCCAGAAGGATTTAGGGGTAGCTTTCTAATCATAGCTCATGACAGCCTTCTGGTGTCTTTCCTCATGATTATTATTTGATGTCAATTAGTTAGCCAGAGTTAATTAATTAGTCTTTCAAAAGGAATATTTACTGAGGTGGTATAATTGGTACAAGTGGTACAAACATTCCCCCCAAATTGTGTCATACCCTTCCATGGGTTCCTACAAAGTCCAGGGGGAAAGTATGCTTAAGCTTAGAGAGCACGTGTGGCAAAGAAGTCTTCAAGATGTTCCTCTGTAGGTGTGCTGCATGGTCTATTTGTTCTTGGCTCCCATTGCCGACACTGCTGCCAGCCAGTCTGAGGATGCTGAGAAAAAAGTTCAAATGCTCTGGACACTTCAATGTTCAAGCAACTTCTTCAGCCAAGGGTAGGGGGAGGGAGCATCTTTGTTCTCCCCACCCCACCAGTTGGCTGCTTCTCAGAGGTTTAGCTGAGATGTTCTCTCCTCTACCCCTCCGCACTCAACTCTCCAATGCCCACTAGGGTGGTGGTTTTCTAAATGCTGAAGAAAGCGTGGCTAAGTCCCTCAGTCCCTGGGAACAGGCTTCCTGATGTACCTAGGCACACTTTGTGAAAAATCAGGATGAGTTCTCACCTGACAAAACCATCAGGTTATGTTTAAATGGGAAAGAGGATCTGATTGATTTACTCTATTGCTTTCATCCTTGCACCCCTTTGTGTACTTATTTGATCATAATTTGTATTCTAGTTATCTCTTGCCTTGTCTTCTCTCCCCAACTAGACTGTCTGCCCATTGTGAGAAAGAGCTGTTTCTCATTTATCTTTGCTTCCCCTGTTTCCTACCATAGTGCTTTTCACATAGGAAGTACATAATAAATGTTTATTAAATGAATGGAGGTGTAAAAGGGAAGGATAATGCTATGTTTAATTTCCAAGCTTTTTTCTGATGATCCCCAGCAATTTGTTGGCTTTTCTAATGGCAAAATACTGGGCTTGTCTTTCCTGATTCTGTAATCCATTTCTTGGATCACTATTCTTGGTAAGATTCCGTGTCTCTGGCTTGGTTTATTTTTCCTTAATACTTCATATTTTTTCATGTTGAAGCTCGTCTGCCACATTTCTTCCATTATCTCATGAGAACTTCCTGCTTTGTCTCTCTATTGACTTGGCATTTCACCATTCTGAAGGCCTTAGTAAATATAGTAGGGTGGGAACAGGTGTCTGTGTGATGTTGAAAAATTGCACCCCTGGGAGATTACTGTCCACCAGACATGCTTTCACCATAAAGGATCATCCAATGAATTACAGTTTTCTTCCGGTTGTTCTGTAACAATATATTCTTGTGGACACCAGTGCAACCCATGGGCTGTCCACCCCTGTCCATCCCTTATCCTTTCAGTGTGACAGGTCCACCTCCTTTTCTGGTCATTAGTTCCTAATAATGTCTTCTAGGCCACAACTTGCATGCAAGTAATCATTGGAACTACATGGGAAATATACTACTTATGTTTGCCATGAGTCTCTTCATTGCCATCTGGAGAGCTGCCCATGCAATTTTTATTCTTCTAGGATCATAGTACTCCATGACTTGTAGCCACATAGCATCAACAGAATTATATTGTGTGAAAACGGTGTACTGTTACGATGAGGAACAATGTCACATGATTGGAATTGCTGCAGAGTTCCCCAGTACAGTGTTACCCAGATCCATCCTTCCTGTTCAGTTCTAGGCTCAGATCCTTTCCAGGCTGCAGCCTGACAATGACCGAGTTATGTGTTCTGGTGAACCAACTCAGCAAACTGCCCATTCAACTTCATGTTCTTTTTTCACTGAGAACCTGTGATTTCAGTGAAGTGGGAGACTCCAATCCTGGAATTTCCTTCCACTGATACACATTAGCAACACATCTGCAACTTGGAGTCTTAGAGTTGTCTGGGAGGGGGGAGGGTGCACTGAGAGGTTCAGTTTTGCCCAAGGCCACCTATTTAGTATGTATCAGTAGTAGAACTTGAATTCAAGTCTTTCTGACTCTGAGTCTGACTCTTGGTCCACTAGCGTACTTTGTATCCCCGTGGCATATCTGAGTCTGATATACACATACTATTGCTTCCCCATTGATCTTACTGAGGAAGGCTTGTTTTCTTGGGGCTCATTGAAATGAACATAGTGTCATCCACAAACAGGAGCATTTGTAAAACCTCTTTGTACTCAAGCTATCCCTTTTCCAGTTGTACTTGGTATATGATGCCAGTGATACTGACAAACTCTCTTGGTGTAAACCTATGAACACATGTTCCCTGTTTGATGCCTCATGTAGATGATGGGATTGAGCACTGGAAAGGACCTTAGAGATCATATAGACTATCCCTCTCATTTTATAGATGGGGAAACTGAGGCCTAGATAGACTAGGTCCCCCACACAGATAGTAGTAGAACTGGGATTCAAGCCTACATCCTCGGACCAAAATCCAGTGCTTTTTCATCATGCCATGCTACTTTTCAAAATAAATACCTATACCAAAGCTGCAGAGGGTTCAATTTTTAGCATCAAAATATGTGCATTTATTTTTTAAATTATTAAAATGGTCTCTAGTTGCACTCCCATGTTGGACATCAGGTGACTGCCTACCTTGCAGTCTTTATTTGGAGACTTTAATCTGAATTCCTCCACCATCTTTTTTATGAAGAAATGAGATAATTCTAGGCCAAGCACTTATTCTGGGGAGAATCTCACAAGCCAGAAAGCATGGAAGAAGAACAAAGAGGAGCCTAAGGCCTGGATCATTCATATCCTGGAATATCAGGCCCTAAACAATTTAGGATTGGTTGTATTCATGTTGACAAGGCTCTAAGTTGGTATCTTTATGGGAAAATTACTTTCAGAGGAAAAAAATAATGTACTACCCTTAAAAAAAAGTTGTCACTCAGAAGGAACTAATACTGTCACTTATCTGACCTGAGTACATTATTAGGCTGCTCAGAGCCTAAGTCTAAATACTTGTGCTATTTCAATTCCAGGAAACCCATGATGATCAAATGAAGGTATGTGAAAGTGCATTGTAATCATAACCCCCCCCCCATTCACATAGAAATGAGGGTTGTTGATAAGGGTTATAATAGTTTTCTGAGATAATGTTTCTCAGGTTTAAGACTGGCAAGTGAGAATCTAAAGAGGATTTAAATAAAAGGGTTCATTCCAATAAGAGATTTTTTAAAAAGGAAAGGACTGAAAAGGTCTCTTGTGAGAACTCCCCCAGCCGTCCCACAGTTTTCTAAACAACAGAATTAAAACCTAGCAAATATCACCAACAGAAGCCACTCCTCATTTATAAGAAACATGTGAAGATGAGACAACCTGTAATATAATCAGTGAACTGATCATCCTCAAGTGAGAAACAGTTGCTGTGAACAGTCAGTTTTCAATTTATTTTAAAACTAACTTTAAAATGGGATTAGTGTTATTGGTTCTTAAAACAAAAAAGGTGCATAATCAAGTGTACTTCCCCCCCCCCAACTCTACAGGTAGAACCCATTTGAGGGAAGCTGTTTGGGGGGGGACTAGGGAGTGTTTCCCAAATTCACCCCAAAATTTAGGTTTCTTTTTTCTTTTTTGCTTTTTGTAGGGGGGAGGGCAGGTCATTTGGGGTTAAGTGACTTGCCCAAGGTCGCACGGCTAGTAAGTGTTAAGTGTCTGAGGCCGGATTTGAACTCAGGTCCTCCTGACTCCAGAGCTGGTGCTCTGTTCACTCAGCCACCCAGCCACTCCAATTTAGTGGTTTCTTAATGGGCATGTAAATTGTTTGAGGTATCATGTAAAGTAAAAAAAAAATTTTCAACCTTTGCCTGTAGAGCCATTTGGTGTGTGTTGTAGCAGGGATTTTTTCTTTTCTTTTTTTTTTTTGAGCTATAGATTAAACTGATTGGTTCATATGGTTCAATTTGGATTGATTAATGAGGCTCCCATCCAGGTCTGAGATTCAGTGATTCTTTGATACCCTCAAATGCTCAGCCAGTGGAAAAGAAGCATTTTCCAGTGTTTTCCTTCTTGGATTACAGTTTCTTTCTTTTTTCATTTTGCAGGTCAGCAAGAAAAAAAATAACACAAGCACATTAACAAATGGGACAGTGAAGAAGAAAAATGCAAACTTGAGGCCATCTAATAATGTGAGTACATTTTAAAAGTCAAATAAATTGACTGCATTTCCATTTCTATTCTGATCATACCACACATATCGAAAACATTTGAAATTCTGTTCACAAGATAGTTTCAGATTGGAGCAAGAGGGGACCAATCACCTTTTCAGTGTAATTTGGGTAGAGAATGGATTTTTATGAACTGATTATTTCTAACAACATTCACCTCTTGATGAACACTACCATAAAAGTGTATACCACATAGTATTGCCCTGACCAGTGCTGTGTTACAGTAATTACAATCATTGAAACATTATTATCTTAATTGGACGTTTTGGAGAGGTGGAGTGCTATGTAGCAGGGAGTCCTGTCTTAGAGTGAGGAAAACTGGTTTTCTTTCTCAACTTGTTCACTTGATAGCTGGGTGACTTTGGGCAAGTCACAACTTTTCTGGTGATAATGACACTTGCTCTCCCTGACCAGTCTCATGAAAAAAAAAAAAACAAACCTCAAGATGTTACCGTTTTTATAAACAAACCTCACTGTTATGTTGTTTGACCAGTCACCTGAAAGAGTGTTCCCAGCTGACTTCCTTTTTCTAACTGCCTCCTGGCAATGTAATTCTACACACACACACACACACACACACACACACACACACACACACACACACACACACACACTGTTTTCACAAACCCAATTAATCATAATAGGCATCTTATTCCTGCACTCCCTGAAACTAATCCTTAAACAGAGAGAAACAATGTGTATCTGTGTGTCTGTGTCTGTGTCTTCTCTTGCTGTTACAAACAGTAACTGAAGTCTTTAGAACCCTTTAGAAAAATCTTAAAAATCACATCTGCTCCTTTTCCTTAGCCAGGAAAGCAAATCAGTTCCTTTGGAGTAAAACACTATAGAAAAAAGGATTTTGGGTGGTTTTTCAAGTCTTTACTTTGTAATAAACAGATAATTTTAAAAGTATCAGCTCACCTGTCAGGTTGTGGTATTAGAAAGTGTGCTAGGGATGGCTTCCCTGATAAGAAGATGCTTGATGATATTGATGTCCCGTTCTCCTATTCCCACTTAGCCAGATGAACTTTGCTAGGCACAAGCCCTATCCCCTCACTCCCTCTCTCTGTATTCTCCCTCCTGTTCACTCTATCCCTTCTACTCCCTTAGTCTCTCCAGCCTGCTTTAGTCTCTCCTCTTTCCTGCCCATCTTCTCTACTATGCCCTTGGGAAACCGTTCCACTGTTGATAAACCCTTCCTCATCCTTGAGTTGTTCCCTACTGTATCCCTTCTGCTGGCTTGCATGTATTGAAATGGGGCTCTCTCCTGAGAGCTCCAAATCTGTGGCAGCCTTCTCCATTCCTGGCTGCTTACTCCACCCCCCTCCTGGCAAGGCCTGGGGAGAGAATTAGCACAATAACAGTCACCATGTCACTCCACAATCACTGCTGTGTCCAAGTCTTTGCTCTGCCAATGCCATTTAATAGACGTTTCTCTTTTAAAGTTCACTTCATTCAACCATGCCACCTTCCCCCAAGCCTGGTCTATGCCATCAACTAATCTCTTGCACTCTTTTCCATCTTTTCCCATGACTTTGGCATCTGGTTCACTTTTCCTTTGCACATGTTTTCTGATTATTATCATCCTAGAGACTTCAGTTTACATCCCAGTGACCCTTATAATGTCTTGCCTTCCTCAGTTCCTATTTAGCTGCTCTATTTCAGCCACCTAATAGGGTGATTGCTCTTTTTTGTTGTTTAGTTGTTGCTCAGTTGTGTCCAACTCTTCATGACCCTATTTGGATTTTTCTTGGCCATTTCCTTCTTCAGCTCACTTTACAGGTGAGGAAACTGAGGCAAACAGGGATAAGTGACTTGCCCAGGGTCATACAGCTAGTAAGTGTCTGAGGGCAGATTTGAACTCACTAAGAGGAATCCTCTTGACTCCAGACCCAGAGCTCTATATACTGTACCACTCTTTAGAACTCACCATTCCTTGAGACTCCAATATACAGGACCATGAAATCCTCCTTTCTTACTGCAGGCTCCTATCTTTTCAGTTCTGCTCCATTATTCCTTCCATATTTATTATTTTCCCCTTTCAGTAATTTTTGTTCCTTGATTTCTCCCATAATATTAGCCCAGTTCTTGCCTTACATAGCCTTGACTGTATGGTCCACTATTGCAATAATGCCTTTTCCTCTATCCTCACCTCATTCCCTGACCCATTCAAGTGTAAGTACCTTGAGAGCAAAATCTGTGTTCAGTGTATTTTTCCCCTTCAACTAGCATAGGACCTTGCAAATAGTAAGATCTTAATAAATGTGTGTTCAGCTGCATGCTCTGTGCAAAGCATCCAGGGTCATAAAGATAATGCAGAGTCCCTGCCCTCATGAAACTTAAAATATAGAGGAGGAGAAGGAGAGATTGGAGGACAGGACCCTCCACATAGATAAGCAGGTCTATCCAATAACTCTGGTATGGGGCAGTCCATGATACTAACCCAAGCCAAGGGCAAAGTCAGAAGAGATAAGGAGAGAGAGCAATTCTGATCAGGGGCATCATGGAAATCTTTTTTGAAAGAAGTGGCATTGGGTCTTGAAAGATGAGTAGAGTTTCATAAAGCAGAAATGACAAGGAAGGTGGAGAGGGCATACTAGGTTAAAGAATGATATTAGCATAGGCATAGAATGGGGACACTCTTGGGCTCGACAAGGGACAGTGAATAATCTAATTTGGCTTGAGTGTAGAGTTCATGGAAGAGAAGAACATGAGGTAAGTCTGGAAAGGTAAGTAGAGCAAGGGTGTGTCAGATCTTTCATACTAGGTTAAGGACAAAAATACCAAAGTCCATACTTCTGGGTGAGTCTGGTTTAGGGGAAAGATTACAGTTTGTCCAAAACTGAGCTTGAAGTTGTACAGAGATATTGAGATGGAATTGGATTGAGACTAATGCTTTAGAGCTCAGGAGAGAATTCAGGGCTGGAGATATGGAATTGGGAACCATCTGAATAGAACTAATATGAGAAGTTACAGGAATGAATGAGATTGCCAGAAGGGAAGTCACATTGAGTGAAGTCAAGTCTGCCTTCCTCTTTGTACCCTGCTCCTGCTTCTCTGGACTTCTTTCTCCATTATGCTTCTCGTCCTAAAGGGTCCCTCCACCTTCTTCCTCTACCCCAGAGACCACTTCCTCTGGTTGGAAATGCCTACAGGTATCTCCAGTTTAAGAAAGGGCCCCCAGGTCAGCAATCTTCGCTCCTAAATTCCTGTACAAGCCCTATTCCTATGGACATCTTTCTTCACCATGCCCCACAAGATGATCTTTGAACGATGTTCATCTTAAGTAGCTTGGTGGTGCCATGGATAAAGTATTGTTCTGCAGTCAGAAATGCCTGATTTAAGATCAGGAGGCAGAAAAGACAAAATCAGAGAGGTGAAAGGAGAACCAGCTGCATGGGGTATCACAGAAGCCATGGTCTTCTTGGTCTCCTCTTTCCTGGCAAAGGACATCTCATGGTCTTCTCTTCTCCCTACTCTCTGCTTTGGCAATCTCACATATTCCTAGGACTTCTAAGATGATTTTCAGATTTATATTTCTAGCCCTAACTTCTGTCCTGAGTTTTTCTTCACTTACAGTTCCAATGAATTGTATCACTCTACTCTTCCCCTATAAACTCCATGAAGTCAGGGATTAGCTATGTTTCATTCTGTTAATAAGTGTTTCACATGTAGCATATAATTCAACATACATTTATTAAGACTGCTATTTGCATGGTCCTACGCAAGGCAACAACATTAAAAAGATAGGACATAGGAACCTTTTCTCCCCACCAAAGAAGCTTATAATTATATAGATTAGGGGAGGAAATATTTTCAAACAACTACAAGGGAGACCAAATGCCACTGTGGGCAGCTGTCTCAAATGCTGTACAGGGATGGAGAAGAGGCCTGGATCTTTGGTGGTAGGATCTGGGTGACCTTTGAGAAAGCAACTTCAATAGAGCGGTGTGGATGGGCTTTAGTGCCCTGGCCCACACAGCGTTCTAGAAATTAGCTGTAGTTAATAGATCTGGATAGAGAGAAAGAAATCTTAGATGGGGGTGGATGGAGGGGAGGAAGAGAACACAATCCAGAGGAATGAGCACTACAGAGAACAAAGCTAGGCGTTCACAGAAACAACTGGTGCAGACAACTAGATTAGGAGCGACCTGAGTCTGGGAGAAACCTATATGCCTTAGCCCACTTTTGGTGATCTGGAACTGGAGAAGAACAAGTGTCCAAGATTTCATAAAAAGGGAAAGAGAATGAAGTCAGCAAATTTTAAGCCAATAAGCTTAACTTCTGTTACAAGTAAAATTCATTGTTAAAGAGATGGTATGAGAGCATTCGGAAATGGAAGTGACAGTCACCAAGAGTTAACATCACTTCGTCAAGAAATAGATCGTGCAAAATAAATTTGGTTTCCTTTTGGCAGCTAGATCAAGAGATATAGAATACTGAGGCTTTAGTAAAGCATTTGATAACCCCACATGCCATCTAAATGGTTCAGAGACAGGAAATGAATTTTCCAAGGTCATCCCACCAGAAAATATCTGAAATGGGGCTTGAATGCAGATCTCAGGATTGTCTTTTCTGCTTCCCCATGTTATAAAGTAAATGACAGCATAACGAGAGCATGGTAGATAGGGTGCTGGACAAGGATCAGGAAGACCTGTGGTCAAATCCTGACCTTGGACAAGCCACTTAAAATCTCAGTTCCCTCATCAGTAAAATGAGAGGTTTGAACTCTTTAACATCTGAGGTCCCTTCTACTAATTGTTTTCCCTATGAACCCCAAAGCCTTGTTAACTGAAAACTTGTCACATGCAAGGTATCAACCTGGCACTGTTTTCTTTAATGGTGGTAGAGGTAACCATGCCTCCTCCCCTTCAGATGGTGCTGAAACAAGGGCAATATCAAATGTAGATAACTTTTCAAGGAGTTTGGCAATTAAACAGAACAGAAACAGGGGGCATTAAAAGGGTCAAGAGAAGGGTGTGTTTTTTTTAATGAACATGTATTTGCTGTGATTCAATTGCCATTTAATTGCCTGCTACTTATGTAATTTCCTTAGAATGCCAAGATACAATGGGAAAGAGTCTCTTCCTAAATGCATCTTGGTGGCTAGAAGGAAATCAGTTTACTTTCTTCATGCCAGGCTCATCATTTTTCAACATTTAAGGGTAGTTCAAGTCTGCAGGGGAGAGAGTGGATAGGTGTAAATACTGGTATCGGTCTAGTGGATGGGGAGCAAATAGGAAATAGTTCAAATACATCCCCTTGATGCTCAGGAAACATATTTCCTGAGCATGAAGAGGATCACTCTGAGCAGGGGTCAAAATGCACTTTTAAAGTCATTCCTCTAAATTACAGAATCTAGATAGAAATGTCTCTAAATACTGATGACATCAGATAAGAGCTGTCAGGTCAAAGTGGACTTCACCATATAAGGGTTATTTTCTTTTCTCAGATGAGGATCTGAAACTGAGCCTATTCAATTCCCATCACATCAAACAATCCACAATTCTGAGCTTCCATGGAGCTGTTAACAGGAGTTTTCATTGACATTTCATATTTATTTTACAGCTTGGTGCTGTAGAAACAGTACTTGACATGGAGTCAGGAAGCTTAAGTTCAAGTTTTATCCCATCTCAGGCACCTCCTAATTGTGTGACCTTGAGAAAATTGCTTCTCCACTCTGAACCTCAGTTTCTTCACCTATAAAATGGAGATCAAAGAGGAAAAGGACCAAGAAGTGGTCTGGATTTAGTGATAAGGGGGTCTTTGGTGACCTTTGAGAAAGAAATGTCAGTGGAGTGATATGATATAGCAGAGTGTTGAGTCCCTGCCCCTACAGTGTGCTAGAGATTAACAGCAATTAACAGGTCATATACCTAGTCTCCTGGGCTTATTTTAAAGAAAATATTTTGCTAACCCTAAAGCACTCTAATATGTGAATAATCATTGTTGTTATAACAATGTTTTACATAGATATAGAAAATTACTGATATTTATACAACAATTTAACATTTGCAGAGCTCTATACTTGTATTATTTTGTTTTATCTAAAAATCTATCTAGCATTCCAACTCTGAATATTCAGAAGAATTTTGTAGTTTTTTGCTTGCTTATCAATATTCAATATGTTTTTTTTAATTCACTCCAGACTTTTCTTTTGTTTCTAGGTCTCTACTAGTGGAAAAATGGCCAGTCCAAAACGAAATATGGACAATTCAGAAAATATGTTCCCTCAAGGTTCCCCGTCCTCCAAACCAGTTATACCTTCACTGAAGGGGGAGTTGGATAAGTCCTCCGTGACTCCAAGCCCAGGATTGTCACCAAAAAACTACTCCAAAACCCCTGCCACATCTAAAATCAAAAAGAAGTCTTAAGGTATCCTTCAACTCTGTGCAGCACAGGGCCAAGGCTGGGATTCCTTTTGGTGGAACAAGGGAAGAAGCAGACAGGGTCATGTTGAGCCTTTTAGCTCTCCTCTGCCCTGTCAGAGCAGAATTCTCAGCATCAGCTTACACCTGAAGCTCTTCCTAAAGCAGCGTGTACCCTGTTAACAAACACCCATTCACAGCAGTGTTGGCAGAGCAGAGCTGTCACTGACTAGAGGTATTCGTAAGTATTTTTTCAGTCTGAGTCGGCAAGCCCCCTTAGGAGGATTTCACGAACCTTCTGCTCTGTTTTACCTAAGATTCTTAAATTTAGCCACAGGTATTTATAGGGAAAAGTATGAGAGGGCAGGATTGGTCCCTGGGGATCCTGCTACTTGTGCACTTTGCCCTGGAGGATTTTGCTAGGAAAATGCTAGTCACCTTGCTCTGGGAGTACAGCACAAGGTCTTCAACCATCACATATATCATTGTTCTTTTAGGTCATCTTAGATTACTTAAACAACTCATTTTAAACTTGGAAAATAGGATTTTTTTAAAAACTACCTGCTGTTATCTTCCCAGTTGTATTGAGAAAATCAATAAAAACAGATATTACACATTCTAGTTAACTTTTACATAAAAGAGGAGAAGATGAACATATTGAGATTGATTGAGCTCATGGACAGATTCTGAACTTGTTTTGCTGCTAAAAAGGGGATGTCTATTTTTCTGTGTGCAGAATTTCTTTGTGGCTAGTCAATATATTGAACTGAGAAACTATTTCCAGAAGGTTTTGTTTAATTTTCCTTAGACTTGTGTCACAAGCATCTTCTAGCCAGCTGGCTGAGGGTTTGCCATCTGAGTCTCTACCAAACAATTAGATGCTTCTGCAGGCCTCTCAGACTAATTAGAAACAGGCCACAAGGAAGAAGTAGTTACTTTTCTCCTCATCAAGAGTAGTAGCTTGGTTTCA
Organism: Pseudocheirus occidentalis; assembly: GCA_028646575.1. Taxonomy (NCBI): domain Eukaryota; kingdom Metazoa; phylum Chordata; class Mammalia; order Diprotodontia; family Pseudocheiridae; genus Pseudocheirus; species Pseudocheirus occidentalis. Next base: position 152,530,751 of record CM053601.1, on the reverse strand, counting down.
TTCCAAATCCTTCTTATGAGATCATCTCAGAATCTTCTTGCAGGAGTGAAAACTGGAAGCCAGTGTAGGGGCCTTGTGTATCTACCTGAGGACCAGAGACAATAAGGTATTAGTCATCTGCAGGATGGAACCTCCTGGCTATCAATGAATCCAGGGTCAAATCCTACTACCCAATTGTATGGTTATGCCAGTATTGCTGGTGGCCCCTGGGGCTCTCTCAGTGACTGGCCCAACCAACTTCACCCTAATGGGCTTAACTTTCCTTTTCAAACGGGATTTAGTAGAGTTTCCTCCAAAGGCCTTCTGATCCATAATTAGACCACTGGGGGCCCACCAACCTACACACCAGCTCTGTTAGCCTTTAGCCTTTGTTCATTGCTAAGTGAACCCATCTTTGAAGAGCCAGTTTCTATTCACCTGATTAGGAAGGTGGCCTCATTAGACAAGTGGAGATCACCCTCACCTAATAAGACTCAAAGAAGTATAACCCACCAGTCTTTTATCTTCCACATAAAAGTTCCTATAGGGCACCAACCCTGATGCCCCAGAGTCTGGCCAGGGCTTTCTGTGGAAAAAATGAGGCGCAGCCTCAGCTTTGATTCCTCCTTTGGGTTTTAACTTTGTCAATTCCTGGGGCCTGAAAATGAAGGTTCGTTCAATGCCCTCATCCTGCTCTTAATTTTTACAGAAAACTAGTTTAGAGTCATGCCCTTCTGAGGATAGGAAGTGCTGCTGTTAAATTGGGTACAATTACTCTTTGGTCCTGAGAAATTAGTTGTTCCACTCAGTAGGTTTGAGTTGAGGTCCAGACGAAGCCAGCTGTTTGAGAAATAAAGCACTATTATACTACATACATTTACATATGCTCTTCCCTAGCCTGGTTCTATTTAAAGTTGTCTGTCAGTCACACAGATTCAGCTAAGAGCACACCATGGGTGAACTCTTCTTTCAAGAATCACTTTTAAGTATCTCTTAAGCATCTTGGCCATATCTTCTTCCTGCCCTGCCATTAATATGCTACCTGCTGTCAGGATTGTGAACAAACCATTCCATTTCATGGTGGCTTCTGATGACCATAAGCCAGCTGCTGGAGGCTTTCATTTTCTCTGCAGCATGTATGTCCCATACATCCTAGAGCAAGAGAGGCTATGCTATGTAACACAGAGACACAATCAGTCAAGGCAAAAAAGTAGGCATATTGTCCACGCTGTGTAAATGCAGATCAAGCATCAGCTCGGGAAAGCAATAAATAGAAGTATGGGATCTAGGGTTGTCAGAAGAGGAGAGAGTGAATGTGACTGAATTCAGGGAAAGGACAGAATAGGGAAACAAATGAAACCAGAAAAGGGCTTAAACCAAAGCAGAAATGCAAGCAAAGAGTAATTGATGAAGACAAGTTATACTGTGCTCAGGGAAGGAGCTGGACGACCTCTCATCACTTTAGAAGGGTAGACCCCTTCCAATTAGTACCTGCAGAATTAAGCTTCATTCACACTGCCCCAGCCAGTTCCACATATGGGTTTGCTTTTGCATGGACACAGACAAATCCACACAGGAGAAGATTCCCCAGAGCAAATCTGAGTGAAGTAAACTATCTAAAGTGTGGCCAAATCCTCCATCCACTTTACGTGAGAATATTGAAATGGAGTGTCTGTATGATGAGTACAACTAAAGCATCTCTTTGCTTTTGAAATACTTTAATAATTCTATTTGACTTCAGTATGGAAGCCCCAGGTTAGATAAATTCAAGGCATTTGTTCTTGAATATGGGTTTCTTCACAAGTCAAACCTGCTTTGAGAATCCAGAGGAAATGCTGTGTTCAGACATGCTTTCTCAGCATTAAGCAAAACTTTGGAATTGACCAAAGAGATTTTGTTTTCAAAAACTTCTCTGGATGGAGATCAATATGTGTCTCTGGAGAGGAGGAAGTGATTCCTTCTTTTATACTCTCCCCATCACTTCTGACACTGCCAAAATAGAAGGAGGCACCCAAAAGAATACCTTCTAATTGTTTAAATACAACTTCAATGCATCTGGCTTTTTAGAACTATTCTCCCCACTCTTGTCTCTGGAAGACAGAACTAGAGACACAGGACACTTGAGGACCCTGATATGTCATAAGTCACCAGAAACCCAAACCCAGGCACACTAAGATACAAAACACCCAAATTCATGAATGCCAAAACCTCAATGGTACATACTTCAGGTCTTTCTGACTCAGGTCTCTGAGCCATGAAGACACCTCGATACCCAAAAAGCCACAATGAGTGCCTTTGGGGGCCCCTTCTAGCAGATGGAGATAGCCAGGCAGTGAAAGCTGACTGTTACTATCTCTCCTTGTGCAGGTTTTCCAGACTAGGCATTGACCTAGTAGACCTACTTCTGGCTATGACCATTGGCCCTGGGGCCATGTATAACAAAGTCAAAGACTTTGAGTTCCCAGTACTTTTCCAACAACCCCAATTCACAAGTGCTAAAGTCATTTAGAAAAGCAATTAGTTGGTAATTCACTATTCAAGAGGGTTGTCACATAGTTAAATTTTCTGGATTCTGAATTCTTTTCAGTAAACTGGACTCCAGTGTGATTTTGATTTCTGTTTAGGAAATGATTATCACTTTATCCCTTATTGGTGAAGCCAGTTTTCTTCACCTTTTTTTTCTTCAAAGTAACACAGTATTTGTCTTATGTTCTTGTGGTTACCTTCTTCAGTCCTATTCAGTAGCTAGTACAATAAACTTTTCTCTGCCTCACGAGCAAAAAAAAAAATCTGAATATTTTATTGCCTGGAATTATTAGGCACATTCAATAAGTAGAAGGTTGATGGTGTCCTAAAGAACTCCCCTTCCCCCTTCTTAGCCTATAACTAATTGGCATCTGAAGATTTAGGTAATTGCTGTGGCTTCTGCAGGCAGTTCCACAGCCCCTGAGCTCTCCCAAGGAATTCTTAGTAATCCATGGGCTAGCTCTGTGGACTCCTCTCCTTAAGGTATCATTGTATCTTAGACTCCACTAACCCTTATTATCTCCCTTCCCCACAAAAGTTTGCACACTCCCTTGGCATCCTACCTCCTTTTACAGTGACAGAGGTGAGAGAAGACCAGCTGCCTTCTATGGGAGTGGGCTCTAGAGCCATAATCCATGACCTCTCTTGAACATGAAGAATATTCTAGCTACATGTTCTCCTGAGCTCTTTGTATGTGGAAGAGTTTACTGTGTTTGCTCTGAATCACCCAGACCTGTGCTGGACCAGCCAATTGGTACCATCCTCTCCATCCCCACCCTACAAATATCCAGGCTGAATGAAAAGGGACCTAGCTGCCGGCTGGCACCAAGCTCCCTGGAAAGTGAAGGTCTTTGACGAGCTGAATTTTAATCTTTTTTAGTGAAAGTGTGTCTCTGAAATTTCTGAAGAAATGACCCCATCCAGCTCAGCTCCATTTGGGTATTGGATATTTTTGCCTCCTCACAATCTAGACCTGTGACCTACTGTTTCTGAGTTTGGGTATAGACTTCTGAAAGGCTGAGCAATGATATAAACCTGTGGAGGCCCTGCACCTGTCTATCTGGGATAGCTCAGCTCTTGCTACCAGGAGTAAACTCCTTGGGGTAGTCTCTGGGTCCTGGGATTTACAAAAGGAGTAAGTTTTAATTCGTGTTAGTCATGGAGAAATTTAGGTGAGAAAGAGCAAAAGCAGGATATAACTCAGTTCTGTATTTGGTTTACTGCATTCTATACTCTTTGGGTGACAATATTTTATAATAAAGGCTACTTGAAAATGTTTTAAAATCCCATCCATGGTGCCATGATAGTCATTTGCAAGCATAAGGCCTCCAGCAACCTTGGAATGTGCTTCCAACCAAAGAGGGAACAGGGAGCTTGTTTCCTGGTCAGGCATTTCCATAGCTGGGGGCCTTCATGCGTGTGCTGCTCCAGGAGATTGATGCTGGCAGTAAGAAAAGTGTTGTAATTGCCTTTACAGGTCAGCTGGGGGTTGAAGAATCACTGTAACATTCCTATTTCCTATAATTCCTCATCAAAGGAGCATGGGCAAGCTGTGCAGCTGAATAGATGGCCAGTTGCTGGAGCATTTCACTCCTCCTCCACCTCCGTGGCTGGAGTCCTTGCCTCTCCCTGTTGATACTGCTGTAGGATAGCGTTAAGTGGAATGATGGTGTTTTCCTTATCAGGCAGACAGCATCCTGTTTCCGAGAGCGTAGATCGTTCTAAGAGACACAGAAACAGTACAAGATTGGGGAAAGCATTCCGTGTTGGTGAGATAGCCAAGCCAAGTTTGAGACAGCAGCCCCTCCCAATCAGATCACCGCCGGCTTTAGTTTTGTCCCCAGAGAAGGAAAATGATTCATAATTTAGGATCCTGTCATCTGGTTTAAAACTTAGTTCTCGTGTTAGAAGTTCATGAGTAAGGAAGAATTTCAGAAGTAGAACACCAAACCCTCATTGGGGCACGCACCTGTTCAAAGCAGCGGATTTGTGATCAACATAATTTACTTTTGGGGTAGGCTTGAAATAATTCCCTCAAAGGTCTGGGCCTTGACAACAGGCCATGTTTTCTAGGTCATTTGTGTCTCTTCCTCACCTGTTAATCCTGGTTATTCATACCCAGACTTCCACCATACTTCATCTTGAATCAGAGTCTTCATAAAAACAGAAATGGCTAGTAAACTCTCCTGTTTGCTTGGAAGGAGAGAGAAGTCTCCCTCCTCCTCCACATACACCCCCCCCCCCAAATTCTGCTTCTCCTAAGATCCTAAGAGAAAATCTAATGAAAGAGAAAGTTAGTGAAGCCACCACATTCAAGGACTGGGGGCTGAGTGTTGGTACTTTCTCTTTCTGCACAAACGAACTTCACCATTATTAGAGGATTTCCTGGCTGGTGAAACTTAGAATTGCATATAAAATGGGGCAGTTGGATTGCATGATCTACAAAGTCCTTTCCAAGTGCAAATCAGGTAAGCCTATGTGGATAATGAATCTCATGGAAGGCAAGAAGAATTGTTCTTATATGTGTATGTCTGAGCATGCTTCTGTTGACCACCTGGTAAAGCAATCTAGGTTAAAGGAATTAAAGTGATAATGACCATCTCAGTCAGATGAGCCCAACACTCACTTTGTGAGTCTTGTCCCATCTCATAATGATCTGGCAGCCGTAGAGGCCTCTAATTATAGCTTGGTCATAGCAATGACCACCATTTTGCCTAGAGGTGATTGGGTAGCTGCAGAACCGGGTTCTCTCTATACAACTACTTAGTGGTAAGCAATGTGCTGTGCTGTGTGTGTGTGTGTGTGTGTGTGCATATTGTGTAAGAGGAAAATGCTTCATAAACAAAGTGCCATAGATATGAGTCTTATCTATCTATGTATAAACACATAAATATTTACATCTCACATAGACGTACATATATAGGACACAACATGATTTTGTAGCTCTTTAAGGTTTCTGAAGCCCTTTCTTTACAACAGCCTTGGGAAAGAGAGTATTACTCCCATTTTGTGGATGAGAACAATGAGGCTGAAAGGCTCATGGAAATCACCCAGTCACAGGAAGCTACAGAACCAGGAATCAGATTCAGGTTTTCTGAGACCACAGCCAACGTTCTCAGCACTAAGCTACTCTGACTGTTCCCTTGTGCTTCAGTTCATTTAAATATGTAATGACTGAGGACCTGCTTCATACTTAACATTGTGTTTGACACTGGAAGTGCCACAAAGGAAACAGTCCCTGCCCTCTGGAAGCTAACAGCTTCACTCACCCACTCACAGGATCACAAAGGGCTTAAGGAGCTGAGCTGAGAGTGGAGTCTCCCAAATCAAAAGTTCTTATTTCCATTGCACTTACTGCATTAATAGATCTCAAGTACTGTCATTTGTGGCGACCCCTTGTGGCGGATGTCATAGAAGGATTTTACAATTTGGGTGACTTCTGAAGCCTCTTCCAACGCTGAGATTCTCATATGTGATTAAGTGATGAGTAACACAGACATAAAGATTAATAAGACCACAGGGGAAAAGAGAGAACACAATGTTCAAAGATTTTCTTGGGAGGTGCCCTAAAAGTTGGGTTTTGGAGGATGAGTAGAATTTTCCTTGGGGTTGTGGGGAGAAATGGGCAAACATTCTTCATGGGAGGTTCAGGATGAGTGTGGGATTTTTAAAAAGTGGTCAAGAAATATCATGGGCCATAAAAAAGGGGCCGGTAGTGTTGACAGTGATGGGAATGGGAATGGGGAAGATTGTGCCAGCTGTTTTGAGAGAATATCTCTAGGAGACAGAAGCTAGCCTCATAGTCTCTGTTTCCCATACCTGAATCATGATGAGTCCACAATTGGCTACAACACAATTTCACATTTTCCAATAAGCAATAAGCCAAAACAGTATGACTCAGAGCATTTTTTCTTCATCCTACCCAAATCAAAACCAGCCACCTTAATTAACAAAGTACCAGACATAGACCTAGTCACAGAATCTGAGCTGGAAGGGACTTCAGAGAAAGTTTAGTCCAAACTAAATTCCACCCAGTGTAAGAATACTTGGTACATCCAGCCCAAACATTTCAAGTTCAAGTTACATGCATAACAGGATAGTCCATTCCATTTTTAAACAGTTTGGGTTGTTAGGAAGATTTTGCTGTTTTGAACTAAAAGATGCTTCCCTGTAACTTTCTCCCTTTACTGCTACTTCTGCTCTCTAAAACTAAGCAGTAATCCTTGGAGTGACAGCTCATTAAATACTTAAAGGCAGTGATCACGAACACTTCCCCTGCCCCTGATAACCCCCTCCCCCCCCACACACACCAACTCCCAAATCTTCTCCAGGTTAAACATTCCTAATTTCTTTACCTATTCCTTATATAGCATGGACTCTAGTACCATACCCGAGCCTGGTTGCCAATTTTCCAGTTTCTGCTAGTCTTCTTGAAGTGTGGTACCCCCGTAACTGAATGTAGTACTCTCTATGTGGTCTGATCAGAAGACTACAGGCTTATCTCTTTGCTGTGGATGGTAGACTTTGTTAATGCAGCCCAAGATCACCTTCTTGTCAGCAAGTATTCTTGGTAGATCTAATTCGAGTTTAATAGGACAAGCTTTAATTAAAATGGGTCCCTGAAGCATATTTATTTTCATATCAGTGTTCCTGTAACACGGTATAGATGATCACAGCAGAACCTGCTTCCAATTGGAGTGGAATGGGGGGACAGACAAGAGCACACACAGATATCTCCAAGTCTGCATTTATTAGCAGAGTCCTGAGATTACAGGGAAAGAAAGACTCATTTTCCTAAGTATCAGGCTTGCTAATTATCTATTGAGATATATGGAGAGAGGAGAAGGCGCAAACTGAATTATAGGAGAGGTTGCCAGAGAATGCATTAGGGAGCTAGTTATCGCTGGCGTTTCAGGAAGAAAAATAGGAAATGAATTGGAAACATTGTACAGCACCACATACAATCCAACAAAGAGAAAATGGGGCAAGCTAATGCTTGTGTGTGTGAGGACATGTGGGAAAATATATATGTGAGTACACAGGTGAATATGAGTGCAAACCTTGTATATGCAAGCAGGTGCTATGTGGGAACACTGTGAATGCATATATGTATAAACATTTGTGTGTTGATATATGCTCTGTGTGCACTGAACACATGACTGTGGGCATGTAAGAGCACATATGTGTACAGACACTCCACTGAACATGTGTGGACGTGTTGTATATGTACACGTACCTGTGTGCCCACATGTGAGTAGTGATTCCTGCAAGGGAAGAAAGTTGTGTTGGAATGACTATTGCTTCTGAGGAAGGAAGATACTGTTAGTGCACATGATGGAGACAAGGACTATAATTGAGGGCAGAGCCTTGGAGGCTCTCCATAGTGTTCAAAGTATGTTCCCATCCCCATACCAGTCTTGACCCTGGCAGCAGGAGGTGCTTCCAACAGAGCAGGGTGACGATGGATGGGGTTGGGGCCATCCAGGAACATCCAGCTAAGATTCTGTCATTTGATTCCCTGGCAGTCTGAAAGAAAGATTGCAGCAGACATAAAACTGGGAGGTGAGGGAGAAGATAGACAGGAGCCCCATGCCCTTCCCGTGGAAAAGAGAGACTTCAGTGGATTGGTCTGGGTAAGTTGGTTTGGAAGAGTAAAATCACTTGAGATAGCCCAGCTCCCAGTGTGAGAATGATGAACTAACCATGGAGGCTAGTGGGAAAAGCGCAAGAGATCTAGGTCATGTGACCTCAATGCAGACCTCAATTCTCCCATTAAATCAATACCGGCTCTATTCAAGAACTTTTACTTGGTTCTCATTATACAAAGAATAACAAAAGATGTCTCAACCCTACTCTCAAGGAGCTGGTGACAGGCACACAAATAGCCACTATAGAATGTGAATGGGCTTGAGAAATTCAAGGAAGGAGGGGTGACTTTTATTTCTTTTATCTTAAAAAAATTTCCTCAGTTACACGTAAAAACAATTTTTAACATTCATTTTTAAAACTTTGAATTCCAAATTCTCTCTTCCTTTCCCTCTCCCCTTCGCAATTGAGAAGGCAAACAATTCAATATAAGTTATGGGTACTCCTTCAAAACACTCTCATAATAGTGACATTGTGAAAGAAAACATAGACAAGAAAACCTCAAGAAAAATAAAGTAAAAAAAAAAGTGTGCTTCAATCTGCATTCAGATTGAAGTTCTTTGCCTGGTGATGGGTAGCATTTTTCAGTACAAGTCCTTCAGAGCTGTCTTGCATCATTGTACTGATGAGAATAGCTAAGTCATTCACAGCTGATCATCTTACAATATTGCTGTTACTTTGTACACAGTACGTTTCACTTTGCATCAGCTCGTATAAGTCTTTCTGGGTTTTTCTGAGAGCATCCTGTGCATCATCTGTTGTAGAGGGGTTACTTTTAGCAAAGGTCATCAGAAAAAGCTTTCCTGAAAAGCAGCGGAATCACAGAAGGGACTCCAGTTCCCATGTCCTCTAACACAAACCTGTTCATCAATGATCTTTACAACTTCCCCTACAAATGGTAATCCAGCCTATTCCTTGAAGGTCTGCAGTGACAGGGGACTCACTACCTTTCAAGGTAATACTTTCCATTTTAGGTAACTAAAATTATGAAGTTTTTTTTCTTCTATCAATCAGAAACCTGCCTCTTTGCAACCTCTACCCATTACTTTAAATTCTTCTCTTTGAGGCCTATCAGAACAAGTAGGTACCCCTTCTATGTGAGGGATTTTGAAGACATGGTACTCTCCCTCTTGATGCTAGGGACAAAATAGAGTGAGCCAGTTTAGCTAAGTATAGAGTAACTGAAAGAGGGTAATGCAAAATAAGGCTAGTAAGATAGAATCTTGACTGCCAGGATGAAGAGCAGGTATTATTCCGGAGACAATTGGCAGCAATTGAAGGTCTTTGAGTGAGAGAGTGATGTCATTAGAACTTTGTATTAGGAGAATTATTTTGGTAGTGTGTGAAGAATGGATTAGGTAGAAGAGTTACTGAAGGCATGAAGACCAGCCAGAAGTCTATCACAGTAATCAAGGTTAGGAGAAAAATGTGGTCCAAATTAGGATAGTGACAGTGGGAATGAGTCATTGGGGGAGGACAGAGTAGGAGGATAGATAATGAAAAATGTTGTGGAGGCATAATGAATCTACTATGACTCAGTAATTGGTGTGAAGTAGGGGTGAGGATGAGGGAAGAGTCAAGGATTATTCTTCCCTGTATTATGGTGAATGTCTTTTTCAGCCATCCTGTGTTTCTCTGCAATCTGAGCCTTCAGATTCTGCTCTCTGCAGGGATGTAGCAACAGCTCTGGGTTGTGCTGTTGCTAACATCATCCCTTTGGTGTCCCTTGTGCAGTCAGCAGGGCAGTGGCACAGAGCAGCAGGGACCTGCCTGAGGAATTAGACTCATAGGGGAAAGGCAGGAATTCATAGCACTTTTGCCATTTAGGCAAGAATGTGGGGTCCAGCTGGGCAGTGGGAGGACATTCTCCAAACTTTATTAACCCAGACAGAGACTGCATCATTCCAAGACATGCTTTTCTTTCTTTCTTTCTTTCTTTCTTTCTTTCTTTCTTTCTTTCTTTCTTTCTTTCTTTCTTTCTTTCTTTCTTTCTTTCTTTCTTTGCCTGCTTTTAAGTAGAAGGTGAATACATTTCATAGAATCAAAGAATTAATGGGATGTACTGTAGGCTTAGCATAGATAGATGGTGATAGGACAAGATCAGTCATAGATAATCAGAGATGGAAAGACTTAAAACAAACATACAATGTTAGCGATGGGAGAGCTCCAGAATATAGAAAATCACACGTAGAACATAGAATCCTTGAACCAGAAATGACCCTGGAACAGAGCATAGTAAACCTAATTTCTAATACCATCATTTACAGGAGAAGAACTCAAAACCTAGAGGGGGCACATCCTATACCCACCAAGGTCACACAGTAAGTTATGTAATATAAGAAATGACAAACATACTCTGTACAGAGAAGCATGGAGATACTTCTATGAACTCATGTCAAGTGAAACAGCAGAAACAAGAAAATAATGTAAGCGATGACCAGAGCCATTTAAATGTAAACAACAACCACCAAATGAAAAATGGTTGCTGCACTATTACAATGGCTGAGCCTGGCTCTAAATCAGAGATATTTTGGGCCCAGGTCTCCTAACTCCGAATTCAGTGCTCTTCCCACTTCATGATGTTACTTTGTGTTTGGATATTTAAAATTATAAACATGTCAATGAGATGACAGTTATGTTCTGACTGGAAAACATAAGCATTTGAGGGAAGTTAACTATGACTTTAGTAAGATTTTTGGATTACACATGGTTATGTGGAATGCCTCACATGTTAGTCAAGAGAAATAAGATCTAAAAATATCTTGCCAGGTTGGGATAGTGGGCCAAACCTAATGAAATTTCAAAGAGATAAATGTAAAGTTCTAATCTTTGGTTCAAAAAAACAATGGCAGAGATACAAGTTAAGGCTTCCAATGGACCATAAGTTACATATGAATCAACAGTGTGAACATGGTAGCCAAATAATCTCAGTATAGTGCCCACAGTCAGACTACATCTTCAGTACATTCACTTCGGAGTGCCATGTTACAGGAAATACATTGACCACTAGTAGTGGATTACCAGCAGGATGAAGGAACTGGAAACCATACCGTCCAAGGATGTGGTAAAGCAACTGATGATACTTTGCTAAAGGAAAAGACCACTGGCTGAGGTGGGGGTGTGTAGCACTATTTTCAAGTATATAAAGGATTGCCATGTGGTAGAGGAATTATTCTTAGCCCCAAAGGGAAAAATGAGGAGCGCTGGGTGGAAATTGTAGAAATGGCAGGTTTCAGTTTTAATAAAGAAAAATGTCCTAATAATTAAAGCTATCCAAAGATAAGATGAGGCACACCATAAGGTAATGAGTTCTCTGACACTGAGTGTTTTCAAGTGAAGGCTGTCAGGAGTATTGTAAAAGAAAATCCTGCTCACTACATTTTGGACTAGATGACATCTAAGGGACCTTCCAAATCTGAGATTCTATAATTCTCTGATTCCCTGTGGATTACAGTGTTGTCTTCTGGCTGCCTTGGAGCTTAATCTTGTGGGTCCCTTTTCCTGCTGTCTGCACATCACCACTGCCTCTCGGTCTCGACCAGAGTGCTAATGATGCCCTGATCCCCTACCCCTCCACCCAATGGTGGCAGGGACATTAGCCACCTGCTCAAGGCATGGTGAGCTGAGCTTCCTGAATTGTCTTTTACAAATCACCCCCATTGTTTTATTGTACCTATAATTTCCCTTGGGGATTAGGAGATTAGAAATGAAGTACAAGCAGTAATTAGGCTGGAAAGCTTTTGCTATGTTATCATCATTATTATTATTATCATTGATTTTTTAAATGTACCCATCACTCCATCTCTGGGAGCACAGCAGCTGCTGCCACCACAGAATCCACAACATTTCAGCATCTGTTATACAATCATCATGTTCCATCCTACATTGTCTGGAGCTTGTGATGGTCTTTGCTTTACAAGCCACAGGATTATAGGGTTCAGAGTTTAGAAGGATTCAAGATGGTTTACTCCAACCATTCATTTGACAGATGAGGAAACCAAGGCCCATAGAGGGAAGGGGGATTACCCAAGGTCACACAAGCAAGAAATAGCAGAGTCTGCTGCCCCAAATCTGAGGCATCAGTTCAGCAACTACAGAAAGGGGATTTTTTTTATAAACCTCTGGTACAAAGACCTCCACTAATGTCAATATCTGATGCTTCATACTCTCTAAATCAGTGCCATGAAGCACAAGCCCTGGTAGATCCTACTGGGATGAAGATGGGAAAGCTCCAAATCTGGGTCAGACAATGAACTATGCATTGTACAGACAATCCTTGAGAAGCATAAAAAGTCTCCGTTGCTAGAGGGTTGGCCACTGCTACTTATAAAGTATACATAGTGCTGAGCACAGTTATTTCAAGAGTTAGCCTTGAAGTCAGGAACATCCATTGTCAAGTTTACCTTTCATGAATGCTATCTATGTGATTGTAGTCAAAACACTCAAACTTTAATACCCCAACAACTCTCTAAGACTATAGATTAGAGACAAGTTGCTGATCTGTATTAATGGAGGGATTTTCCGCATCGGGAGTTTCTGCACAGAGGAAATCAGAGGTGTAGACTCAAAAAAAACCAAGAATCTTCTGAAGATGATCCTCTAAAGGATGGAGTGGTTTTGAACTGCCTTGATGGAAGGAGTACCTATGCCCATGAAATCGTGGTTCTTGAAATAAAAGACATTTGCAACACAAAGACAACCTGATGTAGAGAAGAGAGCATTGACCTGGGAAGCAGTTGCCACAGATCATGGTCTTCTTCTTTATGCCACTCTCTTGGCCAAGTCATTTGCCTTTTCTTTGTCTCTGTGAGAGGATGACCAAAGCTACCTACTAGCCTAACCTTCTGTGAATCCAAGGGACTCAGAAACTCACTCAGTTCTTAGAATGTTGGGTTGTTTGTTTGTTACTTTTTCATGGAGCAACCAAAGTCTGAAAAGAACAAACTTATAGTATGAAGAAAACTACACTTAACAATTGAATTTACTTTTGCAGTTGGCTACCTGTGTGTGTGTGTCTGTGTGTCTTTGTGTCTGTGTGTGTGTATGTTACATGGAAAGAGATGGCTGGTTTTGGAGTCAGAGAACCTGAATTCAAATCCTGGTGATGCCATTTATTACCTGTCTGACCTTGGGTACATTCCTTTACTCTAAGGCTCAGCTTCTTCATCCATAAAATGAAATTATTGAACTAACTGACCTTTAAGGTGCCTTCTAGCACTAAATCTATGACCTTGCTCAGGAACTGTTTCTAAATTACAGTTTCCTGGCTTAGAGGAAAACCTGACCTTTGGGATTTATTGGGGGGGGGGTACATAACAATAAATAATCACTTTTTTACCATAGTGGCAACAACTCACTTTTATATAGCACTTTAAAAATTACAAAGCCCTTTTCTCATTCCAGCCTTGCCTGGTAGGCAGTGCAAAAATTTTTAGCTCCATTTTATAGATGAGGGAACTGAAGTTCAGAAGGGTGACAATAAATCCAAGGACATATAGGTGTTAAGCATCAGAATTGGTATTTAAAGCCAGAAGTCCAGAGTCAAGATCTTTCAATCTTTCCACTGTTGCACGTTGCTTTTGGCACCTGGCTCAGTGACCAGTGCTTCCTGATTTCCAAGTCATACTGAGATAAGTTATAGAAAAAAAGAAAATTGCCACAAGGGAAGAGATGGTGTTAGTGAGTTTTAGTGTTAAGTGCCTTATCTTCTCATAAATTGGTTTTAAGGGACCGAGTGCAGGTGTGGTTGTGCAGGCTTCCATGACTCTTGGTTCCATGAACCAAGAGGGAGACAAATATTACAGAATCTCCCTCTGGGGGCTGAGGTTCCCCATTGAGTTTTCAGTTGTCCAGTGATGGAAGTAGCACCCAAATACCAATGACCATTCCCAGTCACCTTCCTTCCTCTCTTCACAACTCAACTCAGGTGACACCTTCTCTAGGAAGCCTTCCATAACCCCACTACTCCAGGTGAAAGTGATCTTTTTCTTCTCAAAATTTTTTTCCTAATACTTTGCCAGAACTCCTTGGCTTCTACCAAATTTCTACTTTGCCCCCTTGACGTTTGCATACATATTTACCTAATCCAAATAGATTATAAGCTCATTGAAGGCAGTACCTGCATCTTTTTTTCACTTTCATGTCCTCAGCAGCTAGTACAGTGCCCAACATATAATAAGCCCTTAATAAATGATTGTCAAATGAAATCGAATCTACTTGTCATTCATCATCATTTGTCATATCAATCTAAGTGTTTACAAATGATGAGCTCAGGACTTCTTCAAGTGCTGAAGTGCTATTTACCTGGAGGAGGGATGAATCTTGCTCCTCTTGGTCTTGGAGGGAAGAACTTGGAGTAAAAAGGGAAGTTGTAAAGTGGTGAATTCAGGTTTGATGTCAGGCTATGTGGCCCCTGAATTCCCTTTCAGCCAGGATTCTTTGATTGTCTGAACCAAAGTTAAGAGACCTGGTTTTGAATCTCAATTTTAGATCTATTAACTAGCTCCCAAACTATTGTTCAATAGTGAATGTTAGAATACTGCCAGGGATGGGAGTTGATCCTATTTTGGAGTCAAAACCCTATAGTTTAAAACTCTCCCCTCTTCCCTTTCTTGAAAGATGTGAGATTTGACCACCTTCAAGTATCCCAGAAATGGAGGAAATAGTTTCACAATGAAAGACATTCAAATCAATCCCCCATATTGAGATGCTATTTGCCATCTTTGTTCTCTATTCTTGGACTTTTCAGTTTAATCCATAGAGACTTTAAAGGTACTTTAGATATCAATCCCCTTATCTGACAGATGATAAATTTGAGATCATGAGAGGGGAAGGGACTTATTTGATGTTGCATTGTAAGAAACAAAGCCAAGATTTGAACTCAGCTATTATGATCCCCACTCAAGTGTTCTTTCAATGACACTGCAGATACTTATATGGTTTATCCTTAACCACATTTCTGTCTATGACCTTTTGTCTTGTCTCAGTTGTACAAATCATCAGATTTCAACAAACTTGGGTATCTGGGTCAGTACAGTTAGACGCTAACTGTACTGCTCCAACGTCCAGACTTCAAGTCCACTAAAGGGAAAACTGAGCAGTCACAATTTATGTTGCAGATTCAACCTGAGAGATGCATGTCTGATATTCAGAGACAAAGCTCACTCATGTCCCTCGTGACATTTTCACTGACAACTCTATCTCTTACTACTCCCTTCATGTATTTCTATTCTAACCAAACTGTCCACCGTCTTAGCCTCTCCTAATTCCCCACCCTCCCCACCAATATTTAGAGAATTTTCTCCTTCATCTTCCAATCTGCCCTAGCTCAGCCTGTTAACTTCATGAGTCAAGCAGAAATGCACCTGGGAAATTTTTAGAGGCTTCTAACGCCATTACATATCATCATATCAGTGGATGGAGACAACTATGGCTTGCTGGAAAGACCACTGTACTAAATACAAAAGGATAAGCACTTGAAGGCTCTGTCACTTACTAACTGTATGACTGTGGGCAATTCCCTTCTATCAGACTCAGTTTTCTTAACTGTAAAATGGGAATCATAATATTAGTCTACTTAAATCACAGGAATGTTTCATGGATCAAATTAGGTAATATATGTCAAGTGCTTGGTAAACCTTGAATGCCAAAGAAATGTCAGCTCAGCTCAGCTCAGCTAATTGTCATAAACGAGTTCATTAAGCACTAAATTCATCTGTATTTTCACTAGAGGGAAGTTTTTAAGTGCCAATTAAGAATGAAAAAGTAATTGACATCCATGAATGCAATATTAATGCCCAATGATGGGCTATCCCAACCACCCAGAGAGGATACAGTCGTGATGACAGTGAGGGAAAGAGTCTCTCTATTACTCTCACTTCCTAAATAAAAGTGGCAGGATTATTATCATTAGAGTGTATTGATCCTACTAAACCCCCAGTACCCACTCAGTCACCAGCCTCCTCTGGCAGTATGTTGGCAGGAATCTGACATAGTCAGCTTTTATGGCTGTCTGGAGCTGGTGAGAATGGTGAGAACAACAAATCCCTTATGACCCAGGGAACCTGGGTACACACACCAGGTCTAACGTCTTCTATCTGCTTGGTCTTGAACAAGTCACGTAACTTCTAAGTCTCAGCTTTCTCTTCTGTAAAAATGGGAATAATAATGCTAATACTACCTACCTCATATGTTTCTTTTACGGAAAGTGATTTAAAGCACTTTGTAAATGCGAAATATTATTATCGCAGAATATAGAAAACAAATTCCTAACCCTCACTTCAATTCCCACTCTAAAGTCATAGAAAGAATCTTTTTTTTCCCCTGAGATCCTTTCCTCCAAGCAACTTCTCCCATATTTCCATCTTTTGGAGAGGAGTCTTAATCAGTTAACTGAATATGAAACTGAGACACCAAATGTTTACCTGCAAGTTTCTCATGGGACCTAAGACTGATAACTGTGGATCTCTCTTCTCTGTCAAGCTGAATTCCCTGGCTCCTGAATGCTGACAGATCCTTAAAGTTAGGAGATACCTCAAAGGACATTCAGCCCTGTTCCCCTCAGTCCATTAACTCCCTCTATACCATTTGCCCAAATCACTCACACAACCTCTGCTGGAGATCTTCAGCCACCAATTCTGTTCTTGGACAGCTTGATTGTTAGGAAGTTTTTTATTCTATTTAGCTAAAATCTTCCTTCTGGGTATCTGTGTAAAATTCCCAAACTAAGAAAACTGTTGACAGATCAGAGGTAGGGTTAAGGAAAGAGGGTGAAGGGAAGAGAAGGGGGGGTGGCAGGAGGATTAAACTAAAATAAATTAGGTAAAACTGATCATAGGGATAAAGTACTAACGAATACGAAGGCAACAAAAAGAATCCTAAAACAGTAATAGAGATACAAATGGAGAAAAATATAAACCTGACTACCATGACTTTAAATGTGAATTGTTTAAACAATCCAATAAAATGGAAGGGAATGGCAGGTTAGATAAGAACAAAACTGCACAGTCTGTTGCTTACATGAAACACATTTAAAAAGCAAAGGCGTGTGTGTGACCCACTGCCCAGCCAGTTCAGAGTACAACAGCAGAGTACAGCCCCCTATTGTGGGCAATATTAATTTTTCAATGTAGCTAGGATGTTATGAGTTTGGGCGTATATTGTTAAACTCCATTATTTCTTTGTAAATGTGAGATATTATTATCACAGACTATAGAAAACATTGAAAAAAACATTGAATCATTTTGACCTTACAATGCACTAAAAATCCCAGATCTTTTCCATGAAAATTATCATCTGTCTGAGTAGTAGCATGGTATCACAGATTGTTAGCACCTTGGAATTATAAAGACCTGGGTAAAAGTCACACCTCTGACTTCTGTGACCTTGGGAAAGTCACTTGATTTTGCTTGCCTCAGTTTCCTCATCTGTAAAATAATCTGGAAAAGAAAATGACAAACCATTTCTTTGCCAAGAAAATCCCAAATGGAGTCATGAAGAGTCAGCTGTGACTAAAATGTTTGGATAACAACAAATTTTGCATCCAGATGTAGGATTTGATATTTATCCCTATGAAAAAAAATGGATATCCCAATGTAATGGATCTCAGAGGCAGATTCATCTCAATGAGAACGTACCTTCATGGTTGTTCTCCCTCTCCACTGAGACAGGTTCAGGTGCCTCTGAACAATTTGTTGCTGGGAAGGAACCAAAGAAATATATTCAAGGCATTTTTTAAGGTAATAGCATAGTGCAATGGAAAGAATATTGAAATTGGGCTGAGAAGAGCTGACTTCTAGGCCTTTTTCCTTTGAATCACTGGTATGGCCTCACATTTAGTCTTCTCTGTCTCTGGGCTTCCTTCTATTTATCTGTCAAATGAGGGATGTGAAGTAAATGACTGTTTTCTGAACTATATTCCACCCATTCTAGATATTCCATTAAATGTGTTCTATGAGCAGTTATGGGAGGAAATGTTGATACTCATGATATTTTCCACCCTAAAACATTAAATCCTTCTAAGGAAAATTAGGAGCAGCGTCAGCTCATAAAATGGAAAGAAATAATGGAGTTTAAAAATATTTCAAAGAAAGTCTGACAACTAAGCAAAGGCATCCTGGATGCCTTTACAAATGAAAACAGACAAATAGACAAAAAGGGAAAAGATCTGCAAAAAATTTATAAGTGTTCTTCATCATTAACCACAAAAGAGTTACCACTTCAGAGTCTACTATGTGCTTTTAGAGGAGGTAGAAAGCACACTGAAAATAGCAGAGACGAGGAAGGCAGATGGACTACACCGAGTTTAAACAACAGAGATCCGTGCTAAAGGCAGCACAACTGTGGGGTCAAGAGACCTTTTCTCAGAGTATCAAAAGAAGAGGAAGCTGGCAAAGACACGGAAAAATTCAGACTTTACTAATAACAAAAGAAAGCCACTAAAAAGACAACAAATGGCATACATGCTTACTTTCCCATCCAAATAACAATTTAATGGGAATACTCTATACACATTTCAAAGCCATCCTTGATGAGGGTTATTAGATGAGAATTAAAAGCATTTTGTGGGTAATCTTTAATAGTCAACAATATCTTTACCATCACATAATTGACTGAAACATGTAAAGAATAGAAAAATCTCACCATGGTTATTGATTACCTATTTTAAAAAAACCTTTAGTTTGGTTTTTTGTACATTCTTCTCCAACAGGTTGTCTCCTATGTGTGAACATCCAAATTACACAAGAGTACTCGAGAGATAGAAGAGCAGAATCTTATTCAGTAACTCCATGATCATTATAAGGCAAGTTATAAAACAGAGACTTCCTGGAATCTATGAATTCTGGCACAGGCATTTGGGAGAAGGGGGACAGTGGGATGCAGATCAAAGGATGCTAGTTTCCCCCTAGTTGCTATTGCCCTCCCCTCCCAAAGTACCTTGAGACTACACTGCTCATATAGAATAGTCACCAAGTGGTTGCCACTGTCATGGAGGAAATCTAGTGTGAAATCCAAGGCAAAGAGGGATGCCCCTCTCAGGCAGGGGTGAGGTCCTTCAGATGCATCTGTTTTCAGATGACACTGTGCTAATTGTATGAGAACCCAATGTGTTGTAGAACCACCTGGATGACTTTGGGAAGATCTCAAAAGAATTTGATCCAACCAAAAATGGAGAGGAATAAATAAAGTGGATGAAAAGCACCTAATATCTAGATGGATACGGAGTGAGACCACCCACAGAACTTATCCATCGGTTTGCATAGGTATACAAGGTAGCCCAAAAGTTTTAGGGCAATTTTCAACTTTAATAGCAAGTAGCTATTAATAGAAAAGGTATTAAAACTACGTTGATTTTTGGCATAGGGGTGGCTAGGTGGCACAGTGAGTAGAACCTAACCCTAACGCTGGAGTCAGGAGGACCTGAGTTCAAATCTGACCTCAGACATTTGACACACTTACTAGCTGTGTGACTTTGGGCAAGTCACTTAACCCCAATTGCCCTCCAAAAAGAAAAAAAAGAGTTTTGGGATACCTTATATACACACATATATGTATGTGTGTGTATATATGTGTGTGTGTGTATACTATATATGTATGTATGTATATATATGTGTGTATACTATATACACATGTTTATGTATACTATGTTGTTGTTGAGTCATTTCCAATTGTGTCCAACTTTGTGTGACCCCACTGGGGGTTTTCTTGGCAAAGATACTAGAGCAGCTTGTCATTTCCTTCTCCAGCTCATTGTACAGATGAGGAAATTGAAGTAAACAAGGTTCAGTGACTTGTCCAGGGTCACACAGTTAGTAAGTGTCTGAGGTCAGATTAGAACTCAGCCTAACCACCTACTATGTGTACTATACACATACCTATGTCCATACATATAAATACATGCATGTATATATGCCGCCTTTCTTAGCCACATTAGTTATGATCTGTGTGTGTGTGCATGTGTGCACACGCATGCGCATATTATATAGACACAGCAAGTTAGCAAAGAGCTGGGCCTAGCACTGAACAGGAGAAAGACAGCAGATTGAATTGCCTTTGGGAAATTGCAAAAATTCTTTTAATGACCCCACACTTCTCAATTCTCATTTTAGTGCCAATATTCTACTGGTACTGCCATATGACTATGAGTGATAGAACACCACATTCTCTGAAGATTTGACAATGATTGCCACCCTGAGGGCAATGAAGAGGTACAAAGTAGGTGTGAACTGGCAGCGAGTCGTCACTAATGAAGAATTAAGAAAGAGAATTGGAGTCAGGGATGGCATCTAGGAAATGCATGAGGAAGTGTGGTGCAATAGACAAGGCACAAGTTCTTAAGACGAAGGACCTAGGTTCATATCCTGCGCAATTGTGCAAATGCAGGCAAGTCACTTAGCTCCAGTTTCCTCCTCTGTAAAACAAGAGGGTTGGACCAGCTGGCTTTTGGTGCCCACTCCAGACTCATCATGTGTAGAGAGTGAGAGATGATCATGGAGAAGGTTAGTCTGTGACTTTCACTCTTGTTCCATCACCTTTAGGAGAAAGCAAGGAAATCTACCGACACATTGGAGCTAGCACACGAGATGATACGGCCAAGAAAGAGTCCCAAGGAAGGCACGGATGAGTTCAAGTCAACAAGCATTTATTATGTGTCTCCTATAATTCAGAAACAGCTATGTGGCTTAGCTAGACCTGGAGTCAGGAAGAACTGAGTTTAAATCCAGCTTCACACACTTACTAACTGTGTGACCCTTGGCAAGTCACTTAACCTCTGTTTGCCTTAATCCACTAGAGAAGGAAATGACAAATCGGTATCTTTGCCAAGGAAGCCCAATGAACCTTTTGGTCCATGGGGTCATGAATAGAAAGGAAAACCTGAACAACGATGATTCGGACACTCATTGCCATACATCGACAATATCACAGATCCATTTGAGTAAAATATACAATTATGTGTAGAGTAGAAATATTTATTATTTGGGACAATTTGGGGGGGTCTGAAAATATCCTTCACTTTCTCCATCTTGTCCCTCTTTCCTCTTTATCATAGGGCTATTTAGATGATCCTAGGATTTAGAGCTAGAATCTTAGAGATCAGCTAGTCCACAGGTCCATCACTACCAAAACTGATTTTACAGATGAGAACACTGAAGATGAGAGAAGTGACATGACTTGCCCAAGGTCACATGAGTATTTAGTAACAGAGCCAATATCTAGACCCACATCCTCTGCCCTGTCAATCTTCATTCGGTGAATATGTATTAAAAGCCTGCTATGAGCTAGGAATTGGAGAGGAGAATTTTGCTGTTCTTCAGTCATTTTTTTAGTTGGGTCCAACTCTGCAACCTATTTGGGGTTTTCTTGGCAAAGATACTGGAACAGTTTGCTGTTGCCTTCTCCAACTAATTTTACAGATAAGGAAACTGAGGTTAAAAGTGTTAAGTGACTTGCCCAAGGTCATACAGCTAGTGAATCTCTAAGGCTGAACTTGAAGTCAGGAAGATAAACCTTTCTGACTCCAGGCCAGAGCGCTGTGCACTGTGCCACCCTGAGGATACAAATACATAGAATAAAATAATGCTTGTACAGCACAAGCACATCTATAAATATAGACAACATAAATATAAAGGGAATAAATAGATACAGTTTGTGAGGGAAGGCATTGGTACTATCCAGTTTTCTTTCACCTGCACCTGTTACTATCCCCGCCCCACAACTCCCTGGACCAGTATTTATGAGTTCCAGCAAGACTCAAGGTATTTCACAGCCTAGTTTAGGAAATACCAGATTAGATGATATATCTCTAAGGTCCTTTTAGTTCTGAAAGCCTGTGGACTTTGAAGGCAATCTGCCTTGGGCTAGTGAGGATAGGGCTTTTTAGTCAGCTTCAAAAGAATACAGGTCCCTTCTTGGGTGCACAATGAAAGCCTGCCTCTGGCTGCTGGGCATCTGGGCAGCCATGTTGGTGAGTTACTTTGACTACTCCTGTCCAGATCAGAAAAAGGAGCTTTGGTTTTTCAAGCGGGCGTTTGAAACCAGCAGGGTTTAATTAAGACCCAAATGTGGAATCTGCAAACATGAAGAAATTATTTACACTGTTGCTAATTTCTCTTTTAATATTCATAACTGTTTTCTGTTAATTAAGAAGTGAAGGGGGAGCTGGAGGAAAGAGTCTGAGGACAAAAGCAGCCAATATGTAGATAAGCCCTTCTGCCTATCTGAGGCCCAAGTCAGACAGTCCCCCCACCCCCGCCTTGCTTCTCTTATTTTCCCTTCTTCTCACCCAAGTTAGCAGCTAGAAGCCTACTTTGGTCTTCACTGGGGACCCACATGCTACACAAGCTTCTGAAGCCTTAGGAGGACTCGTTTAAAGTCTTTAGACATGAAGGGGAGAGAATGAAAATGCCAGTGGGAGGAAATGAGTTGAGAACCCGGTAAGCTCACTTCCTGAGAAACAGGGGCTGACCCGAAGGACCCTTATTTAGTCGGAGAAAATCTCTGGGAGCAAAAAAGTAGGGGCAGAGGGGAATGCTATGAGCTTAGAGCTGGAAGAACCCCTACAAAGAATCCCATCCAACTCCCGCCCTTTTACCAGATGGAAAAACTGAGGACCAAGGAAGTTCCAAAGGGAACAAGCATTTATTGGGCCCCTACTGTATGCCAGGCACTACCATGAGTATTTTTATAAATGTCACCTCATTTGCTCATCACAACACCCCTGCTATTATTCTCTATTTTGAAGTTGAAGAAATAGAGTCAAAGGGTAAGTGTCTTGGCCAAGGTCAGACAGCTGGTAAGTATTGGAGACCGAATTGAAACTCCCGTATTCTTGACTTCAGACTCAGGGCTCTATCCATTGGGGCACACAGCTGCCCCTAGGGCAGTGGTTCTCAACCTTCCTAAAGCCGAGACCCTTTAATACTCCTATGTAGGCGTATCTGCATGTGGGTGGACCCGCCTGGAGATGGATAGAGGAGCAACATGAGTATGGAAATATGTGTTTTCCGATGGTCTTAGGCACCCCTGAGACCCCTGTGAAAGGGTTATTCGATCCCCAAAGAGCCGCGACCCACAGGTTGAGAAACTCTGCCCTAGGGGACCTGACTGATACCTGTCTTTAAGTGAGGACAAAGAGACATTGGTCCTGTGCCTGGCTTCAGAGTGCAGAACTTGAGAGGAGGGGAGGCGGGTACCAGAGATCTCTGCAAATGGGACAGGATGCAGTGAGCTGGAGAAGGGGATTCCTGTTCAGGTACAAATAGTATTCTAGGACCTCTGAGATTCTGCCATTGTGGGAAATGGCTTGTCCAAGGCCGAACAGGGACAGAGTTGGACCTAGAATACTCCTACTCCCTGTGGACTGCTTTCCACTGCTTGAAGTTACCTGTCTGGGTTTTACTCCAGGGGTGTGTGTGGGGGTGGGGAGGTGTAGGTGTGGGTGTGTGAGTGAGTAATTTGAACTCATCCTATGCTTCTGTGACTTAGGATAGCATCCCCACACCTCCACCGATTGCAGTAGAATGTAAGGTACTTGTTATACTGTTTAATCTTTGTCTTTGGATCTCTAGTGCCTGACTTGTAATAAGTACTTAAGAAATGTGTGTTGAATTGAATTGAATTGTTTGTTGTAGAAGAAGGAAGGATGGAAAGAAGGAAGGAAGGAAGGGAGGGAGGAAGGAAGGAAAGAAG
>CM053601.1:152468437-152506413 GCA_028646575.1 Pseudocheirus occidentalis | reverse complement strand
GGAAGGAAGGAAGGAAGGAAGGAAGGAAGGAAGGAAGGGAATGAGGGAGGAAGGAAGGAAGGAAGGAAGGAAGGAAGGAAAGAAGGAAGGAAGGGAGGGAGGAAGGGAGGAAAGGAGGGAGGAAGGGAGGAAGGAAGGAAGGGAGGGAGGAAGGAAGGAAGGAAGGAAGGAAGGAAGGAAGGGAGGGAGGAAGGGAGGAAGGAAGGAAAGAAGGAAGGAAGGAAGGAAGGAAAGATTTCCTGTGGTTCACATCCCAATGAAATTAACTGACCACAACTGTATTTGCAATAGGAGATGAAACAAGAAACAGTCTCTGCTTTCAGAGCACTAATTGGGGGGTGGGAGTGGGGTGGGGGGAGAGACAGGAATATGGGAATTTTGGAGGAGTTTTGTGGAAACTACAGATGACACACAAAGGCCAGCAGATGACACAACAAAAGTTTAGAAACTCAGAAATGCATAAAATATATGAGTGGTATTGTATAATAGCAACCCCAATTTTACCATAAGATACTGTAAACACCCCACGAAAGAAAAAATAAAAATCTCAGACTTCTCTGGTATGAAGGGAGGGCCAAAAAATGTAGGCAGATTCTCCAGATCGTGGGCTGCCGCATCCTTACCATCACCACCACTCCTCCTCACCCCCCAAGGGATAACTATACAGCACAAGTCAGAACCTGATTAGTGGGTAGGAGAAACAAGTAGGCTGAAATGGGGGCTGGGGAGGAGGCCTTTACTTTTGGGACTTCCTGGAGGAAGAGGCACCTGAATTGAGCCTTGAAGAAAAATAATTTCACCAGGAGGAGATGGGGAAGAGCATGTCCTAGGTTCCAGGGCACGTGCTTGGGGATGAAAATGGAGTAAGTGAAGGGGAGACAGGTAAAGTAATGCTGGAAAGGCCATTTGGAACCAGAGAACAGAAGGCTTTTCATTTCAGGATAAGGAGCTTAATGGGTAAAGGGTAGCCCCTGAGGCACACTGTGATCAAAGCAGGACCTTAGGATTCCTCAGACACCTGCTGCTGGGGAGATATTGCCACGAGGGTGGGCTGCTGGGGCTGCCGGGAAGGAAAGAAGACAAAATGGTGCCTTCCCCACCTCTGTTTCCTCTTCCTCCTTTTTTTCTATTTCTCAGATACACCAACCAATGTCTTCATGACCCTTTGGTCCTTTCCTAGTTGGACAAAAGGGCCAGCTCCTCAGGCCTCAGGCACTCACGCTAGAGCTTCAGGCTGGGTTGGACATCTGCAACAGGCAGAAGGTGGGGAAAGTGCAGCAAAAGGGTTTCCTGCTGTGCACTAGCCAAGGGTCTGGGCCTGGATCTCCATCTGCCATCTTCCCTGGGGAAACTGGCTGAGCTGCCATTCTCCTCCCTCGCTTGTGTTAGCAGAGCCCTGCATCCACCCCCTGAGGACAGGGTGGTCCCACTGGCCCCTACCCTGTCCAGAGCCCGTCTGAGGACCTGATTGTCTCATTTTAGAAAATGTACTGACAATTTGGAAAATGTTCAGAAGAAGTGGACCCTAATGACAAACCAGGAGCTGGGGAAAGTGCTGCTCTAGGATCTTTTGAAGGGAAATTTAGCCTGGAAAAGAGAAAATTAGGGAAAGTGGGGCGGGATGGGGGGTTGTAATCTTCCAGCATTTAAAAGGCCATAAGAGGGATTAGATTGGGTCTGCTTGGCCCCAGAGGTCAGGACTAGGAACTAGGGCTAGTGGAAAGGTACATGTATGAACAAAGATTTGGGCTTATATAAAGATAAATGCAAGTATATACATATGTGGGTACATGTGTTTGTATATATATGTATAGATGCATTCTTATAAACACACATAATATGTGCATGATACATATTATATCAGGAATATGTGTATATATAGGTATAGGCACATTTATATACATATGACATATACGTGTATCTTATAATTGTATCTTATATAGGCTTATATAGTGTACATACGTGTATATGCACATTTACATATACATGATGTATATTATAGGAATATAGATATGTGTGTATTACATTTGCATGTCACATACACATTATATGTGTGCTGTATATTATATTACATATATGTTATATTTATATAATTATAATTATATAAGATATTATATTTATATAATTATATATAATTGTATTGTATAATATATTATATTTATGTAATTAGATATAACTATATTATATATAATATATATCAGAGATGTTCATTTGTATGTGTGTATATGTATATATATATCATATGTCCATCTATATACCTATATATCTATCTATATACCTAGCTATAACTATTAAAACAGTTTGGCTTCCTTCTAGAGCAAAGATTCTTTTAATTAAAAATATATTTGAAATACACTTAAGATATAAAATATAGATTTAAAATGTTAAATATATTTTAAAATATATATTTTGACAACTATTTCAATCTAACTGGTTTCCTTTGAAATTCTTTGTGTTTTATTTGATGCCTTTAAAAACCATTCTGAGAAGGGGTTCATCCATGGGCTTCTGCAGCCTGACTACCATCAGGACTCAGCTTTAGGGTTCTCGGTGTCCCATACAGATTCCAGATGTTGTCAAAGGGAAAGACTGGACAGTGTGGCCTGCGAGGCCCTTTGCAGCCTTGAAGTCTCTATGATTTGATGAACATCTGTGTAGGTGGGTGAGGAGGAGGAAGGCCTGGAAGCCAGCCACTGTCAAAGCCACAAACCCCGTGGGCACAGAATGCACCGTGGGCCCCACATACATCACCTCAGGAGAGCGAGCCCTAGCCCAAGGCCTTGCCAGGTCCTCAGCCCCTTTCCATCTCCATTTAACCTTCACTGTTGCTAAAGGGCCAGACTTGGGACCAACTGATTGGGAATTAATTGGTGTCATTAACATTTTGTGATTATAACCACTTCGAATCGATACTTTATGCAAAGCCTAGAATTGATTCAGAGGATGGAGGGGGGGTAGGCACAGCTCCCTGGAGACTCTAGTGCCTGACCTCTGCCTCTGTGAGGGTGTCTGTGACCTTCTTTTAACTCAGTGACTGCCGTGGTACCCACTCCCCTTCAGCACTTGTGATCCCGGTACTAAGAATTGGAGAACTGTGGGGATTGGCCCCAGCTCCCACAGCAAGTAAATAGATTCACTGAGCTTAGAATCCTGGCTCTCCAGCCCTCTTCTGACTCCAAGCTTTCTCTGTCAGACCCCTCACCACTTTCCCCCATGACTGGTTTCAAACTCAGAAGCACAATTCAGTTCAATAAGCTTTTACTGTGTGCTGGTCACTATGCTAAGTACAAATTTTACAAAGTCAAAAATAAGTGGGGAAAACCCGGTACCTCTATGAACACAACTACAAAACACTTTTCACACAAGTAAAAGCAGATCTAACGAATTGGAAAAACATCAATTGCTCGTGGCTAGGTCGAGCTAATATAATAAAAATGACAATTTTACCTAAATTCAATTACGTATTTAGTCCCATGCTAATCAATCTACCAAAAAAATTACTTTATGGAGCTAGAAAATATAGCAACAAAATTCATTTGGAAGAACAAGAAGTCCAAAATGTCAAGGGAATTAATGAAAAGCAATGCTAGGGAAGGTGGCCTGGCCGCACCAGATCTTAATCTGTACTACAAAGCAGCAGTCATCCAAACTGCCTGGTACTGGCTGAGGAACAGAGCAGTGGATCAGTGGAATAGACTGGGTACAAAAGACTCAGTAGTCAAAGATTATAGCAATATACTGTTTGATAAGCCCAAAGACCCCAGTTTTGGGGATAAGAACTTACTATTTGATAAAAACTGCTGGGAGAATTGGAATATAGTATGGCAGAAACTGGGCATAGACCATCATCTAACACTGTACAATACAGACTATGAATGCTGCTAACAATTCACATTTATATAGAGTTCGGGGCTTGAAATCAGGAAAAATTATCTGCCTGAGTTCAAATCCGGCCTCAGACACTAATTCTGTGACCCTAGTCAAGTCACTTAACCCTGTTTGCCTCAGTTTCCTCACCTGTAAAATGAGCTGGAGAAGGAAATGGCAAAACACTCGGTATCTTTACCAAGAAAACACCAAATATTGGGTCATGAAGAATCGGACAGGACTGAAAGGTCTGAATGACAATTGCAGTTTGTTGCTCACAACAACAGTTCAGGGAAAGGTATCCCCACTTTACAGATGAGGAGACTGAGACTCAATTAATCTCCCAAAGCCATACAGCTAAGAAGTGGTAGACACCAGATTTTCCAAGTCTTGTAATGATTTGTTGAAGAGTGTAAAGGCAAGGAGGAACTAGGAACTCTGAATTAAGTCTCTCACCATGCTGCTGAATAGAGTGTGACTTTGGGCAAGTAATTTCCCTTCTCTTCGCCTCTGTTTCACCATCTATAAAACAGCATTAACAATATGAGCACTACCCACATCACAGGATTTCCTGAACCCCTACCCCTTTCTGATGTATCCTGTGACCCTCCCAGAGCAAAGACCACACACAAATCATACCCAGGGCAAGCACAGGGAACTTCTCGTTTTAAGCAATTATTCTTGTTAACTGGGTGCTAAAACTCTGTCTCCTCTAGGATGGTGAGAAAAAACAAAACAAAACAAAAAAACCAACCTGCAAATACTGTCATCTCCCCCCTAAATCCTGCTCCCTGGAGCAAAGCTCCAGTCATCCAGGCCTAGTTACACGTCTGTTCTCAGGTCCAATGTGCTCTTTTATTTTTATTTTTCCTCTCCCTGACAATGAAACCCGCTGCCAGATGAGAAATCACACTTAGGCCCAATGACTACTAAGGCTTCAGAAATGAGAGGTTTGTTTCTTCACTGGGGACAGAGCCTTCAGCTAGGCTCTAGGCTCGAAGATCTAAGTAAACAGAATTTCAAGGATGAGCCCAAGGCGGGAGAGGGGGGCCACCCCTCCTTACTGTCCCCCCCTCAAAAATCAAGACTGGCATTTTCTTTGGTCCTATCAGTTTCCTCCCTGCCCTAGACGCCGACACCCACCCCCCGACTCCCAAACCAGTCACTTCCCCTCTGACTTGAGTCCAGAGGCCATAGGGGTGACAGAGGAGGGAAAATGACTTGCCCAATGTCACACATCAAGTGCCATTCTCTACTCATTCCCCAGCCTAACCCAGGGAACCCCCTCCCCTCCCACCTGGCTCCTCTAGCTGGGCTGAATTTGTTCTTGTCACACATTTTTCCAAGTTCCTAATGAGCTGTTAATGAGCTGTCAGCTAATTATGCAAATTGAGTGGGGGAGGCTGGTGGAGCTGCTGTTTCCTCAGGGCGTTAGGAGAAAGTGAGAAAGAATAACAGGATCCTCCTCTCTCGCTCCAGTTTGGCTGATCCTCAGCCCTCCGCCTTAGGAGAGGCGACCGGGGTTAAACAAGGACTGTCCCCACTTTACAGATGAAGCACCCAAGACTTGGAATGCACAAAAATGTCCAGCGCCCATAACCATGGCAGCAAGTGAGCATCCGAGATAAGACTAGAGAGTAGACTGAAGGCACAAGGGAGGTTTGACCCCTGGAAGAGAAGATTTGTGGTCTCAGTCCTCAGTTTTGGGGTGTTGAATGTAAGAAGAGGGATGGCAGAATCCAGGTGGGAGGCCATGAGACCAGAAACAACTTCCTAACAATGAGAGTAGTCCAATAATGCCATGGAATCCCTTGAGAGGCAGTGAGCTCCCCTCTTCTGGATGTCTAAAAGTAGAGGTGTCCCCTTCCCGGGGGATTTTCGAGAGATCCTTGCTGTTCAGCTCAACAGCTCTGAGGTACCTTTCTGCTTTAAGGCTCTTCCTGCAGGTTAACCTTCAGTTCCTTTGTACCTGGTGATGAGCGCAGTGGGGAGACAAGTTAGCGGGAAGTCAAGAGGTTTGGGTTCTGGTTCCAGTTCAACTCCAATTCAATGGGTGACCTTTGGGCAAGGCAGTTCCTGGACCTCTTTCTTGGTCATCTCCAAACACATTGATCCTATAACCTGGATTTTCAAGAACAGCTCTGATGTCGAGAAAAAAAGAACCCACTTTAGAGGATATTTTGCAAAACCAGTATGGATTTCATTGATCTTTTGTTCTGATACCAATGGGAGCAGCCACAGGTACCAACTGAGCTCATTGAGTCATTTGAGGAGAGAATCAATCAATGAGCATTTATTAAATGACTACCGTGGGTCAGGCACTGTGGAGGCTCTGGGCTATTTATACAAAAGCCCCTCAAGAGGCTTACAATTTAATAAACAGGAAAAGATGAAACACTGATAGAATATTGGTCTTAAAGGTCCCTTTTCTAAACTTTAGTTTTCACATCCGTAAAATGGGGAAAGTGACTCCTGGGCCCAGGAGTAATTATACTCTAAGTCCTAGCTGTTTACTCAGAATTGGGATAGGGAAGTGTCCCCTGGAGAAACAGCACAGTAGGAAGTTAGCTATGGAGGAGGAGACAGAGGGTCCAGAGCTAGGTCACCCAAAGACTCTTAAACCCAAGCTACAAATACTGTGTTGTGATGATTGCCTGATTGACTTCCAGGATATTGTAACGCTTTAAAAAATTTGAGAGACATAGTTTCTGGGAAATTTAATAATTTTATTAATAAGGCCAGCAGGTTATTAATAAAAGGATGATCATTTGGCTGTCCCTCTTAGAATAAAGACAATCATGGCAGGGCTCACAGTTTATATACCCTTTGAAACAGTAGGTGATCAGTGGGGTTCAGAGTAACCCTGGCACAGAGAAATTATTTCTGCTCAGATCAGCCTTGGGCTAGCTAGACAAAAGGATCTATTTCCACCCAAGTTTGAGTAGAACACAATGGACTTTCTCACACTACATTAAAGTCTTTGCAAAGTTGGGTGAGATCTCTGACCAAGTTCTAGTTTGAGGAGAGTTCATGCAATCTCATTATCAGTAATGTCTTACAAGAAAAACTCAACTTAAAGTCAGGATTTTGGAAGAAGAGGGGGGAGCTCTGAATCTTCCCAAGCTATTATTAACCATTTCTCACAAGATGTTTTGGCATTCAGCTTTTGGGGGATAAAAGTACTGTGGAGAGAGGGAAGCGTTGCTGTCTGGATATTGTGAGACCTGCACCTTCATTTAGGACACAACCATGGAAACCAAAGGCACAGCATCTGAGATATGGATATATACACACACTTATACACATACATATACAGATATACATTAGGTGATTAATAAATGCATATTTCTTGATCCAGCTCAAGGGTAGGGCTTTCCTGTAGATAACTGAGGGAGATGGATAGGGATTTAGAAGAAACCAGCCAGGAGAGAAAGGGATGAAGAGTCCCAGAAGGCCAGAGCAGAGATGTCATTCTAAGCTCATGTCCTTCAGCCCAATCTTCCTCCCCCTCCTCCTCCTCTTCCTCTTGTTCTTCCCCCTTTCTCTCTGTATTCATCGGCACCCATTAGCATTTTTCAGTTTTATTGTATTTTCTTAAATTATTTGTGTGTAGTTTTCAACATTCACTTCTATAAGTTTTAAATTTTCTCCCCCTCCCTCCCCTCTCCCTCCCCAAGATGACTTGCAATCTGATATGGGCTCTACACATACATTCCTATTAAACACATTTTTATGTTAGTTATGTTGCATAGAATTATAATGAATGGGGAAAAACATGAAAAAGAAAAAAAAACAAAAAAGAAAATAGCCTGCTTTGTTCTGCATTCTGATTCCATAGTTCTTTCTCTGGATGTGGACGGTATTTTCCATCATGAGTCCTTTGGAAATGTTTTAGGTCCTTGCATTGCTGAGAAAGGGCTATCAAAGTCAGTCCTCGAACATTATGGTTGCTACTATGTATAATGCTCTCCTGGTTCTGCTCCCCTCACTCAGCATCAGATCATATAAGTCAAGAAGAGACTTAGAGGTCATTTAATTCAACCCCTCACTTTATAAATGAGAAAACTGAAGACCGCAAGGTCAACGGCTGGTCATCAGATCCAATCCTGAATCTTAGGCTTGTCTCCGCTGCATCATGCTTTCTGACTTTTCCTTTCATTCAGGCCTTACATGTTTCTCTTAAGCAGCATGTAACCCTTCTATAACCCAGAGTGGGACGATGCCCACTAATAAAATACTCCTCATTCCCCCACTCTTCTTTGGGAACTGTCCCTTAGTATTACAGATCCAGAGCTGGAAGACCACCTAGTCCACAGTCACATTTTACAGATGAGTAAACTGAGGTCTGCGGGGTCAGATGACTTAGCGGAGGTCAGCCAGGTGCTAAGCACTAGGAGCAGAGTTAGTGCCCTCTCTACTATACTGTGTCTGGACTGGAGGAGAAGGAAGACTGGCACGGACAGGACCAGATGCTATTCATAGGAGGAAAGGATTTTAGATTTAGAGCAAGAAAGAATTTCAGAGTCCAGTTCCCTCCCCCCCCCCCCACCCTTTTTTTAAACATGTGAAGTGACTGAAGGTCAAAGCTGAGCTGACTTGTTTGGAATCTCATAGGCGGCCCCTGGCAAAGCTGGGGATTCTGATAGGGAGCCTTTGACTCCAGCTCTGGCCTCCTTTCCTTGCCCTGTGCCATGGTCCCTGCTTCTCCTCTCCCATCTGGGGCCTGTGTCCTTTGCCAGGCCTGGCCAGGCTCGGTTTGTCACTGGCCTCTGCCCTCTGCACAGCTGGACTTTTTTCAAGGCCCCGTCCCAGGGGCGGCAAATGCTTCAAGTCTGGGGCTGCTTCTGATTGGTCACTTTAATTGGAAAAACACACAAGCAAATGAACTCTGGGCAGCTGCGGGCAGTGCCTGAGCCCCTTGAGAAGGGTGAAGATTTGGCTGCCATCCCTCGGCCACTGCCGGAGGGATGGGTGGGGATATTTATCTTCGTTTGTGCAGGCTCTCCTCTCAGCACCTGCCCCCTAGTACTCTCCTCTACCAGTTTGTAAAATTCCACACAAACCACCTCCGAGCAAAGGTACCCAGGCTGGACATGAGCTGGGATCCATAAAACATGAGCCTCTGCCAGACAGTGGCCAACAGCTATGGTCCATGGCTCAGGCTTCTCCACCAGCTGCTACCCCAGGACAGGGCACCTGACAAGGCAATAACAGGGGAGAAGATTGTTGCTGCTGCTGCTCTTTGGGGCTAGAACTGCTGCTGCTGCTGGCTCGGAGGGACAGGCAGCAGCAGTCCGGGCTCCCAAGCCTCAGGGCAGCTCACAAATGGGGCCAGATTTTGGATCTCCTCCCCTTGGCCTGTGACTCTCCATAAAACCTCCAAAGAGCATCTGAAGTCTCCCATGGACATGTTGGAGGCGGCCTTCTCAGTCTGTTTTTTTTTTTATATTCCCCATTTGTCTGCTGTGTTTCATTTCAAAGACACCCATGCATTCAGCATTTACTCCAAGCAAGGCACTTCGGATTTTAATTTTTATTTAAATTATGTTATTTCATCTAGGCTTGTTTTCACTGATACAGAGAGTTCCTCAGATGGAAAGAACACCCCCAACTTGTTTTGTAGCTTATAGTCATAGGGAGCTGCTTGGGCTCAGAGAAGTTAAGCAGTGACTGGCCCAGGGTCATACACCCAGCGTGTGTCAGAAGGTAGTACTCGAACCCAGACCTTCTTGGACTCTAGGTGAACTCTCAGTCCCCTAAACCAGACTGCATCTTTGGATACAGGAGGACAAAAACAATCAAACAACCCCACCCTCAAGGGGCTTTCTTTCTACTAAGGGAGAGGATAAAATATACAGAAAACAAAACCAAACACTCACAATTACATAAAGGTTTTCAAAGTGATTACTTATATCATCTCTTATATTATTTGTTTATATCATACATGTAAGTGCATCTATAACGGTGCCATACATTATATGTTACATAATTATATTATATTATTATTCATTATGTTATTTTTGTTTATTTATTATTTTATTCATTTATTATATTATTTACTTAGTTGGTAAAAGCTACTACTGCACATTAGGAAGAAAAATTTTTTTTTGCTTTTTGGAGGGTAATTGGGGTTGAGTGACTTGCCCAAGGTCACACGGCTAGTTTTTGTGTTAAGTGTCTGAGACTGGATTTGAACTTAGGTCTTCCTGACTCCAGGGCCAGTGCTCTATTCACTGTGCCACCTAACCGCCCCTTGGAAAATAATTTTCAATGTTTAAAATGTACCCATTACATGGAAAAGCAAACTTGACCTTTTGAGTAATCTTCCAACCAGAGACTGAAATGACCTGATAAAAGAAATCAGATTCACCTTTTCTTCAGCTTTTAAGATTGAGAGAGTCATAGCAGCAAATGGCCTTTCCGAGCCAAGTCAATGCAAAGCAATGAATGAGGAAACTGGGGGTTAAGGGAGGACCCTAGTAACTGTAGGGATTATGGAAAACTTCATCTAGGAAGTGGCCGAGCCTTAGAAAGGGCCAACAATTCCAAGAGAGAGAGATGAGGAGGTACTTTGCGGTAGGAAGAGGGAACAGAGACACAGCAGCAAACTGCAGACCCCTCCATTCTCTCTGTATGATAGACCCAACCTCTTTTCTGATCACAGACACCTTTGTCCATGCTCTAGCTCATTTATGGCCTCCTTGCACCTTTCTGTTGACCTTCAATTCGGGGTCAGGAAGTCCTGACCCTAGAGCATGGCCCAGAGATCATATTGGTGTTAAAGAGTCAGGATTTTCTAGCATGACTAGGTTCCCATCTCTGAAAGCACCACTCTATTTCCCTATTGCTACCTAGTCCACCCTCTTCCTCCTACTTAACCATGGGCCTAGCTCAGTGTCTATCTTCAAAGCTTGTCTAGGTCTTGATAGTGATTGAACCAACTTCCCATTGGTACAAAGATCTCAGAGCAGTCAGTCAACAAGCATTTGCTTACTGTCTGCCTGGCACTGGGCTGAGTGGACAAGAACAGCCTCTGTCCACAAGAGCACACATTCTAATGGGAGACACAAATATAGAAATAACTGGGTACATACATAGAGAAAGAGTGGAAAGTAATTTCAAAGGGGAGGGCACCTACAGGGTTGAGAAAGGCCCCCTACAGAAGGGTAAGCCCCCTCAAATCTACAGAAGGCCAGATTTTAATTCAGTCTGAAAGGAAACCTAGAAAACAGAAGCAGAGATGAGGAGTGAGAAGATTCCAGGCATAGGGGAAAGCCATCACCAAAGTACAGAGAAACACTGTGTGTGAGTGACAGCAAGTAAACCGAGGAAACTGGATCGTGGTGTGTAGGGTGGGAAAGGGATAAAGACTGAAAAGACAGGAAGAGACAGGATTGTAAAGAGTTTTCCATGCAAGGGGGCTTTCCATTTGATCCTCGAGATAATAGGGAGCCATCAGAACTTAGTGAACAAGAGGGGTGACATGGCCAGATACATGCTTCAGGAAGCTCACTGTAGCCGCTGAGTGGAGATTGGGTTGGAGTTGGGAGAGATCTGGGGCAAGAAATTAATTCGTCTCACCTGCAAGAACTCAGACTTGAATTTGGGACTAGGTTTGTGTGAATGAAGACAAAGTGACTTCTGAGAGAGATATCGTCAAGGTAGGAGCAACAAGATTTGGCGATGGAGAGGTTGTTGGATAGGAGTGAGAAGGTGTAGCTTTTAAGTGTTGGAACTGGGGGCATTAATTGGTTAGGATTTCAACAAGCAGAAATGTTGAGAGGATGAGGAGGAGATTAAACGAACAAAGATTCAGGGGTCATGAGTGCCAGGACATTTCTGGAAAAATAACAGTTTGGTTTGAGCTGGAGTGTGGGGTACAGAGAAGGAAAGAATCCTACAAAAGGCCGGGAAGGTAAGCTCAAGGCTAAAGCCCTGAATTCCAGGCTAAAAACTTCCTATCCATTCAGATCTTCTCCTTGGCATTGAAACACTTGGTGTCTATGCAAGCTTCGGAGAAAATACTCCAAAAGAAATATTCAGGGAGATACATGAATTGCTTCCAAAATGGGATAACACGTTTACTTCTTGCTCCCACTTCCTCTAATACCACCACCCCCAAAAATCAAAAGAGAAATTAAACAAAACATATTATCTCAAACCTATGATAATTCACCTGCATGATCTCCTTGGAAGGGAGAGGGGAGATCCCTCAGTCTGATCCAGGACAGATCAGGGCAGCAGAAAGGCACCAAGGCTGCTCATAATAAGAGAACCAGGGACTCCATGCTATTAGCCACGAATGGCATTCTGAAATGGCTTCTTTCTTTTTTTTCCTTTTCTTTCTTTTCTTCTTTTTTTTTTCTTTTTGGGCAAATCCCAAAGACATTGCTAAGATTTACATTTTCAAATATATGCTGACCTTTTTTCCTCCTCCTTTGAGTTCATTTGTCATCAGGAGGTAATTGAATCAATATATTTCCCGATCAGCCCCAAGATTGAATAAGGTCATGGGAAGCCATGTGTGGGCATTAGGCGTCATTATTTTCCCCGAGAATGAGCAGCCTCGGCCCGGACCATTCCAGGCGCCAAATGAAATTCCATTAGATTCTATTACACTTTTACAATTATAGAGACGTCCCGATATTACACGCGGAATGAAGTCATAATAAAAAAGCCCAGAGGTGTATTACAGAGGAATGGGCACACTATTTTTCTAGTTAAAAACTTGATGAAAGGCGTTCAGCTCCTTTCTGGCTGCTGGGATGTGACCTTGTTCGGTAAGCCCCCTCAAACCTTTGTTCCTCCTCTCTCCTGTCCCTGAGCCTTCATTTTGAAGAGACTCACCCCAGGCTCTTGGGTCAATTTTCCTCCATCTCCCATGGCCTGCTCTGGGAGATGGCAGAGGAGCTAATGGTGCCTATACCTAGACAATGGATGCCAAAGGAAGAGTGGCTGTACAGAGTACATAAGTGCACATAAGTACATAAGTGTTCAGTGTGATCAGAGAGTTGCATGAGCAAGATTGTAGGTTGAGGGGTAAGTGTGTGCCTGAGTATGCAAAGCACAAGGGGATGGAGGGGAACACAAGCCATATTGGTCATGGATGAGTGTCTCCAGGGTATGTAGGTACCCAGCCTCCACTCTCTTTCTTCTCCAATCTCTTGGAGCCATTGACAAAGAAAATTTCATGATGCATAGATCTATTCATGTCTCATCTATTTGTGTCTTTTTCCCCCCAGTTGTTAAGTGAGTATTTATTTGCCTGGCGTTTCAGCTGTCCCCCAATCCGGCACTCTCTGAGCTTTCTAGTCTTATCCCTCCCCTCCATTTCCTGTAGGTTGTAGCTGAATTCATCATGAACCATCTCACATTTTGTGCCCTGGTTCTTAGTGTTCTAGGAATGTCTTTCCTCTCCTCCCTCACAGTAAGAAGCAATCAGAGTGTCAAACGAAACAAGGGTCCTCTGAACTGCACATAATCCTTACATGTTGACTAGGAAAACCATATATTCACATTATCTGCATTCCAATGTATTTTTCTTTCTTACGTTAAATATTTCCCAATTGCATTTTAGTCTGATTCAGATCACCCTAGGAAGTGTTGTGTGACACTGAAGAGCACGTTGACAATTCTGGTGTAGGATATGGAGTCCTGGTCTTGAATCCCTAGTTGATATTAACTTGGTGACTATGGGGCAAGTCAGTGAATTTCTCTGACTCTCAGTTTTCTCAACTCTAAAATGGGGATAATAAGTCCCTGGCTCACTGTGTTGTCATGAGGATTAAATGAAATAATGTATTTAAACCAGTTGTCAAACCTTAAAACACTATAAAAATGGTAGTTAATATTATTAAGGGTACGGGATTAAACCTGTGATTTCATTGGTGTAGAAAATTCCCAGGGAAGGAAACTCCCTCTTGCCAACTGAGTGATATCTTACAGACATGTAAAATTGCCACTGAGTTGGAGGTTTCCTATTCCTGATGTTCCCTATTTTACATTCTGCGGTCTAAGAGAGAGAGATGAGGAGGCGCTTTGTGGTGGGAAGAGGGAACAAAGACACATCCACGAAAGGTGGGATGCAGACCGCTCCATTCTCACTTACAGGACACACCCAACCTCTTTTCTGATTACAAATGCCTTTGTCCATTAATAGTATGCTCTAGCTCATGTATAGCCTCCTTGAATCTTTCCTTTGACCTTCAATTCTGGGTCATTGAATGTTCTGTGTTAGAGTGTCACACTGTTCCAACATTTAATGTCCTGTCTCCTAAAGTCCCTCCCAGGTCTGACAGTCTCTAGTCTATGTTCTAAGGTCACTTCCAGTTATGACATTTTGGGACATTCTATTTAGAAGAGGGTGGAGCTCTGATCCTGGAGTCAGGAGGACCTGAGTTCAAAATTGACCTCAGACACTTAACCCTTTCTAGTTGTATGACATTAGGTAAATCACTTAACCCCAACTGCCTCCCTCCAAAAAAAAAATAGAAGAGAGTGAGTTCATGGTAGACTTTGGGGGACTAAGGGAGGTTTTCAAGAGATGGTTGGTGTTGAACTGGAGATTAGAAGATGAACAGACTTTAGAGAGATGTGGGAAGGGCATTCTAAGCTGAAGGAACAACATGAGTAAGCAGACATGGGGATGTACAAGGTCCATTGGAGGAGACTGATCAGGTAAGGATATAGAGAATGTAGAAGACACTTGTAGGAGACAAAGGTGAAAAGTGTAAATTGTGGCCAATCTATGAAAGGCTTTGAATGCTAGGAAAAGGAGTTTGTATTTTATCACCTAGGCAATAGTGAGCCAATAAAGGTATAAAAGGAGAGGAAATTATTTCTGTGGCTCTTTGAAAGAGGGTCAGAAGAGGGAGACACAGCATGGAGGCAGCTGAGCAGGCTATTACAACAGCCCAGTCAAGAGGTGCTGTGAGCCCCCGGGAGGGTATGGCTATGGGAGAGGAAGGAAAGGGATAGATGCTAGAGATATTAGGACAGCGGAATTCACAGGATGTGGTAGCTGGTTGGATACAAGGAGAGAAAGACTCAAAGGTGACCTTGAGGGTAATGAAATGGTGACTCTGGAAGGACTAGGTGCATCATAGTGTCCTACGATGGGAAAAGGTAAATTAAATCTGATTCGTGTTCAAACGCTACAGAAGCAATATATTGCAATGAGCAGACAGCCTGTCTCAGAGCCAGGGAGATCTGGATTCAAGTCTTCCACTATATTATGGGCTATGAGACCCTGGGCAGATCACTTCTCCTTTCACTACTCTAGGCAATTCTCTAAGGTTGTGCCTTTCAATGATGGCAAAGACCTGCATCAGAAGAAGGAGTTTCCTTGCCTGGGAGTTCCCTGTAACAGTGAAATCACAGGGTCAGTCCCCATCTCTAACCCTCATTGGCCACCCTTTTTGGGGTGGATCAATGGACGGAAATTGCATGTTTCCAAAAACTTCCTAACACTTAACAATGAAAAGGGTTGGCTTGGTAGTTAATGAGTTCCCAGTCACTGAAGATTTCCTTACTGTTAGATGGTCATTTGTGATCCTCTAGAGCAGGAACAGCTAGGTGGTGCCATAGTGCACAGGGAATCAGGCCTGGAGTCAGGAAGACTCATCTTTCTGAGTTCAAATCCGGCCTCAGACACTTACTAGTTGTGTGACCTTGGGAAAGTCACTTAATCCTATCTGCCTCAGTTTCCACATTTATAAAATGAGCTGGAGAAGGAAATGGCAAACCACTCCAATATCTTTGCCAAGAAAACCCCAAATAGGGTCCTGGAGAGTCGGACTAAATAGAGCAGGACTTTCTGTCACAGTCTTCTTATTGGGCAGTCTGATGAAACCTATGGACCCCCTCTCAGAACCATATTTTTAAACACATAAAATAAAGTGCACAGGATTACAAATGAAGCCAATTCTATAGTGATACAGTCAGTGGCACAATGGTTGAATACTGAACTTGGAGTCAGGAAGAACTGAATTCAAATCCAGCTTTAGACATTTACTGGTTATGTGACCCTGGACAAATCATTTAACATCTCTTAGACTCATTTTTTTCATCTGTAAAATGGGGGTGATGACAGCATCTACCTCAGAGGGCTGATGTGAGAATCAAATAAGATTGTGTGAGTACAAAGCTATGCAAACCTTAAAAAATTGTGTAAACACTAGCAATTGCGAGTGTGTTTTTAAGTTCATAAACTCAAGGTGAAGAACCCTTCCTAGAGAGGATATTCCTACTCAAGAATATCAGCCTCTGAGCTGACTTCTACCCAGTTCATTCTTTCATCAACTGGCTTTTTTTTTAAGTGCCTACTAGGTACAAGGGTGAAAAGGAAAGCCACTAAAACAACTCCTGCCCTCAAGGGCTTACATTCTAAGGGAGTACCTATCATTTGGTGAAAGGAAATAACTAGAATTAGAGCTAATAATCTTTAAATTAGCACTCGGCACTTTCTATCTACTCTTTTGAATTGTTCATTATCTTTCCGTGTGTGTGTGTGTGTGTGTGTGTGTGTGTGTGTGTGTGTGTGTTTTTCTCCCTGAATGGACTTGAGGCTCCAACCAGCGGGGACTCACATTTGTCTCATTCATCTTTATCTTCCCCACAGCTCCCCCAGGAGGGTACCCTGAGGACTCTGCTTGGGAAATGGTTGTGGATTAAGTGACTGAGTGAAAGGATATTAAATTTGTATTTGCAAGCATTTGCATGTCCTTAAAGGAGCCCTTGCTCTAACTAGGGTATTAGGCTTCTTATAATGGATACTCCAAACAGGTACCACTTGTTTTATTAGGTAGAGGATACCTAAAGTAGTGGAACGGGGAAATCAGGTGGAAGGGTGGGGTTGGGGCGTGTCAAGGCCTGGGAAAGAAACCCTAGTCTCCAGACATCCTTATACAAATTCAGCAGGGCTATCTCTCAGCCTGGAGTGGAGGAGTTCTTAACTTGGGGTCTGTGACCTTGGCTTTTCAGTCATGTCCGACTCTTTATGACCCCATTTGGGTTTTTCTTGGCAAAAATACTGTAATGATTTGCCATTTCCTTCTCCAGCCCATTTTACAGATGAGGAAACTGAGACAAACAGGGTGAAGTGCCTTGCCCAGGGTCACACAGCTAGTGTGTGTGTGTGTGTCTGAGGCCAGATTTGGACTCCTTCTCCAGTCTGATAAACTCTATTTCAATGCAATTGCAATTTGTAATTCTATGTATTTCATTTTATGTATTAAAAAACATTATTTTGAGAAGGAGCCCACGTGCTTTCCCAGACTGTTAAAGGAGTCCATGGGCTTCCCTGAATTGCTAAAAGCAACCAAAGCTCACACAAAAAAGGTGAGGAAGGCCCGTTGTAGAGGAAACAACATTAACTGTGGTATCCAAGGACCTGGATTTAAATCCTCACTTGGTCCTGTTGCTTCTTCTAGCTGTGTGATCTAGGATAAATCCCCGTGCCTCTCTGAGACTCAGTGTCCTCAGCTATAAAATGAGGGGGGCGAGCTCAGCAGCCTCTGGGGTCCCCTGCAGCTCTGCATCCCATGATCTGCTCACTCCCTAAGCTACAAAGAGCCTACCCTAGCGCCACTCTCCTGGAGCAGACCTCCCTCTCAGGGGATCGCTTCCTCTGGTCCCCAGCTCAGCAGGTAATGATTTACTGGGGGCCTCGTGCCCCTATCTCCAGCTTTCACCCACTGAGAAGTTAGCACAGCTGCTAAATTACCCGGCAAATTACTTCCAAATGACAGAAAACAATGCAGGTAGTGGGGTGGCAGGACTCCCTCCTCCTCCTCTGGCTCATTTATAAGAGCCATTCCCAGAGTCTTAATTACAATCTGGGCCCCAGCCAGAGTCACCTGGCCCTCATCAGTCACCTCTGCTGCCATGGTCGGAGAGCAAATATGAGAGTTTTGCTCATCTGTAGGTTGTGGCAGGGACTGGAGGCAAGAAACTATTCCCAGTGCCCCAGAGACCTTCACCTTCCTCTGGCCCAAAGCCTTGACCCCATAGCCCCCTTCCTCTGATCCAAAGACCTCCCTTAGGTCAGCCCCCACAGTGAGACCTAGAAGCCAGAGTTTCTTCCTTTTTCCAAGCAAGCCTCTCTGGCTAGCTTAGAGCTCATTGTCCCCAAACGAGAGTCAGACTTTTCATTTCAACCTAGTTGAGAGTCCAGGAGCCTCAACCTATGACCCACAGGCTTTCCCTTGAGCAGGAGGGAAATAGCGTTGACTTTGGATTAAGGAGACCTTCGTTCCAACCCCAATTCTGTTACTTACTAGGAGTCAATAGCGTTGTTCTCTGGAGACAGAGGACTTCATTGAGGTGCTTGAATCAGTTGGAGTCTGGGGTACCTTCTAGAAGATTCTTTATCCTATGATTCTACCTGTTTGACATTGGGAAAATAACTTCCCGTCTCTAAGCCCCAGTTTCTTAATCTGCTAAACAAGGAGATTAGATGAGATTGTCTATAATAACCTTTTCAGCTCTAAATTTGAGGATCCTATGTCCTTGGAATTCAAAGCCTCCTCTTTCTGGAATAGAATCTAATTCTATAATCTAGACTTCATAGTCCAGAACCCTTTCTCTTTGTCCACCTTCAAAGCCCACCTTCAATTTAAGAGCTCAACGCCCCCTCTCTCTACCCTAGATCTTCCTCATTCTTGACTGGAGCTCAGATCCTAGAGCCTAGGGCTCAGAACCCAAAGATCCTTCCTAGAACCCAGAACATTTATGGCCTGGAGGTGACCCTGGCTTCTCAAAGACCACCAAGGAAACCCAAGCTCTCGAGTGTTCCCAAGCTGAAGAGCTTGAGAGCTATGCTGTGTGATGCTGGCTCTGGGATTCAGACAACCTGGATTTAAACCTGGTTCTGCCACTTACTACCTGGATGAGTTTGAGCAAATTACCTTGTCTCCCTGGGCCTCAGTTTCCTCATTTGTAAAATGAAGGGTTTAGACTAGGGGACCTCTGAAGTCCCTTTTAAGTTTAAATCTGTGAGCCTAGTCTATGAACCTATGAAAGGCTTCCAGTGGAGGTTGACAAGGAAATTGGATCTCTGCTGTCCAAGAGCCAGCTTAGTCAAATTTAGGGAGTCTCATCTCTTAGATTAGTCACTGAGTGGTGAATTGTTTTGGCTGTAACAACTCATTAAGACCATCTACTAAGGCATGAGGAGAAAGGTAGAGATTTTCGTTGGTCTTCTGAAAGTGTATGCAGAGATGAATAATGGATATTTCATGTAGAGAGGTATATATGTTACTTTCCATGTGTCTAGTCCCCACACAGTCTCCATGCATGTGCATAGTCAGAAGGAAACCTTATGCCTTGTGTTCAAGATGTGGTCATTCACAGCTTTGACTGGGGAAAAGAAAGGGGAAGTGAATGTTGGAACATCGTGGGCAAAGATGCCTAGAAGGAGTGGAGAAGGAGATATTGAGAGGCCAAATATTAACCAGGTGAGGAAGGACTTCTGTCATTCAGGAAGCCTTGGGTCAGACTGTGGCTAGCTTAGAGGTATCTCAAAATTAAATTTCTGTGTCCTGTAAAATGATCATTTCCCTGTGAAGTGGTCTCATTTCACCATTTTTCTTTAAATTGCTTGGAAAGATCTTTTGAGAAAAAACATCTCTGTCTTTGGGTGAGTTAAGGAGAAAGAGAGGTGGTGGTACTACCATCTTTGGCTCTGGTCAGACCACAATGGTGGTACCATGTCCAGTTGTGGTACCCCAAACCCTCCTCTCTTCCCTATTTCTGTTGAAGGTACCACCATCCTTCCCTTCTCCCAGGTACATAATTTCGCCATTTTGCCAACTTCTCACTCACCATCATTCCATACCTCTAATCAACTGCCAAAGCTTGTTGTTTCTACCAACACACCATCTCTCACATCTAGGCCCTAATCACTTCTGGTCTAGATAATTTTAACATCTTCTTAAGTAGTCTCTCTGCTTTGGATCTTTCCTCAGTTGAGTTCATCTTTCACACTTTTGCCAAATCGACTTTCTTTAGGTATAGATCTGACCATGTCATTCCCCTACTCAATCAGCTCCAATGCCTCTCTAATTGTCCCTAGGATAATTATGAATGCCTTTGTTTAGCCCTTCGAAACCCAGTTCCAACCTAGATTTTCTATCCCCTTGAACATAACTCTCCTCCACACTCCATGATCAAAAGGAGTTTTCACTCTGTTCTTCATGGGACACTTTACCTCCAATTTCTTCTAGCCTTCACACAGGCTATCTCCCATGCTTGAAATGCCCTTCCTCCTTCCCTCTGCCTCCATCTCCCTTCAAGTCAAAGTTCATGCACCATAAACTTCTATGTGAAATTCTTCCTGATTCCCCAACCTGCTGCCAAACCATCTTGTATAGAACTTTCTTATGTTTCTTTGTGTTTTTTCTCTTTATGTTTATTCTAGATGTCCATGTCTATGTACTTGCTGTCTCCCCCACCCCTCCCATTAGACTCCTTGGGAGTAGGGATGTGAATTTCTTTGTAGTTGTATTTCTTTCTTTTAATTTTAGCGCCGCGTGAGACACAAAGTAGGTGCTTCAAAAAGGCTTGTTGACTGATTGATTGAAAAATACTGATAATAAGCAGAGGGGTAAAATAGAATGGGGAGAGGGCTGGGAGCCATGAATGCCATATGAGGATTGA
This sequence comes from Pseudocheirus occidentalis, assembly GCA_028646575.1. Classification (NCBI taxonomy): domain Eukaryota; kingdom Metazoa; phylum Chordata; class Mammalia; order Diprotodontia; family Pseudocheiridae; genus Pseudocheirus; species Pseudocheirus occidentalis. The sequence goes on along the minus strand of CM053601.1, from coordinate 152,485,890 downwards.
CTGAAGAAACTGTGCATATTTAACCTTGAGAAGGGGGTGGCTAGGAGGTGCAGTGGGTAGAGTGCCAGGCCTAGAGGCAGGAAAATTCATCTTCCGTTCAAATCTGGCCTCAGACACTTCCTAGCTGGGTGACCCTGGACAAGCCACTTAATCCTGTTTGCCTCTGTTTCTTCATCTATAAGCTGAGCTGAAGAAGGAAATGGCAAGGGGTCAAGGAGAACCGAAAATGACTGAACAACAACAAACCATGAGTGTGTACATAGGTGGGGAGAAGCAGGAAGGAGAAGTGGAGGCACCACCATTATCTTTAGGTGTTTGAACGATGGTTGCAGGGAATAGGAAGCAGGTTTGTGCTCAAGGCAGCTAGGCAGTGGACGGAGGTGTAGACTGGGAGTCAAGAAAACCGGAGTTCTAATCCTTTCTCAGACTCTTCAACTCACCTCTCCCATCCTAGGTCTCTTCATCTGTAAAATGTAAAGATTGAATGAGACTGTATGCATGCATACGCTCATGTATGTACACACACGCACGCACACACATGTATTTCCATGTATGTGCACATGTGTATATATGCACATAATGCAACACATGATATACTATGTTGTAATACATTACTGTATAGTTGATATGATGTGATGTGATGTCATAATATGTAATGTGATATGACATAACATGATATAGCATGATATGATATGTAATGTGACAGGACATGACATTAAATGACATGACATAACACAACATAACATAATATGGTTTTGGAAACCTTAAGCTGTATAAACACGAGTTATTGTTCTTATAACTGCACTCTTTGATCCTGGGCATAAAATCTAAGGGCAATGGGGCTCCTCATTAAGAAAAACATCCTGACAATTAGAGCAATCGCTAACATTCACAGCATTTTAAGGCTTGCCAAGCCCTTTCCCTAAGTTGCCTCATTTTATCCTCACAACGATTCTGGGAAGGAAGGTGCTATTATTGTGCCCATTTCCCAGATAAGGCAATTGAGGTAGACGATGAGGTTAAATGATTTATCCCGGTCACATTAGATTTGAATTCAGGTCTTCCTGACTCCAGGCTCAGTCAGTACACTGTACCACCTAGATGCCAAAATGAAAGGGTCTGGCTTGAAAGGTAGGGAGTTTTCCCATCACTGCACTTGTCAGGGATATGATAGAAACACTCAGTAAAATCTGAAGTCTTTTTCCGCCTTGAGATTTTATGATCCTATGAAAGGGGACTTCCAGGCCCAAGAGTAGGCTGCACTCTCCAGAGATCAGGTTGTTACATTTTCTGTGTGATCACTTGGAAATAGGCAAATGCTGTGATTTGGAGCTAGGCTTATTGCTTTGCTGATTGTCTAGACTTAAGAAAGTAGTGGAAAAATGTTAATAATGCGTATTATACTTATAAGTGTGCGCTATGTACTTTTTTTTCCCCTGGAAAGCTAGTTGTTAAAAGTTTACCAGCACACTCTTGCTTCCAGACCAGGCTAAGCAAGGGCAGGGGCCAGTGGCACACAGAGAAAGAGAGAGAGTAACCTCTGTCCATTGCTCCCAGTCCTCTAAAGCAGAATAATACTAATCTCTCTTCCATCTGTCCTCAAATACTCAAAGAGAATGATGTGCCAAGCCCTCCCCACAGTCTCCTCTTCTCCAGGCTGAACAGCACCAGTTGATTCTTTGATGCTACAGTTTTAGGAACTGGCTAATTTGGGAATTGCAGAGTGTAGGACAGGCCTGGCACTCAAGTGGGGTGGTGTTCTCAGGTGCACAAATGGATCTCCTTTCTGACCTGCAGTTACTCAGACTGACTTTGCTATCTGATCGGGAAGCTGAGGGCTGACCCTCAGAGTGGGTGGTCTCAAAGGGACAAGGCAGGGCAGGAGGTTGGTTTTGATGAGACCCTCAAGGACTCCAGGGCCCTGGCCCCTCAATGCCCTTTGCTTGTCTGGAAGCAAGGTTTTTAGAGGCTTAATGCCAAGAGGAATGGTTTAACCTGTCAGAAATATGGCACTTTGCTCATTAAAATGTTTGACCCTGTCTCATAAATGCCAGCTGGTGATCATAAGGACAAGGAAAAGTGGCGATGGAGGCTTTCCTAATGGGAGGGCCCCTGTGACTCATGAAGTGGGGGAGGGTCAGCAGTATAGTGAGCCCCATCTTAAAGGAATTCTGCCTGCTGAACCCTGGTAAGAACACAGTCCAACACCCAGAGCCCATGGAAACACTGACCACACAAACATGGAAGTCAGAGGCACAGGCCACACACAGTTTCAGACAACAGTCAGATAATGGTGGAAACACAGGTGAAAGAGTCACTTAGCTGTCACAGACAGAGACACTGTGACAGAGAGATGTCACAGAAACAGAGTGGTGACAGAGATTGCCAGATATGACAGCGACAGAAAAGGCTGGTGGTGACTGAGGCTCCAGGACAGAGGGTTGCCGAGGTACCCAAGAAGCAGGTATGGGGAGAGAGGTGGAATGAGTTGGAAGAAGGGTGGGAGGCCTGGGGACCCAGCCTAAGAGGGGTTAGTAAAGTCTTAAAAGGTGCTTTTGGCACCTGGGATACTTTGGCAATGCCTTCAGATGACAGCCATTCAATTCTCTAAGACCAAACTGTTTAGAGTCCCATCCACCCAACTTTTTCAGTTGTTTCTTTCAAGTTATTCTTCCTGTTAAAGCAGAATATTGTCCTTGAATATTTATGCTGGTCCCTCCAGGCACTTCTTGGATATGAATGCTTCTATTGGACTCTATTTCCTCCTGTCTACCCCCCTGATCCCACTCCTACTCACCTCAATTCAGTTCATTCCATAAATGTTTTCAGCACCAATAATGCTCAGAGCTGGGAATACAAAAATGAAAAAAAAATGGCACAGGATTTGCCTTCAGGGAGCTTACAGTATAATGAGGAGAGGGTATAACACATTGAAATAAATGTGATGCAAAGTAGACTGTGTCTAGGGCAAAGGGGTAAAGGAAAATCTGTTACTCCTGTAACAGTCTGTGCCCACAGTGGCGGTGGTAGTGGTAAGATCTCACAAGATAGAGGTAGCCCCCCTCCCTTGTCTCTGGAAGATATCTCCTCTACCTGACTGCCACCCATCTGGTAACATCTCCAGTGATCCAGTAAGTGAAAAGTGGTATTGACTTCTTACATGTAGCGTAGTACCTGGCACATGGTAGGTATTTATATATACACACACACACATACATACATACATACATATATATATACTTATTCTCTTCCCCCTTCCAAGGCTATCTCCCTAGCTTCATTCAGCTTTCCCTTATCTAATTCCAGGACTGTAATGAAAAAGTCTTGTCTCTCTTTTCAAGGTACCAAAATGTGATCCTTCCTGGTGTAGAAGACAGAAGTCCTACAGTTAATTTGTCACCTCAGCTCAAGACTCATTTGCATAAGGCTGTCCTCATTGGTGGAGATAGATTACTCAATACACTTAGCCTTTGTAGAACTTGGGAAAAGAGAAAGAGGATAGTCTTCTGGCTTCCAGGTTACAAAGAAAAGCCGTGCGATTCCAAATTCTCTTCAGGGAGAGATCCTGGAAGGGAGAGAAAGAATATGGGAAGAAGCTGATGTGTAGAGAAGCTAGCACTTCAGTCTTGGTCCTATCATCAGATTACTACACTAATGACTTCAGGGAATTTCCCCATGGGTGAGATCTGGGGCTCTCTTTGTCTCTCTCTCTGTCTCTCTGTCTCTCTGTCTCTCTCTCTCTGTCTCTCTCTCTCTCTCTCTCTTTCTTTCTCTCTCTCTCTCTGTCTCTCTCTCTTTCTCTCTCTCTCTTTCTCTCTCTGTCTCTCTCTGTCTCTGTCTCTCTGTCTCTGTCTCTCTCTCTGTCTCTCTCTCTGTCTCTCTCTCTGTCCCTGTCTCTCTCTGTCTCTGTCTCTCTGTCTCTGTCTTTCTCTGTCTCTCTGTCTGTCTGTCTCAGTTGGGCTGAGATCTCTCCTTCTCAGTGGGAAAGCTCATTCACTCTGCATTTTCTGATATATTTCTGAAATATACCTTCTCTGATGCCTGTTTGCTATGGGGTTGGATAAATGGGTTTATTTGTCATTCACTATGTGAGGTCTTTGTGGAACTGGCATTTGGTCAAGTCTTGCATATACAGCTTGAGGCACTCCTTCCCCATGAAAGGATAACAATCATGACCTCAGCTTGGGCCTAAAAATGCTGTTGCTGTTTGTCCATCATTCTCAGAGAGGACCAATGACATCACAGGGTGATGTCTTGACTTGAGAGTAAACTGGGCTTAAGTGAGGCAGAGTTGCACAAAGCTGTCAGCCTCACTTTCTCCTCCAGAGTCATTGAAGGCCAGTGGCAAGACAAAAAGTCAAGATGATTGTCTACTATCTCAGCCATCTCTGTCTTATCCTTGATTTGATGGTGTCAGAAGGCAGAGAAAGGGAATAGGAAGGAGAATCATTCCGGGTGTATGAATTAAGTCAAGATGAGGAGGAAGAAGCATTCTCTGTAAAAGGATTAGCGTGATCAGACAGAAATGGAGAGCCAAGGAATATATTCTGGAGAGATAAAAGTTGGCTAGAAGGTAGAGTATATGATCACTTACACTAATGGCTAATAATATAATTTCCCCTAGACTAACAATGTTTAGGGAAACAGATAGGTATAATTGTAGCCCAGTATCATTTCTCTGAGGAGAACACAGTGGCCAGCTTAGAGACCCAATATCTTCCTTCAGCACTTGGCAGGAATCAATGTCTTACTTGGAGAAGGGTGGATGGGAGCGGCTAGGTGGCGCAGTGAATAGAGCACCGGCCCTGGAGTCAGGAGGACCTGAGTTCAAATCTGGCATCAGACACTTAACATAAAAACTAGCCGTGTGACCTTGGGCAAGTCACTTAACCCCAACTGCCTTCCAAAACCGTGTGACCTTGGGCAAGTCACTTAACCCCAACTGCCTTCCAAAAAGCAAAAATAAAAAATAAAAAAAAAGAAGGGTGGATGGAGGAGACTCTAGAGATACCTTTTCTCATCTCCCTGCAGTCGATATCCAGACTGATCTAAGTGGACACATATAACCTAACTTGGCCAACAAATACATATACAAACCCTACAGATTCAATAGTCTGTGTGATGGTGGATGTAGGTTTGGGAGACTCTAAAGCAAAACATATTTAAGAAGATCTTGCGTCTTCCTCTTGCTCCTAAGATAAAATACAGACATCTGTTGGGTTTTATAGTTCTTCACTGTCTGCTTCCAGTTCACATTTTCATGCTGACTTCCATGCTCCTTACTGTCCTTCCTACAGTCTATTTTCTAGTCAAACTGACCTGTTCCCATCTCCCATCTCTGTGCTTTTGCCTAGGCTGTCCCCCATGCTTCATTTCTGCCTTATATAATCCCTCACTTCCTTCAAAGCATAGCCAAAGAACTACCTTATGGGCAGTCCTGGGCCAACCATCATGGGGTTCATCCTGGACACCCCTCAAATCCCAACATATACCTGGCCCCCATTTTCTTGGATAGATACTAATCTCTCTGGGAGTTAGATGAAACTCAAGATTGACGGCTTCTGCCTGGGATGATAGCTCCCTAAAAGGAATTGGGAGTCAGAAGCCTGTGATTAAAGTTGTAGCTCTTGCTGTATACAGATGTAAAATGTAAGGGTGGACCCTATGCTCACTGGGGTCACTTCTAGCCATGGCATTCAATGATACAGTAGCAAGATCTCCTGGCTTTTCAATGAGAAGATCCGGGATTCAAATCCATGACTCCCTGTGTAACCTGGCCTAATCTCTGGTTGGGCCAGATGATCCCAAAGTTCCCTTACAGTTCACAATCTATGACATAAAGAGTTTGGGTGGGAAGGGGAGTGGGCACCTAGCACAAGAACAAGGTGGCTGAGAAGGTGAAGAGGGGGAGGGTGGCTATAGAGAGAAAAAGAAGGAGAAGAAGAAGAAAAAGAAAAACTTCCTTTTCATTGAGTCAGAAGTCTTCCCCCCAGTGAATTTTCAGCTTGCAGGAATGGGCAGAGAGCAAAGGGAGGAAAGGGAGGCTAATTGTGAGAGAGAAGCCAGGTTATGCCAGGCACAATTGAATAAGTCTCGATTCTTCTCCCTGACAGACATGTATATTAATCGTTAGCACTTATTGAACCAAATATGAATATTCATCTTCATTTATATTTCAAGGCCTTTCATTCCTCAAGGACCCGCGGTGCTTTTGACCAATTTCCATCCCCATCACTGGGCTGACAGCTCTCACTCCTGGGCCCTGACAGAGGTCTGCGGAATTCATCGGAGGTCCTGGGAGGAGGGAGCCTGCGCCCGCTCCCAGCTGTCCACAAACACTCATTAGGAGAGGCAGATACCCGGCCGGATCTCTGGGAGAATTTTTAATCACGCCAAAGCTCTGCTAATTAGGTAGCTGATGGGGCGGAGAGAGCACAAGGACGAATTCTTTAAACAAAGGACTGGAAACTTTCAGAGATTTAATTACTTGGGCACAGAGTTCATTTCGGAACTTGGGAGCAAATGAGTCTAATCACAATTAGACGGGGTGGCGGGGCTACATTCACTCAGAGAGGCTGCTTTCTTGAAGAGGGAATGGGAGGGGTAGGTGAGAGAGGGTGCATCTAGAGGAGGGGGCCTGGGATAGGTAGGGAGATTTGAACCTCGGTCATACAGATTAGTGAGGACACACCATGGCTGGAAATGATACCTTCCGCAAATTGACAAGGGGTCTAGAAAGACAAAGTGTTTGAGAGGAAAGGATCCCTTCAAAGACAGCTAGTCCAGCATGTACCTGAGTCCCATCTACACTGTCATTGTATCCCCAAGTGATTGGGGATCTGGAAGACAGAAGAGTCAGCATCTGGGAGGTGGGAGTGGACATAGCTCTGTTCAAGTATCTGAAGGCCTGGCATATGAAAAAGGGACTGGATGTGCTGACCAGGAGCATCAGATTAACAATGCAAAGTGGCAAATTTGAGATTAATGTCATAAAAAACTTCCTAACAATTTGTTGTTCAGTAATTTTCCAGTTGTGTCTAATTTTCCATGACCCCAACTGAAGCGGTTTGCCATTTCCTTCTCCAGTTCATTTCACAGATGGAGAAACTGAGGCAAACAGAGCTAAGTGACTTGCCATGGGTCACACAGCTAGTAAGTGTCTGAGGCCAGAACTGAACCAGGAAGATGAGTCTTCCTGACTCCAGGTCCAGTGCTCTATCCACTGAGCCACTAAGATTCCCCTTGAAATAATTAGAACAATTTTAGTCCAAAAACAGAATGGCAGTAAATTTTCCACTCGCTGGAGGTCTTCAAGCACAGACTGAATGACTAGTGGTTGGATATGTTAGAGTGGTGATTCTTTTGTTGGATATGAATCATACTAGATGTCTGCTGAAGTCCCTTCCAAATTTAAAAAAAAATGCTGTGATTCTATGAAGACTTTAAGTGACGGGGACCTCGCTGACTCTTAAGGCTGCCCAGTTCACTTTTGGACAGCTCCAAATGGTAAAAATTTTTCCATATATTGAGCCCAAGTGTTCCTCTTTGTGACTTAGATTAATTGCTTCTAGTTTTGCTTTCTGAAACCAGGAAGAAATAGAGATAAGGAGTGGAACTGCCGTCTCACTGTAATAGGGAATTTCTGGGAGAGGAAACTCTCTGCCAGCACAACTCAGCACCTCTGCCACTTATAGCAAGCCCTAGAGCACTGAGAGACCAGTTAAATTTATAGGTGGCACAGTGGAAAGAACAGCAGGCCTGGAGTCAGGAATACCTGAGTTCAAATTCAGCCTCAAACATGTATTAGCTGTATGACCCTGGGCAAGTCATTTAACCCTGTTTGCCTCGGTTTCCTTGCCTGTAAAGTGAACTGGAGAAGAAAATGGAAACCCATTCCAGTATTGCTGCTAAGAAAAAGTTAAAATGGGTCATGAAAAGTCAGGCATGACTGAAAAACGGCTGAACAACAACAACAAAAAGGTAATGTAGTCAACATATGTCAGAGCCAAGACTGGAGCCAAGACTTCCCTCATTTGAAACCAGTTCGTTGGCTGCTAGACCACACTGCTTCTTTGTCTCAGGGGCTGGAGAGAGCCTCAAAGGGCAGTCACCTCTCATTTGGAGTAGAGAAAGTTTTATTTTTTCAAATACTTGAAAACAGATATCTCTCCCCTTCCCTTCTCCCCTCTAACCTTCCCTACTCTTTTTTTTTAGGTTAAACATCCCAGTTCGTTTAAATCATCCTCTTAGGGTGAGTAAGATTTCAAGTCCCCTCCTACTTGAGTCACCTTTCTTTGGATTGCTCCAGTTAATCATTGTCCTTCTGAAAATGTGGCACAAAACTGGGAACCATATTCTAGATATTAAAAAAATATTCATTTCCACAGAGCAGTAAAGGAAGAGCCCTGGAAAATGTGTGGAGCATATATAACGTTGTGGAAATCTATAATTTCTTCTCATTAACTCTTCTAATTAACTAATACGTACATCCAAATCTTTTTTTTTAATTAATGGCCACATTACCTACTATGAACTGGGAATAAGACCAAAGGTTAGTGTCCAGTCAGTGTAGATTAGGTCTCTGGAGTGTCTACATGGATCTGCGCAATGCTGTTGGTTGGTATTGGGAGAACAGATAGGGGATACTAGGAGGGAGGACAAGAGGAGATGCCATCTTTCAAGGGGTGTGACAGTTTTGGGACTCCATTCAAGACCCCAGTGATTTGGACCATGGCCTCTCTAGCAGGAAGTATCCCTCCCTGATAACCACTCCCCATGGTCTCATTGCTCTCCGTGTCAGCCCTATCCCTACCACGTCCTTCCCCATTGATTGAGCCCTGTGGATTATACCCCCATTCCAATTATAACAAATTGTCTTTAATATTAAACCAGTTTTTCTGTGACTCTTCCATCTCCTTGCACTCAGGGACACTTGGCTTCCTTCAGAAGACACTATATCCTTGACCGCCCTCTCTGACTTAGAGATGGTCATGTCAGGAGGAAGGGTAGGTAGATGTGCTTCTTGCTCCTCGAAGCCACTCCCACACGCATACTCTACCACTATTATCCAGTTACTGGTGTTCCATCCATCTAGATATAACACCCTATCCCCTGCCCACAGGGGCAGCTATGAATAGAGGGCCAGACTTGGAGTCAGGAGGACATGAGTTCAAATCCAGCCTCAGACACTTACTAGCCATGTGACCCTGGGAAAGTCACTTAACCCTGTTTTCCTCAGTTTCCTCATCTGTAAAATGAGTTGGAGAGGGAAAAGGCAAACCACTCCAGTATCTTTGACAAGAAAAGCCCAACTGGGGTCACAGAGAATCAGACACAACTGGAACAATTCAATAACAAAATCCTTGCCCATATTCTATGATTATTGTCTACCAGCCTTTCCAGGTTATAGTCTCCTTTCTCAAGGAGTTCAGGACCCTGATTCAAGGTTTTCCTCTCCAGCCTAAAAACTAAGGTTATTAGGACCTCAATTCTTGTCCTTAATACTTGAGGACTTCAATTTCCATATTGATTCCTCTTTTAAATATTCAGGTTTCCCAGTTTGTCAACCTTCTCAGTGCACATGATCTCCCTCCCCACTCCAGAACAGTTACACACAGGAGTGCCCACACCCTTGGTCTTAACATCACCCACAAATATTGTCTCTATTAGCTCCAATTTTAATACTCCCCCATCTAACAATAATCTACACTTAATAATAATTTTAATAGCATTCGTATAGCATTTTACAGTTTCAGCAGCACTTTACACACTCTATCTCATATGATGCTCACACCAAATCTCTGATTCTAGAGACTATTATAACGTCCATTTTACAGATGAGGAGACAGAGGCTGGTAAGAGGTTTAAGTGACTCACTCAGAGTCAAACAACTAGTGAAGTGTCTGAGGCAGGATTCAAACTCACACCTTCCTAATTCCATGTTCAATGATCCGTCTGCCATACCGCTTCATTCCATTTCCCCTAAACTGTTCTCTATCCTCCCTGCAGTATCCAGTCACTCCAGCCCTTCCTGTTTCTTCCAGTCCACCATGCCTTTCCAGGCTCACTTTCTTCCTTTCAAAGTCTCAATCCTAGATGGAACTAGTCCATTTGTCTCCCTCCATCCTTGAATTTTACCTTAGTTGGCTCCCCTGCCCCACCTTCCATTCACTCCTCAACACTTCCTCATTTTTATTTCGATCTCACCATTCAACTGAGCTAGCTGCACCCATTCCCTGAGGACTAGTGGCTGAAGCTCCCCAAAGCTAGCCCCTGCCCTCAGTAATCTTTGTGTTTTATATGGAAGATCCCAGCAACACCAGCCCCTGCACCCTTCAGGGACTTCAGAGTCCTTACAATAGAAGAGAAAGTCACTGCCCACATTCTCCATGTCCTCTCACATACCCTACACCTCTTTCCCCTCCTGGTTCTGATTAGGACTCTCCAGACTTCACCATGTCTCACTGCCTTCTCAGTCTGGAACCTTCCTTAGCACCTGGAGCCTTCTCATCCTGGAACATCCTTGCGATCCCCTTCTTCCCCCATTTAAGGAAAGGTCCCAGGCCAGCCAGCCTTCATTCCTGTGACAGCTCTGCTCTGTGTCCCACATTGGTACCAAATCCCTCTCCCCTCCTTTCAGATTTGGTGCATTGTATTACCCCATTAGACTTCTTGTGGACAGGGAAGGGGTTTTTTTTGGATGAGGGTGGGGGACTATACTTATATGCCCAGCCCCTGTGACATAACAAGTTTTTAAAGGATGCTTGTTGCCTGACTCTTCTAGGCCCTACATGCAGTGTAATAATCTAAGAAACATTCTACAGCACATCCCACATTACAGGTGTGTAATAGTCAAAGCTTAATTAAAGTTTAGAGACAGTCTAAAGAACAATGCGCTCCTATAGCCTAAGGTTGGGACCATCAATGCAAATAGAAATGTGAAGGTCCCGATCCAATACACCCCCACTCCCATTTTCCAGACAGATAGTAGGAAGCACAAATAGGGTAGCTCTGTGGTCAGGGTTTGAGGTAACCCTCACACAAAATTGCAGCTCCTTCATCAGTTTTCAATAGCCTTTTGCTAGGGTCAAAGGCATGCCTCATCTAGGCTGATTAGTGGGCTGGTGATTAAACAGTTACTGTCCTTTTATTTGGAGGGGAGGGTGGGACTAGGGAGAGAAGGAGGTCCCAGTCCCACTAATTAGCTGGGTCTGCAGAGAAGGACAGGTGAAAACTAACTGCTGCTAATTGAGGGCTTAATTATCTGCAACAGGCGATTGGCCACCAAGTGCTGGAGTCATCAGAGAGGCCTGGGGAAGAGGGGACGCCTTGGGGAGCCACAGGTCCTGGGCACATTCCCAAATAGCAGAGGGCAGGTTCACAGAAGCACAAATGTCAGAGGTGGAAGGGACCATAGGGGTCATTCTGTCCTATGCTTCATCCGAAAAACACGGAAACTCAAAAGCTTGGTCTCTAGACTCCAAAACAGGGGGTTTTCATCATTTTTGTGTCATAAACTCCTAGGGCAGTCTGGAGAAGCCTGGGGAGCCCTTCCTAGAATTAGGTTTCTAAATGTATAAAATTATATATATACACACACACACACATACATATAATGTATATATAATTATATATGTATGTCTATAGAGAGATACACACATATAAACATACTATATGTGTGTATACATGTATATATGTGTGTATATTTACATACACATACATATACAAACATAAAAGAAACCAATGATATTGAAATATTATTATAAAAACAAGAAGAAACAAGTTGGGCACCCCACTTAAAAATCTCCACAACATAGTCGGAATGTAGTAAAACAAGTTAATATTCACCTTTCATATAAGAAATCAACCAGGAGGCCAATTCCTGGGGTTAGATTAGTCCCTGCAACACCCAAATATTCCCCAATTGACTCCCTAGTCAGATAATTCTTGTATCAGCCCTGGCTAACCCCAGGCTAGGATCACTGGGCATTGATTGGCTCTCACTAGGGGTTAATGGTACAAGTTATAGAGACCAGGACAGGAGCTGCCCCAACATGAGCCATCTTTCCTTGGTCCTAGTGCTGCTAGGCTAATGCCACCCTCACCCGCACCGCCGCGCCCCCCCCTAACCCCTTCCCTTCTTCCCTCTTCCACTTGTACCATTCAGGGCAGTTAGACGTTTGCTTTAATTTTGACTTGCTGCCTTGCTCTGAGCTTAGCTATCTGGGTCTTCTTAAGCCCTTTTTGTTTATTTATTCTCTGAATACTTGCTTTCCCTGACCCCTGTACTTCCTAATAGTATAGCCCCATCCCACGTCCAGTTACTTTCCAATTGTTACTTACACTGACAAGTTGGATCCCCAGAGAAAAGCTGACTATTATTACCTTCAGTGGCCCTAAGGGTCACTGGAATTTTCTAGTACTGTTGCTCACAAGCCCCCACGAGTGTGCTTGTCATTGATTATCAGCCATTGTAAATTAGCTTCTAGAAAAGAATTTTATATTTGTAGAGAAACAGTCCCCTTACACTAGGGACACAAAGTTCATAGGGAGAATAGGTTCTAATATACAGTACAAAGACAGTGAGGCACACGTTTGGGGAAACTCTGTGGCAGAGAGATAACACAGTTCCTGGTTACAAGTTCTTGTCTCATTTTGTGAGACCTCTACCGGGGTATGAGAGTCCGTGTTCTTACAGAGTCCTGAAGTTGCCTTTCCTCAGTTCGTTTAATTTGTCTAAATTGTGTCTTTTACCTTCTGATGCAAACAGTGCTGATAGCTTTTGCTCCTCACTGGACCAGCTCCAGTAGACACCGTCACCAGTAATGATGGGAGCACCAGAACTTCTGATCTTTCAGGGTTCACAAAATTGTTGCTTGGTCACCAATAATACTCTCTCAGGAGTCCTTTATTCCCAGATTTGACCACCTAATAGGCCACCATTTGACTGGCCTATTATCAGAATGTGTGATTCCAAACTATCTATGTTCTACATAGGCCCAGAGCAGTGTCTGTTTCTTTCAGTCAATGACAAGTTGGTCTTATGGGGGTATCATTGGCTTTCATTCAATAACCAAAAGTCCTGTGACCCTATAAAATGTGAAATTACTTTTTTGAAAAATAAATTTTAAAAATTAAATTTGAGAAAATAAAAATAAAAAATAGAAATTTCCAATGTATTCTTTTAAATATCTGAGCTTTTTATTATTGCTTTATTTGGGGGTGGAATTAGAAATCCCCACCTCCATAATTAATTAATGATAATAATAAAACACACTGCTATGACTTTTTAAGATTGACAAAGCACTTTCCCTGGGAAGCAAGGAAGGTAATTATCATTATCCCCATTTTAGAGATGAGCACACTGAGGTTCAGGAAAGTTACTTGACTTGTTTTGGATCACAAAGCTGAGAGGTGACAGGTCTGGGACCATGTCCAGGCCTTTTGACTTGAGTCAGTTTTCTCTCCAATATGAATTACTCAAACAAGCATTTGTTAAGGGCTTACTGTGTACTAAGTGTTACTAAAACTAAGTGCTGGGTAGATCAAGGCAACAGTGAAACAGTTCCTGCTCTCAAGGAGCTTACATTCTAACATGTATATGTATCAATCTATACACAAATATACAAAACGAATACAAGGTATCTAGGATGAGATTAATAGCTGGAAAGGATTCATGGAGAAAGTAGCACTTGAGGTGAGCCTTAAGACAAACCAAGAGACAGAGGTAAAGAGAGAGGGCATTCCAGGCATACAAGACAGCCATTGTAATGTCACACTGGGGGGAGATGAAGTGTCTTGAGTATGTAGCTATGGGCAGATGAATATGGCCCCATACAAGGAAAAGGTGTGTACAAAGACCCTAAGAGAATAGAAGACCTTCCTAACAGAGGAATTTAGACTTGATCCTTAAGGCAACAGGGAACCACTAGACTTTGTTGAGCAGAGGGGTGCCAGGATTGGACCTGAATTTTGGGAAAATTGCTTTGATGGCTCTGCTTCCCAAAACATGAAGCCTAAAGTAGCAAATCAAAAATATGGGCTTTGTTTTCTCACTCTTCCAGTCTGTAGGTGCATCAGAGCTGAAGCTACCCACAACTTGGCAGAACTTCCACAGGAACAGGAATACTTTGGCCCATCTTATAAATGGGGAAGCTGTGTCTCAGCTGCAGGAAGGTGCCTCAGAAAAGGCAAAGAACTGAGGGTTTCTGATTCCCAGTCAGAATGCTAAATGACAGACCGCTCTACCTGTGAGTCAAGAGAGAGCACAAGGCAGGATCTGAAAATGGGAGTCATCAGATCATTCAATAAAGATCAGAGGAAGAAGAGATGATTCACAGTGTTGGTCTCTCCCTGCTAAAGGTCAATGAGGCAATGTTATGGTGACCCCACATTAACAATAGAAACATCTGACATCCTCCTTGGTCCTGGGGCTGTCTTCCTGGGGTGTGTATCTAGGATGTGATGGAGAATCTCCCAAGACATATGAAACCCAATTCCTACCAGGGACTGGGGGAGTCAATTTTAACTGGCCCCCGAGAGCCAATTGTTAAATTTTTAGGTGAGCATATACATTGAGGAGAATGGCAAAAGCTACAAATGAGGGCTTGCTTTATTGTTTTCTTGATTGTTCGAGCATAAGATAGTGGTGGGGAAAATATTATTAATGTAGGTTAAACTTAAAAGTGTGTACAGTGTGCATTTTCTTTTTTTAAAATCTATTTACTTGTTTATTTACTTGTAGTTTACAAGATTCAGTTCCAGAATCACTTGAGTTTCAGATTTTCTCTCCTCCCTTCTCTCCCCCCCCCGCCCATGGTGGCATACAATCATTTATAGGATCTGCAAACACTTTCACATTGTACAATAGTCTGGTTGTATAGAAACATTATAACCAATGGAGCAAACAATGGGAAAAAAAGAAAAGAAAGAAAAGAAACAAAACCAAACATGGAAAAAAAACCAATAGCATGTGTTGCTTCAATCTCCTTTTAAGCTCTGGTCTTTCTAGATATTTCTCTGAGTGTAGATATCTCCTTCCATCCTAAGACCTGTAAAGCCAAAGAGTGCATTTTCTTTTGGTCTGCTGGTTGTTAAACATCTACCAGCACCCTCATACTACCACCTATTATGGCAATTCATATGAACATAAATAATGCTAACACAGAGATTCACAACCCATTGCTAAGGATTATGAAACCTTCAACCCATCAACATAATTCTTAGCAATGGGTTGTGATTCTTGATTTCATTGCTGTTAGTACATCCTCCACCAATCTGCGATGATCTCACAACCAACCTTGTGCTGAATTTCCCTTGACTTACCTAAGTTGACCTTTGCAACAAACATCCAAGCCTACTGCCAGTCGGTACTTGAAACCTTTCTGGATAGGTAAGATCTGCCAGAAACTGCATCCCACTGGCCTTGCCTTCCAGGATCAACTCCAATGAGGCCTCAGAAGATAGTCAGCAGTATCACTAGTTCTACTTGTAAAAACCATTAGCAAAGTTTGAAGTTCCTCAGGAGCAATGATATAACTAGTCAGCATTTGACACCCAGAGCTGACAACTTTTTAACACTCCCCCTGCCAGAAAATAATTTTTGAAAAAAATCATAAAATGAAATTTATAACAATAATGGCCTGAAAAGAAATGTAGACATTGAAAGGTGTTCTTTTGTTAAAAATTGTTTATATAATCATGCCAGCATTTTAAAAAAAGTACAATAAAAAAGAAAAAAATACAGATCAATTATTTTTAATTACATTAATGTATTTTTTTTTAAAAGAAGAAAGCTCTTGACACTTACCAAATCACTTAATGACCCTGGGCAAATCACTTAATCCCAATTGCCTTGACAGGCAAAAAAAGAGAAAACTTAAACCTGCATATTGGTCCATTGAATTGATGAATAATATTACAGTTTCTGATTTCAAGCCTTAGCTTCTGCAAATTTGTCAGTGACTTCATCAAAATTGACCTTTACATATTCATATTTAATATACTACATAGCTAAATTTGTTCATCTATAGATGGATTTTCTCTCTTTCTTTTTTTTTGGAGGCAATTGGGATTGTGACTGGCCCAAGGTCAAACAGCTAATAAGTTTCTGAGACTAGATTTGAACTCAAGTCCCCCTAGCTCCAGGCCCAGAGTTCTATCCACTGTACCACCTAATAGCCCCTATAGATGGATTTTCTCATAGTTGATTGGAGGACACCTTTAATTAATTTTCGTTTAGAAAATTTTCTGATGCAAGAGGGGCAGAGCCAAGGTGGTGGCACTGAAGCAGGAAAACTCCATGAGCTCTCCCCATAACCACCTCAAATACCTATAAAATATGACTTTAAACACATTTTAGAGCTACAGAACCCACAAAGTGATAGAGAGAAACAAATCTCCTGCTGAAGGCAGCCTGGCAGGCCAGCAGGAAGGGTCCATCACAGTGTACAGGGAGCCAAGCTCAGCTCCAAATGAGCCCCAGGGCAGCCTCAATCAGCCGTAGCTGAAGTGGACTTTGGGAGAGTGGATCACCAGAGGCTGTCGAGGTTTCCAGAAATATGAACCCATAAATGCCAAAGACAAAGTAAAAGGTCAGTATGGACTCTGTGAGGACAGGGGGACTGAGAGTGTGGTCTGGCCACTGCCTCCAGGGTGAGAAGGCAAGAAGTGCAGAGCCACTGTGGGCCATGCAGCTGCCTCCACATGGCTGCTTCAGAGTTCCTGGCCTGCAGATTGTAGGGGGACAAGGAACCATTCAGAGGGTAATTGCTCTTGCTTTAACCTGCTTGGATCTGGATCAGTGTCCTGGGTGGAGATCCTAGGGTGTGTGACCAGTGAGCCAGAGCCTGTGAGGGCTGTAGAGAGAGCACCCAACTAACAGCTCTGGCAGCTGTGAAAACCCCAGCAATTTGGGACAAAGCTTTCCTCTCTGGAAGCAGAATTCTATTGTGGCAAAGGACTCAAAAGTCAAGTAGTTGACCAGCAACATGAGCAAGCAAAGGAAGCAAAGCAAGCACAGCAATCAAACTTTAGATTCCTTTTTTTGGGACAAAAAAGGATCAAAGAAAGGAATGGGAGGAAGACAACATAGTCAGAACTCCTGCATCAAAAGCTTCTGAGAAAAATATGAATGGGTTACAGCCCATAGAGAAACTTAAAAAGGATTTTGAAAACCAAATAAGAGAAGTGGAGGAAAAATTGGGGAGAGAAATGAGAATGATGTGATAAAATCATGAAAAGAGAGTCAACAACCTGACTGAAGAAAATAATGCCTTAAAAAACAGAATAACTCAAATGGCAAAAGAGGCCCAAAAAGCCAATGAGAAGAATGCCTTAAAAAGTCAAATTTGCCAGATGGAAAAAGAATCTCAAAAGCTCACTGAAGAGAATAAGTCCTTCAAAATTAGAGTGGAGCAAATGGAAGCAAATAACTTTATAAGAAATCAAGATAC
>CM053601.1:152450092-152467937 GCA_028646575.1 Pseudocheirus occidentalis | reverse complement strand
TTTCCACCCCTTGATTTCCAACAAACCTCAGTTTAATCCAAGGGGAGGCCTTTTCTTCATTTTGACTCTGGGTAGTCTCTCTGATTCCCTGGATCCTCTTCCCTGGTCCCAGCTCCCCCCTGAATCTGCCAGACAATTACCTAGATTCAGGAGCTGAAAGCTGCCAGACTCTCATCCAGTCCTCAGAGATGAACAGCTCCCAGGTCCTTGGCCAGTCCTCAAGGCAATCCCCGGCACACACTGAAGTTTACAGGGTTCAGCACACCTCAAACCCTTCAGGACTTCTCTTGCCTGGAACTCAAGGATCAACTAGGCCACGAACAAACAAAGTCCCATACTGTTCATGTCTTCAGTCAGCTTTCAGATACTGAGAGAGGAACACACTCTCTCTCTCCCTCTCAGCTGACTTCATGTCAGTCTCCATGAATCTTCCTTCACTGAGAAGCCAAATCCAAAATCTGTTTTGTCTCTCTAAAATTCTTCCTTATATACAGCACTGGCCCCCTGTCTCAGTCAATAGCCTTCTCTCAAGTCAACAGGGGATTGTCTCAGTCAATAGCCTTCTCTCAAGTCAACAGGTGAGTGTCTCAGCCAATAGCCTTTGCCCAAGTCAATAGGGGAATTCACACCTTTCCACCAATGGAAGGTTCTATACTTAGCCCTAAGTTACTAGGTGCTACTTAGCCCTAAGTATCTGATCTACTTAGCCCTAAGTATCTAATAAATTGATTACTATTACAGTAACTTACTAAACTTTTCTCAGTATGAGGAGAGGTGAAGGGAATATTAATGTGTGTGTGTGTGTGTGTATATATATATGTGTGTGTGTGTGTGTATATGTATATACACATCTGTCTATATAGAAGGATATATATGCATTTGAATACACATGTAAGTGTGTGTATATATGTGTTCAAGTATACATAGACAGAGGGCACAGGATCAGTTGAATTGGAAGGGATGATATTTTAAAAGGTGAAATTGAGAGGTGGGAGAGAAATAGAATGAGAGGAGACAGGGAGAGACAGAATGGGGTTAATAATTTCATATAGAAGAGACAAGGGATAACTGTTACAATGGAGGGAAAGAACAGGAAGGCAAAAGGGTATGGGTCAACCTTTCTCTCATTGAATTTGGCTTAGGGAAGGAATGATATACACTCTAAATTGGGTATCTTGCCCTACAGGAGAGTAGGGGGGAAGGGAATGAGAGGGGGATGATGGAGGGGAGAACAGATTGGGGCCGAGGGTTGTGAGAAGCACACGCTTCTGAAAAGGAACAGGGACAAAGTAGAGAATAGAACAAGTAGAGGGCAGGATAGGAAGGAGGGAAATGTAGTCAGTGTTTCACAATATGTCCATTGTGGAGATGTTCTTCGTAACTACACACATACAGCCTGTATTAAATTGCTTGTCTTTCTAGTCGGGGTGGGTGACAAGAGAGGAAGGGGAAGAATCTAGAATTTAAAGTTCTAAAATCAAATGTTAATATATATATATATGCATATATATGTATGTATGTATACATATGTATATGTGTGCATATGTGTGTGTATATATACATGTGTATATAATTTATATATTATACATATACATATGTGTATATATAATTTATGTGTGTGTGTGTGTGTGTGTGTGTGTGTATACTGGGAAATATATATAACTAGGAAATAAGATATACAGGCACTGGGATAGGGAGATCCATCTTGCCCTACCAGAAAGTCAGAGGGGTGATGGGGAGGATATAGGAGAGAGCATATTGGGGGAGGAGGTATACAGTAGGATCACTGTTTTGGGGTGGCAGGTAGGGAACAGATGGGGAGAAAATTTGTAACTCAAAATCTCGTGGAAATGAATCATGTAAACTAAAAATAAACAAAAGTTAATTTTAAAAAAAGGTTAAGTATTACAGTAGCAGTGATCAGCTGGGAAAGACTTAGATACTCTGATTAATACAAGATAATACAATCAATCCAAGATAATTCCAAAGGACTTATTGGGTTTGGGGGGGGGGTTTGGAGGGCAGTTGGGGTTAAGTGACTTGCCCAAGGTCACACAGCTAGTTTTTCTGTTAAGCGTCTGAGGTCACATTTGAACTCAGGTCCTCCTGACTCCAGGGCTCGTGTGCTATTCACCGCACCACCTAGCCGCCCCCCAAAGAACTACCTTCCTCCAGAGAAAAAGCTAATGGAATCTGAGTGCTGATCAAAGTAAAATTTTTTTCACTTTCTTTAAAAATATATATTTAAAAAACAACTGAGATTTCTCCCAGCTCAAACATCCTGTGGTTTTGATCCCTAAGGTCCTTTCCAGCTCCAATATCCTACGGTACCATCTTCTAAGGACCTTTCTAGCTTAGGTGTCCTATGGTCCCACATCTCCAAGTCCTCCTCTCTCAGCAAGGAAGCCTCTGCCAATTTCACTGAACCATGGACCTACAGAATGAATGGGGAGTGAGGTTAAGCAGCTTAGGTGGAAAAAAATACTTGGCAAATTTTGACGAAGTGAAAATGAAAGACATCAATAAGATTTTATGTTCAAAAATAAAAGAAAAAGTACTTGGCCAGGATACAGAGGTCCCAGCTGTCATTCACTAGCTATGTGACCTTGGCCAAGTCCCTTAATCACTCTGGGCTTCTGTGTCTTCAGCTATCAATAGAAATACTAAGATGCCCTGTGCAGTTAGATGGCTCAGTGGATAGAGTGACAGACCTGGAACCAGGGAGACCTGAGTTCAAATCTGGCCTCAGATACTTATTAGCCATATGACCCTGGGCAAGTCACTTAACCCTGTTTGCTTCAGTTTCCTCATCTGTAAAGTGAGCCAGAGAAGAAAATGGCAAGCCACTCTAGTATCTTTGCCAAGAAATCCCCAGATGGAGTCACAGAGAGTCAGACACAACTGAAATGACTGAACAACGACAACCAATTTGCCTCACCTAGTGTGTCATTCTTCTTGTAATCATTCTTCTGTAACCCACAGAGAGCTATGGGGTGTCTATTGTTAAATGAGGAGGCCTCATAGAAATCAAGAGGAGCCCACACATTATAGATGAATAACTAATGCCAAGAGAAGATAACTGAGCGGTTCAAATCTGTATGGCAGAGACAAGGCTATGACGGGGGCCCCTGAAGACCAGACTTTTGGAACTGCAGAATTTGTGGTCTCTTCCTCCCCCCACTTCTGTGTTGGGACTTTCTACTCTGAATTCCCCATTGTAGGAGCATGGAAGACAGAACATATGTACCACAGGCTGGTGGACCCTGGGATAGGACTCCATTCTCGCTCTGACCCCCTGAATTAAGGGCTCTGATGAATAAGCTTCAAGGTAGCCAAACCTGCTTCTGCTAATTGCCTTTCAAATGCCCTCATTAATCACTCAGGAGATGAAGGGAAGAAAGGGAGGGAGCTGTCAGGAGTCCCCAGACACCAGCCTCCAGGATTTCCTTTGACCTCATTGGGAAAAAGCCAAACAAGGGCCTTTAAAGTGTTCCTCAGCCCTCCTGTTGCCTGTACCCTGAGCATCTTGCTGGGGTCTGCCTACTGAACCCAGCCATCTCCCAGCACAAATTTAGCTGTTCTTCAAGAATAAGAGGCTTGGGTCTTGGTATATGAGAGCTCCATGTGTTATACCCATCTACAAACAAATGTAATTCGGCTGCTGCTGATGGCTGGATTAGGTGACCTCTGAGGTGTGACCCAGCTCTGGGATGCCATCCTTCTATGACTATTCCATTGGTCTCTGTCTATCTGGCTCCTGGATGGAGTTTGGGTGATTCATTTCCTGCCCACATGTTTGCAAGAAAGAGAGACAGAGTTAGAGATACAGAGAAACAAAGACAGAATGTGACAAAGACAGGTAGACAAAGAGAGAGAAAGACACAGAGAGACAGAGCCAAAGAAACAGAGGAGGAAGAAAGATAATGAGAGAGTCAGAGAGACAGAGACCAAAGAAAGAAAGACATGGAAAAACAGAGATAGAGACAGGAACAGAGAGATGGATGAGAAAGAAAGATAGTGAGGGAATCAGAGGGACCAAGACAAGGAGAGACATTGGAGAGAGAAAGATAGAGACAGAGTCAGTGACAGAGACAAACTGAAAGACAGGCAGAAAGACAGACAGACATGGGGAAGAAAGAGAAAATAATAAAGTAGCCACTCAATTCATCAATACCTTTAATTTTTACAAAATATTTGCCAAACAACATGCTTCTTCCGTAGGAACACAGTTTTCCAGCTGGAAAGGGACCTTAGGTAACATCTAGGTCAATTCTGTCATTTTACAGAGAAGGAAACTGAGGTTGTTTGCTTATGAAGCAAAGCTGGTTCATCCCTCCAAGTTATGGAGGAGGCCCTGCCAGAGGGTACTTGCTCCCTACATAGGCCCACTCTCAGTATCTGTGCCACAGTGAGCAGGGTGTGGAACAGCTGGAAGCCGTCCCAAGAGTCCAGAGAATTCCAGTCCCATTACTTCTTAGCCATGAGTCAGACCTCTCAACAATTCAGCTCTAGTCATGACAACAGGTCCTAGGAAAGTGGGACCAGTGAAGCATGGGAATGGCCTAAGGAGCCATAGACCACAAGATCCTTGAGGGCGGGGACTGTTTGCCTTTTTACCTTTATCTCTTTTCTCTAATACCCAGAATAGTGCTTGGCACATAATAAACACTTAATATACGCTTGCTCAGTTAAGGCAGTTTTCTGTTGTCAGTAGGGCAGGACCTCCTTGATTCAAAACTGATTTGTTCTCAAAAAGATGGTAGGAGGATGCCTCCTTTGACTTTCAGGTTTGGTATCACTCTGGGAATGCAGAAGACTCCAAAATTAGGGGCACCTGAAGAGCAGGCATTTCGTGTGACCTAAAGAGACTAGGAGTGGGGAGAAGGGTTTAAAGATACATCTCTCTTTCTCTCTGTCTGTCTGTCTCTCTCTCTGTCTCTCTCTCTTCCTCTCTGTCTCTGTCTCTCTGTCTCTGTTTCTCTGTCTCTCTGTATCTCTGTCTCTCTCTCTCTCTGTCTCTGTCTCTTTCTCTGTCTCTCTGTCTCTCTCCATTTCTCTCTCCCTCTCTGTCTCTGTCTGTATCTCTCTGTCTGTCTCTCTCTGTTTCTCTGTCTCTCTCTGTCTCTCTCTCTGTCTGTCTCTGTCTCTCTGTTTCTCTGTCTGCCGTCTGTCTGTCTCTCCTCATGCCCTTCTGTTCTTTCTTACTTTGACTCTGCTGGCTGCGTGAGAGACCTGCTTGGGTGTTGGACAGGTATTGATTGGTTCATTGAATTCCATTTTTATTTACAGGAATGCTTATGTGTCTCTATCTTTAAGGTTACTGTTAAAATATATATGTTCTCAATTTATCGAAGGCACTGTTTATATTCATGTGCTAGGTTACCCTCATTAAATCTCTCCACCTCTCTCTTTGTTTCTACCTCGCTGTCTCTGCTTCTGCCTGTTTCTCTCTTTCCATGCCCCCTCCTCTGAGTAGAATTTACCCACCATGTATCTTATTGCCTAAAAGACCCTGGGCTACTCTCTTGGGGAACTTCTTTTAACAAAACTTGGAACCTTGCAATTGCTATTAATGATCGTGACAAAGAATGAAGCATGTATCAGCAAACCACATTTTATTTTTAATGGATTGGTTGCTTAGCTAGTGGGTTGTACAAAACCAGGTGGCAGGCAGGTTAGAGTTTCCAAGAGAGA
The DNA here is from genome assembly GCA_028646575.1 of Pseudocheirus occidentalis. Lineage (NCBI taxonomy): Eukaryota > Metazoa > Chordata > Mammalia > Diprotodontia > Pseudocheiridae > Pseudocheirus > Pseudocheirus occidentalis. The sequence continues at coordinate 152,462,243 of CM053601.1, read as the reverse complement.
CCTGCTTTTAACCAAAGGGCGGACCTGGAAATCACGGGTATAACCTGCAGAGAGACAAAGTTAGATTTGATATCAGGAAAACCCTTTGTAACAATCAAAGTTATCTGGGAGTGGAATGGGCCACCTGGGGAGGTAGTGGGCTCCCCATCACTGGAAGAATTCAAGCAGGAAGGGATAGAGGCTAAAGCCTACAAATAGGCCATGAAGGCCAAAATTTTTAAATGCAAAAATCTTGACCCCATCACCCAACCCTCTTCTCTATTTTTGTGGCTTCCTGGGCTCCTGAAGGCAGTGGCTGATGGTTGCTTGACCATGTGGTTTTCTGAAATGAGACCAGATGAGAACCAGCACTCTCCTCTGGTCTCCTTCTGTCTGACAAAAACCATACAATCTCTCGGGATTTGGACGGCACCAACCTGAGCCCCAAACAGACTCCTGGAGGGGTTATAGGGTGGGGAGAAAGGATCTCCTCCCAGAGCAGGGAAGAGAGAAAGTCTTTGCCAGGGATCAGTTCTGCCTCTGAAAGAAAACAGAAACACAGGGAGAAGGTGGAAAGACAAATGGAGGGAACATCACAGAATGTCAGAGCTGGAAGGGGTCTCGGCTACCACTGACAACGACAAGACCCCCATCTTCAAGCTTCTTGATAAGGCCTCCTATGAGGAGCCCGTGACCTCCTGATCCAACCCTCCTATATGTATCAATCCCATTCCTAAAATACGGTGCCCAAAAGTAGACATAGTGATGAATGAGGCAATATTTGTAAAGCACTCAGCACAATTTCTGGCCCATTTTGTTGTTCGGTTACTCAGTTATGTCTGACTCAACATGACTCCATGGACTTTGCCTGTGGGGTTTTCTTGGAAAGGATACTGTTGTGGGGTTTGCCCTTTCCTTCTCTGATCTTCCCACTTTAGAGATGAGGAACTGAGGCAAATGGTATTAAATGACTTTCCCAAGGTCACACAGCTATTGTCAGAGGCCAGATTTGAACTCAGATCTTCCTGACTCCAAGCCCAGTGCTTTGTCCTCTATATTACCTAGCTACCCCTCATAGTAGCTAAATGTAAATGCTTGTTTCTATCTCTGATGCTGCAGATGGGTTCTGACTATGGCACAAGATAAAAACTTGTTATCTCCCTGGTTCTGGATTCTAAGCATGACTAACATAATGTAGCTGGTCTGCTCCAGACTTGGGAGAGAATGGTGAAGTAGAAAAAATGTGAGATTTCAAGTCATGGGACCTGCGTTTGAATCCCTATGTTACCTTTTGCCACTAGATTGAGCTTGGGCAAGTAATTTCACTAGTCTGAGGTCTCAGTGTCCTCATCTGTAAAGTGAGAGGACTGGAGCAGATGGCACCTGAGGTCTCCTGATCCCATGAGTTTGAATGTATATGACCTTCAGGTTACTCCTTCTATAGCTTGATTGTACATAGCTGTACATAGCTATTGGGTGAGATCCTTGCGGGCAGGGCTGGGCTTTTTGTTGGTTTATTTTACTTTGCTTTGTATCTCCAGAGCTTAGCATAGGGCCTGCCTGGAACATAATAGGTGCATAGTAAATGCTTGTTGGTTTGACCTTGGGTTTCTCCTTTACACTCCTGAGGCTTCGTTTGTTTGTTTTAATTTTTAAAATTTGGGAGTTGGATTAAATGGCTTCTCAGGCACCTTTCTTATCCTACAGCTTTCTGTTTGTTTTCTTCTCTCTAAAGTGAGAATGGGGCTACCAACTTCACAGGGGCGTGTTGCAAGGAAAATAGCCCCTTTGCTGTGCTGACTCCTACTGAACTTCTGCCCCCCTCTGTCATTGTCTCACTGTCTCTCTCTGCTTCTTGTCTCTTTCGCTCCTCTCTCTCTCTCTCTCTCTCTCTCTCTCTCTCTCTCTCTCTCTCTCTCTTTCTCTCTCTCTCTCTCTCTCACACACACACACACACACACACACACACACACACACACACTCACCCACCAGGGCCCAAGGGAGTCAGGAGGCTGCCATCGGTCAGAGGCTCCGACAGCCCTGACACCCGCCTCCCAGCCACCTCATCTGCCAGATAATCAGGATAGAAGAATCACAAGGGGCACCTCGTTAAAAATGCTCCCATCGATTAGGACGCACCTTAATAATGGGCTGTGGGGCCAGGGCCAGGAGCCGTGGATCATCCTGACAATTGGGCCAGGGATGGTGGACGAGACAGTGGGGACAGCTATTCCCTGGGAGCCACAGGGCACACAGAGAGGACTCATAGCTCATTACTGCTCGACCTTGCTATGAGAGAGGCAGCAACCTTCAGGGGCAGGCTGAGGAAACTGTCCAGGACTGACTGGAGTGGGGAGGTGGGGGTCCTGTGCAAATGCCAGTGGATGGACTACCTTTGCTCAACCACCATTTGTATTAATAATAACTCCCCTCACTAGAGCACTTTCAGATTTACAAAGGACTTTGCTTACCAGGATGAAGACAATGGCCTAATGGAAAAGCAGGGGATTTGTAGGCTGAGAAGCTCACCTTAGTATCTGCTCCTTGGTACTTCTCTGTGACCCTGAGCAAGTATGATCCCATCTCTGGGCCTCAGTCCCCTCATCTATAAAATGAAGAGGAATGGACAAAATCAGAGCTTCTTAATCTGGTATCCACAGAGTGGTCTGGAGATAGATTTCAGTGGGTCCTTGTCCTTGAAGTTGGATGGGAGGAAAAGTATATTTTCTTCACTAACCTTTAGCTGAAATTTAGCATTTGCTTTAGTTATTTAAAAATATGATTCTGTGAAGGGGTCTCAAAGCTTCTCCAGACTGACAAACAAACCCATAATATTCTAAAAAGATTAAGAACCCCTAGTCTAGATGATCTCCAGATCTCTTCCCATATTTAAGATCCTAGGCTTCTGTGACATATGTGGTACAATAATTATTATCCCCATCCTACCAATTGGGTAACTGGGTGGGCCTAGAGTTAGAAAGACTCCTCTCCTTGAGTTCAAATCCAACTTACTGGCTGTGTGACTCTGGGCAAGTCACTTAACATAGTTTGTCTTAGTGTCCTCAACTGTAAAGTGAACTGTAGAAGGAAATGTCAAACCACTCTAGGATCTTTGTTAAGAAGACACCAGAGGTGGCTAGGTGGTGCAGTGAAAAGAGCACTGGCCCTGGAGTCAGGAGGGCCTGAGTTCAAATCTGACCTCAGACACTTAACACAAAAAACTTTGGGGAAGTCACTTAACCTCAATTTCCCCCTCCAAAAAGCAAAAAAAAAAGACACCAAATGGGGTCACAAAGAGTCAGACATGACTGAAATGACTTAACAACAACAAAATTCTACCACTGGGAAAACAGATTCAGAGAGGCGAAAGATCTAGTAAAAGTCCTGGGTGGAATTTGATCCCTGAACTTCTGAATCTAAACTTGGGACTCATTCCACTCCATTCCACTGCTTCTCTCTCTCAATAATTTCTACCCTCCCTCTTAGGTGGAATTGGGTTGTTGTGGCATCAACATTGAGAAGGTAGTTTCTAGTGCTTTAGGCTGACCAAACCTTGGAGCTACCTAAGCCTGGCCTCCATCCATCCACCCATCCATCTATCCATCCATCCATCCATCCATACACCCACCCATCCATCCATCCATCCGTCCACCCATCAATCCATCCACCCATCCACCCATCCACCCATCCATCCATCCATCCATCCATCCATCCATCCATCCATCCAATAAATGCTTATTTAACATCTGTTATGTGAAGACCCCACAGTCCTGGGCACTGATAGTGATACAAAGAGAAATAAGGAATGGCCCCTGCCCTGAAGGAGTTCCCAGGCTAGTGGAGGAGGAAGGAAAAGACAGTAATAAGAATCAAGAACTATTCTACACGGTAGAGTGGGATTAAGATAGAATGATTCAAATAAAGAGTTTGTAGTAACTTGCTTGTTGGTCCATCTGCCTCTGATCTCTCCTCATTCCAATGCGTCTTCCACTCAGGTGTCATATTGGTCTTCCCAAAGTTCATATATAACCATGTCCCCCTCTTATTCAATAAACTCCAGTGGTTCTCTATTATCTCCAGGATCAAATAGAAAATCCTCTGTTTGGCTTTCACAGCCTTCTTGTCTTTCCAGCCTTCTTATACCTTACTCCCTGAAACATACTTAAAGTACAAGTATTGGGATTCTTGCTGTTTGTCCCATACAACACTCCATCTCCCAGCCCTGAACATTTTCACTGACTCTTTCCCCATTCCTTGAAAATCTCTTCCTCCTCATTTCTGTCCCCCTAGTATTCCTGGTTTCTGTTTGATCTCAACTAGTCTCATCTTCTGCAAGAAGATTTTTCTGGTTTTCCTTAATCTTTATGCTTCCTGCTGCTACCACTCCCAATTTTCCCTTGCATAGATCTTATTTGTACATTGTTGCTTTTAAGTTGTCACCTCAATTAGACCATGGGTTTCCTTCTTTTGGTCTCTGACACTTAACCAGTGCTTGACATTTAGTAAACAATTAATAAATGCTAATTGACTGACTGTGAGAAAGGAAGTCATCATGTCAAGCCAAGAATATTCAGGAAGGTTCCATGGAAAAATTGGCACTTGAGCCAGCTATGGAAGGGAAGGAAGTGTTTCACCAGGTGATCGGAGAGAGGGGCTTGGGATTACTTCGGATGCCATATGGCAGACATGGAGACATGGAGATGGGAACAAGGTTAAAGAGAGAGAAGTAATGACTGAGACAAGTTACAATATTCCAAAATCTTGCTTCCAGGCTATAAATGATTTTTGGGGAAAGGATTTAGACCATCTTATAAAAGGGTATGTCAGGTGCTATATTTTCCTGGGCAGACTATAAGCTGTTTGAGGGTAGGGCTAGTTTTGATTTTTCTTTGAGCCCTTGGCTTCTAGCACAGGGTTCCAAGAATAGCAGGTGATGAGTAAGGGGCTATTTAAAGATGAATGTCTCTTTGCCAAAGCAAAGTCCATTATGGCAGAGATGGGAGGAATCTTAGGCTGCAGAACATAAAATGGCAGGTCTAAGAGAGACCTCATTGATGATTAAGTCCATTCCCCTCATTTCCCAAAGCAGAAAATGGACATTGAGAGGGAAGAAATAACTTCCCCCAGGTCACTGGGGAAGTTAGGGAGTTAGGGAAAGTTAGTAAGTTAGGGAAAGAGAGAATTAAAATCCAGATTTCCAAACGATTCAACCATAGTCTTTCTACAGAGTAGCAATGGAAGGTATGCACTTATTTCAACCTAGAAGATCTTTGTATCTTTTTCCCACTCCCACTCCCCTCCCCCAAACTCAGAATTTAGGATAAGAAACAAAGATATGGAAGGAACCTAAGGTCGTTATTGTGGTAGTGGTTTGTCCTTATTTCTTAAAGAGGACCATGCCATTAGAGAGGTGATGCCATGACATGCAAGCGAATTGTAGCCAATTGGACCATCAGGGGAGTCTGGCTGAGACCCTGAGAGTGTGGCTTTCTCCTGGAGCCTCCCCTAAAGGAGTATTCTCAGCCCATCTAGGTTTAGCTGTCTACATGGCATTCAATGTCCCTTTTCTCTCACTCTGTTCAGTGTGATACAGAGCCTGCTGGGTCACTACTGGTCATCTTGACTTATGCCTTGCCACTGGACACCAATGAGTCTGGAGGAGATACGGAATCTGATAACATTGTCCTCCCCTTTTACCCAAATGAGACAGACCTTTCCTAAAGTCCTTCTAAGTTATCTTGGACTGGAAAATTGTTTCATTCCACCTTTTTGCGTATTCTGTCGCTTCAGAATTCTTTTAGAAGTTTGATTTAACATTGTTTCCAAGAGAAACTGGGGAGAGCTCAGGCAACTTCCTGGATTCTCTCCACCACCTTTGGAAATCCCTTTATAAACCCTAAGGTGAAGTGTTGCTCTTAGTACAGTTTCTGCCAGTGATCAGCTGCATGATCTGGGACAAGGCATATTCATTCATTTGTCTGTTCATTCATTCACTCACTCACTCATTCATTCATTCTCGTGTTCATCCATTATTTGCTACATGACCTTGAGCAAAGGATATTCCTTCATTCACTTCTCTACTCTGACCTTGAATGATACATGGCCAATCTTTCCTTCATTCTCTGATTTGCTATATGATCTTGAGTCATTTGTTCATTCATTTACCAATCTTGAATACACTTAGGCAAGACACAATCATTCATTAACTTTTATCTCTATGGTGATTTAGGGCAAAGCATATTTATTCATTTGCTGATCTGTGGTGTGATCTTGGGGAAGGCATATTCATTCATTCATTTGTCAAGTCAAGTCAAACCAACAAGCTTGTATTGAGCTCTTACACTGTGCCAGGTACTGAACTGAGCTCTGGAGGGAGAAACAAAGGCAAAACCAGTCCCTGCTCTCATGAAGCCTAATGGGGGAGACAGCACACAAACAGCTATGTATTTATATATGTATGTACACATATACATACACATATATATATATTTATATGTGCATGCATAAATATATACACACAAGATAAATTGGAAGTAATCTCAAAGAGAAGACTTTAACCCTATGGAGGATTGCAAAAGACTTTTTGCATAAAGTGGGATTTTAGCTGAGACTTGAAGAAAGCCAGGGAAGCCAAGAGGAAGAAGAGGAAGGTGAACATTCCAGACCATAGAGACAGTAAGTGAAAGTGAGAAACAAAATGTCATGGGTGAAGACCATCAAGGATCCCAGAATCACTGCAGGGGGGCGATAAATATAAGAAGGTTGGAAAGGTAGAAAGGGACAAAGTCAAGAGGGGTCTTAGAATCCAAATAGAGGATTCTATATTTGATCCTGGAGGTACTGGGGAGCCACCAGGGTTAGAGTAAGGAAAGACTTGAAGGAAGAAGACCAACCAGCAGGCTATTGCACTAGTCCAGGTGTGAGATGATGAAGACCTGCACCAAGGTGGGATGTTGGCAGCATCAGAGGAGAGAAGGGGACACATATAAAAGGTAGAATCAGTAGGACTTGGCAACAGATTGGATAAGGGTACCTGAGAGAGAATGAAGGTCTAGGGTTCTATCTAGGTTGTGAGGCTAGGTGACTAGGACAGTGGTGCCCTCAATAGTAATAGGAAAGTCAGAATGAGAGGACGGGCTTTATTCATTCATTCACTTACTCATTCATTCATTATTTGCTATGCTAATGTAAGATCCTACATTAGGCTTTAGGAGGTAAGATAATAAATAAGAGAGAGAGTTCCTATCCTTGAGGAAATTCGTAGTCAAGAAGGAAGGTACAAATAGCTATAAGGCATTCTGTGACAGGTGCCTACAAAAAGTGTGAACAAAGCTTTGTAGGTACACAGTCAAGGAAGAAATTGCCTTAGGCCTCAGGACTGAGAGAGGGACCAAGGAAGACTTCCTGGATGAGGTGGCATTTGAGCTGGACCTTGAAGGATGGTGAAATTTCAACAGAGAGAATAAGGGAGCAGGGAGCAAAGACATGAAGACAGAAGAGGAAGGGGCCTGTCCAGTGAACACCAAGTAGTCCATTTTGGCCAAAGGTGAATAGGGTGTGTGGAAGGAATCAGTGAGGAAAAAGTTGTATAAAAAAAGTTTGGGGCCGATATTCCATTCTTCTCCTTGAGTCTCCATTTCCCCACCTGTCAATGGAGGGGTTTAATTCCTGTCTCTCAGTGTAAGATGTAGTCCCTCTCCAAGGCTCTGAAGGCTCAGTAAATTCTAACCATCTTTCCTCCAAGGGGCTGAAGAAGGAAGGCTGGACCTTCAGTGGCCATGATTTCCTAGATTTCCAGTCAGGACTTATGTGACTTCTCCAGTCATTCAGAGATGCTGGGGTTGGGGGTTGTCAGAAGAGGGGGATATGCTCGGCAGACCCCCTCTCCACAAACCTGGAGCTCAGTTTTCGGAACAGTTATTTGAAATCAATACCAAGGGAGCCACTAAGGGTAGGGAGGGGAACCAATGCAAGCCTCCAGTGCCTTCCAATGGGCTGTACTTTTTATATCCCATTTGCTATCATTTTCCCAGCATGAGCTCGGCTTTCACAGCCCGTTGGGTTTTCCCTACAGTTTAGATGATTCGTGTTTGTATTGGCTGCTTAACTTTTATTAGAAAGAAAATGCCAGGGAAGGGAGCAAAGCTATTAGAGAAATGTGGCCCAGGAACAATGGTGGGCCCTGATTCTGGCTGCCTTGCAGGCCAGGCTACTGGATTCAAGAACAGCTTGGGAGGGGGTGACTGCATTTTGGCTTGGTCTCATTCAATTAAATACAACCCACTAGTCTGAGAAAGAGGAGCTATAAGAGAAGAACCTCCTGGGGGCTTGACATATGCTCTGTTCCGTAGAATATTGACCTGAGAATGGGGTCTTGACCTGATGCCCGGAGCCAATGAAAGACCTGGCTTTTTCCTTCAAATTCTTTCTAGTCTCCAAATGACAGAGAAGAGAATTTCAGAGCAGAGAAGGACCCGAGGGATCATTTGGTCATAGAACCATAACTCTAGGACTAGAAGGGAGTTCAGAGATCATATAATTTAATCTTACAGCTGGAGAAACTGAGGCACAGGAAGTTTAGGTGACTTACCTATGGTCACATAGTAATAAACATCAGGGGCAAGGTTGGAATCCAAGTCCTCTGTCACCAGAATAAATGCCTTTTCCACTGTACCATATAATCCAACTTCTTTGTTTTATAGACAGGAGAAGTGAGATGATTTGGACAATGCCAGATGACTGGTAAGTAGATTTACTTACACAGTCTGCCCTGGGACTCAGTCCACAGGCACTACTCTGAGAATCACAGAGACCCATTCTCCCTTGTTCCAAAGGCAGCCCTGCTAAGGCGATGCTGAGACATTCTCATGCCACTCCCACCTGCCAGAACTATGAGGTTCTGTGAATCTTTTGTTTGTAATGGACAGTGCTATCTGGATTGAATAGCAACACATCCTTCTTTTTAAAAAAGTGGTGTTTGGGGGAGAATGTGGGAGTCTGGAGGGGAGAAGACTGTTTTCAGATATATATGTGAACTTTACTTTGGGGGTAGAGTGATTATCAATCTCATTTCCATTTTCATAAAACTTTGTGGTTCACACAGTGTTTTCTTCAAAATTCTGATGATTGGGCAATATAATCATTTTATCCCTGTTTTCTATATCAGGAAACTGAGGTTCAGAGAGAAGAAAAGACTTTTAATAAGTCCCATAACTAGGATCTGAACCCAGTGTCCTGACCTCAAGTCTGGCTCTCTTTAGGGCCCCCAATCTCTGAACATGACAAGGAGCTAGTGGGGAAGACAGGATGGGTAGGAAGCCTAATGCCTTGCAGTGAGAAAGAGGGCTCATACACCCTGGACAGTGAGAAAGGTCTGTATGAACTGGATCTTGGCATAAGGACAAGCTTCTGTACCCCTAACAGTTCACATCCTGCCGGAGCCAGGAACTTCAACTCAGCGCAATTTAATGATCACATGTCAGTCCTGGGGATACAAAGTAAAAAAATTATCCCTGCTCCCCCAAAACTTATATTCTTTTGAGGGATATAACTAAGTAAACAGGTACACAGATAAATGAATTCAAGATATTTGAGAAGGGAGAGGATGCTTACAACAGAGAGATTAAGGAAGGCTATTCAACTATATCAACAACTGAGTCAAGACCAAGGAAGACAAGGATTTTAGGAGGTAAAGGTGAAGAGCATTTTGAAGGCATGGAGGAAAATCATCAGAAATACACAGAGGTAGATAGAGGGCGTGGAGTTTATAAAACAGCCTAAAGACCAGTGTAACCGTACCAAAGAGCATAACATGAAGCAAATCTGGAAAGGGAGGTAGAGACCAGATCTTTAAGGGCTTTAAACATAATACCAGGCTGAGGAATCAGCATTTTATCCTGGAGGTAATGGGGAGCCACTAATAATTGTTTTGGCAGGGAGTGACCTGGCCATGCCTGTACCTTTGGAAGACTGTATGGAGAGTGAATTGCGGAAGGTGAGAATCTGTAAAAAGGGAGACCAATAAGCAAGCTGTTGTTTTATTCCAGGGGAGAACTGATGAAGGTTGAGAGTAAAGAAAAGAGGTTCAAGGAGAAATGAGTACAGGTAGAATCAGAAAGACTTGGCAAAGGACCAGATATGGAGTTGGGAGTGAGGAAGAGGAAGAGGAAGGAGGCAAGAGGAATGCAGGATCAGTCATCAAGTAACACCTACTATGCACCAAGAACTGTACTAAACACTGAGGATACAAAGAGAGGCAAAAAAAATGTGCCTGTGCCCAAGGAACTCACAGTCTAATGGGGAGACAATATGTTAACAGCTATGTACAATGAGATATATAGAGACATATAGACAGATAGAAATATATACATGCATATGCACATGCATGTGTATGTGTGTATAAATATTTATTATTTTATATTATTTATTATTTTATATTATGTAATATAATATTACATATGTGTATTATGATATATTTATATTATATATATATATGAGAGAGAATAAATGAGGGGTAGTCTCAGAGGGAAGGGACTACAATTAAGGAAGACTGAGAAAAAGCTTCTTGTAAATTGGGCGACTTTAGCTGAGACTTAAAAGAAGCTAGGAAAATCAGAGGTTGAGGTGAGGAAGAAGAGAGTTTCAGGCATGGGGGACAGCCAGTGGAAATACCTGGAGTCAGGAGATGGAGCAAACCCAAGGGGTTGGAAGGATGGTAGTGTCCTCAACAGATATAAAGCAGTTTGGAGGAGGGAAAGGTTTAGGGGAGAAGATAAGTTCCATTTTGGACCTATTTAGTTTGAGGCCTGTGGAGACCTCCAGCTGGTAGTCAGTGATACAAGTCTGGAGATCAGAAGAGAGAACAGGGTTGGATATGTAAACTGGAAGTTATTTTCTTAGAAATGATCATTGAACTCATGAGAGTTAGTGAGGTCACCAAGAAAGCAAGTAGGGAGAAGAATATTCGGGAGAAAATCTTGGGCAACATCGTCCACTTAGGGGAAGGAGTGGCCAGTAGGTAGATAGGGAAGAGGAGAACCAGGAGCCAGCAGTATCATCAGGAGCAGCAGAAGCATGAGATATTGTCCAGTGGAGGGGGTTGGGGATGGGGATGGTGGTTAAGCATGTCAAAGGCTGCAGACAGGTCAAGTAGGATAGGGCTATGAAAAAGCCATTGGATTCAGTAGCCAAGATTGCTTTGGTAACTTAAAGAAAGCAGCTTCAGTTCATGAGAGAAATCAAAAGTCAGGTTCCAAAAAATATAATCTCTTTAAGGGAAGGAATTGTTCTCATTTTTATCTTTGCAGTCTCAGTACCTAGCATAGTCCCAGGCATATTAGGTGCTTAATAAATGCTTGTTGTATTGAATTACAAAAGGTTGAGAAGCAGCACAATGAGTGTAGATAATTCTTTCTAGAAATTTAGCCACGAAAGAGAGACGAGATAAAGAACAATAACTTGAGGGGATGGCAGGGTCAGGAAAAGGGGGTTTGTTTGTTTGTTTATTTTAAAGGTGATGGTCTGTAGAGGTTTATAAGCAGTGGAGATATGAGGAGAAACTGGAGATGAGTAAGGGAGTGCTCCCAAGGATAAGCTGCCTCTCTGTCTTTTCTTTGTCTATCTGACTCCTCTCTCCTTGTCCCTGTGTGTGTGTGTGAGCACACACACACACACACACACACACACACACACACACCCCAGTATGAGCATTGATCTGTCACGAGATACATCCACTGCATCTCCCTTCTTGGGGTAGACAAGGAGGATCCTTTCCTTGGGAAAACAAGACTGGTCCCTATCTGGGAGATCCAATCAGCTCCTCCTGGCTTTAGAGATGAATATAAAAGGATGCTAGAAAGGAAGCAAATGAATGAATGGCAGACTCTCCTTCATCCTTGATAAAGTAGCATTCAAAAAGAGGGAAGGAGAAAAAGATGAGGACACTTTCTCCCTGCATTAAATTGTTGGTCTCTAATGTACCGTTCTCTTTTTTTTTCTTAAATTTAATTTTTTTTCAACTACAAAAATCTATTATCTCTCCCCTCCACTGGGAAAGAAAGAAAGAAAGAAAGAAAGAAAGAAAGAAAGAAAGAAAGAAAGAAAGAAAGAAAGAAAGAGAAAAGAAAGAAAGACAGAGAGAAAGGAAAGGAGGAAGGGAAAGAGGGAATGAGGG
>CM053601.1:152418462-152449592 GCA_028646575.1 Pseudocheirus occidentalis | reverse complement strand
GGGAGGGAGGGAGGGAGGAAGGAAGGAAGGAAGGAAGGAAAGAAGGAAGAGATAGACAGAGACAGAGACAGAGAGAGAGGAAGGAAGAAAGCCTAGGCCCTTTTAACAATCACACAGCCAAGCAAAGCAAATTCCCACACTGACTATGCCTAAATCTGTATGCTTCATTCAGCATCCTGTATCTGTCAGCTCTTCATCACTACGTGGGTAGCATGCTTCTATCATCAAACATCTGGAACCATGGCTGGATGGTTGCTGACTATTGATCAGAGCTCTTAAGTCTTCCAAAGTTGTTTAACTTTACAGTGTTGGTCTTATTGTATAAACTGTATGCCATTCTTAAACTACTGGCTGGCATGAAATGATAAAGAGATGAGGTGAGAGATATCTTCCTGGAATCAGAAGAGGGAGAAGTTTGGGGCTGGCAATTCAATTTGTGCAGAGCCTGGACCTTGTGGAATTTTAGAGCAAGAGGGGTCTTAGAGATCATGTGACCTACTTATCATTTCATCTTTTTATAGGTGAGGAAACAGGCATAGAAATGTTCAATGACTTGTCCAAAGCTGCACACGTAGTAAGAGCCACAGCCTGAATTCAAACCTAAGGCCTAGAATTTCATCTCAAATGTTCTTTCTACCATGTCACACTCACTGACACTAACCATGGCTTAGTCAAAAATATTGGAGGGACTTCAGAGATCATTTAAACTAGAGGTTCTTAATCTGGGATCCATGAACATCCAAAGGATCCATGGATAGACTTCTGAGGGGACCCTGTGCTTGAATGGAAGAAAAAATATATCTTTATTTCACTATTCTAACTGAAATTGAGCATTTCCTTCAATTATGAATTTAGGCAATGAACAGTATGAGAAGAGGTCCCTAGACTTCTCCAGTCTACCAAAAGGGTCCATATAAAAATAGTAAAGAAACCCTAATCTAGTGAGTCCAGTCTCCTTATTTTGTAGGTGAAGAGGTGGCGTTCTCCTTCCAGTGACCCTTGCTCTTTTGCATTCTTCCTAGAGGCAGAAGGATGACCCAGATGAACCCAATGGATCATTCTAGCCTTAAGACTCAGCAATTTCTGGCCCTGATTCTTTCATAGAACAACCCTGTCAAACCCCACCTGGAAAACTGAAATTCAACCAATCGATAACCAAAGATACATGAGATCTCCTTGTTCTTCTCCTTTCTGTCTGAGTCCTTATCTTCTTTGCTGGATGTTCATTCATCTCCTAGCCCTAAACATGATCGACTTCCCACGGCTCTGTCCTTGACTCTTATCTCTGCTATTTCTATATTCTGTTCCCTGCACAATTGCATCATCTGCCATGGGTTCAGTTATACTCTTTTCACAAATGATTCCTAAATCAGGATATCTATTCCTTTTCCCTTCCAAACTCTAGGTTGACTGTCTGTCTACTGGACAGTTTCACCTGGATATCAGGTGAAACTGTCAGTATCTCAAACTCAATATGTTCCCAATGGAACTCATATTCCCACCAAACCAGCCCCTCTTCCAAATACCTATGTTTCTGCTGAATAGGGAAAAAATAACTGGTATATGAACTATAAAGTAGGTCTTCAGTGCATGCTATGCACCAATCACTATACTAAACACCAGGGCTAGAAATATGAGACATACAGAACAATTACAAAATTTCTGATATCAAGGAACTCATATCCCAAAGAAGGAAGACAACTCACATAGGACAATGGTAGCCAGGGAATGTGTTTTGGATAGAGGCATCATAGGAATGGTGATTGGAGTCTTAGGACAAATAATTGACACATCCTTTTTCAGAAACGGTAGCACCAATTTGATTACTGTTCTCAGAGCTAGAGTTACAGACTGGGGTGGGGAAAAGGGGAGAAGGAGAGGAGTTATGTCAGTGTTAGCCAGTCATGGAGACAGCCAAGTTGTAGCATGGTTGGTGACAATAGAAGTTCCCTTCCCACCCCCCAACCAACTTGGAAAGTAGTCACTTAATTTCTACTAGAAGTTGTCTAAAAGGGGAGAACTTAACTTCATCTACATAGAATACATTCCTTATAGCCAGAATTTTTAGGAAAGTTTTCCTGATATCCAGCCTATATTAGCTTCTTTGAAATTTCCACCTATTGTCCCTGGTTCTGGCCTTTGGGAATAAACAAGACAAGTCTTACTCTCCATTCCATATGACATCACTTCAAACAACCCATCCACACCATCCCTTGTCTACATCTTCCCTTGAGTCTTTCATAAGGGATCCATTCAACACACAAGGGACTTTGCTCAAGATTTGCTAACTTTGCATGAGTACCAATAGAGCCCACAGGTTGTCCTTTGCTTTCTCTATGTAACTAGATCATTTCCTTTCCCAGAATTCATTTCTTTGGTAATGTATTCTACACAGCTTCTCTTGTGAGAATTTTTTCATTTGTAATATCCTGTAACCTACTCACACCCATCATGTGTCTCACTGTTGCTCTTTGGATGACCTACAACTTTAATTCCTCAAAGGCTTTGGCATTCCATGATTCAAAGTCGTATAGAATAACCTGAAGAATATTGATGTTAAAAAAAAGATGAGCCTTTGTTTCAAGAAGAAGCTTGGTGGTCATGAAGAGCAGTACAATTTTCCAAATGTAATATTTAGCCAACTCTTTTCCTCCTTTTCAATTCTGGGCTCAGTTCATCAACCACCAGCAATGCCTGTACAATATATACATATTGATGGATCGGTCCTACGGAATGTCCATCCAACAGTATATCATATTTAATACAATAGGCATTCGTCATCCACTTGGTTTATCTTGTATGGATAGGTTGGTCAAACCCTTTTGAATGATTAGATCTCATTTAAGCTTGGAAGGTATTTGAGTTGGATGGAATCAATCACCACTTTATAAATAAGAACTAAGGACCAAACAGGTTAATTTACTTGTCTAGAATTACTCATACTTATTAATTGGGTAATTCTAAACAAGTATATTTCTTGCTGCCTCTCCATGTGTCATCATAGAACCTCAGAGTTGAAAGGGGCCAAAGACCACATCTAGCTTAATTCCCTTATTGTACAGGGAAGGACAATGAAGTTATTGGAAAAGAAGAGATTTGTCCAGCTTAAGAAGTAGCAGAAATTAGAATCAGGATAGCTGGACAATGATGTTTCTTTTATGATGTGTTGTTTTCAATTTTGCCAGCCCCAATGGTCCAATAAATTCCTAGGTAGTTGTCTGTCTTCTTCATGGTCTGGTTCCATTTATTACTATCCCCTCTCCCCACTCCCATGCAGGGGGGCAACTCCTTCCACCTTGCCTTTGTCCAATTTCCTTACCTATCTGCTCCTGGATACAAAAGAAATCATTCATAAAGATTCATAGGTGATTAAAGTTAGAAGGACCCTTATAGATCATCTCATTTTACAAATGAAGCTGAAGCTCAGAAATTCAGCGACTTTTTCAAGTCAAAGTACAGACTAGAACACAACTCCCCTGCCTCAGCTCAGCATGCTTTTCTCTTCCCTAGGCTTTAATAGTCTTTGTCAGGGATAATAGGATCATGTATATTGACCTTGACCTCAGAGGTCATCTAGTCTAACTCCCTCATCTTGCAGGGGAGGAACTGAGACCCAGGGAGGCTAAAAGATTCATCCAAGGTCATACAGGTAGAAAAAAATCAGAGGTGCCATTTGAACCCAAGTCTTTTGACTCTAGAGTCAATATTCTTTCTACTACTTACCTCCCACATGGCTATGATAGAATTTCCAGTTGCCACAAAGGGTTATGAGTCACAAATGATCTGTTTGGAGGCAGATGAAAACTGGGTTGGTGGGGCTCCAGTCCCATCAGGCATTGGATTGAATCACATGTTTATGGCCTGATTTGGGTCCTGGAGAGAGTCACAACTTACCCTGGCCCTGGTTTCCCTGGGCTAGGGCATCCTGTGAGCTACACCCTCTGTCTGCCACCGTTGACTCAATATACATCTTTCTAATGTGATTAGGCCTTTGCACAGGGCAAAGAGCAATTTATTACTCTGCCTTGGAGAGCTGAGGCTTCCTTTAAAAAATGGGTACTCCTGGAGCCAGCAATTACTTCAAAATAAATTTACCAAAGACAAAATGGGGCCTCTTGGGTCAGGAAATGACTTGCCTGTTTGGGGCTGTGGAGACAAGGTGTTTATTAAAGGCCGCCTCAGTTTACTCTGCCTCTTCTTCCCTTTGAATAATTGTCCAATTAAATATAATCTGGAAGCCAGTGCTAACACAGGGCTTAGACCGTGTGAAGAAGAGCCTCTTGAGGGAGGATTAATAAATCCCACTGAGCCCTCACACCTTCGAAAGCATTTCTTTGGCTAAATTTGGAGGGGTTTTTAAGGGGGGAGGAAGGCTTCCCTGGGTCTAAGAGCTTTTGTTTAGAAATGAGCTCTTCTTCCCCAAGTAATTTATAGGCTTTATCTTCAGACCTTTGGTCAGCAGCCTTCTCTGCCCCTTCCACAGCCATGTGGGTCATTGGAACTGTCAGACTTTTCATTGTAACCCATGGCTCACTACCCAATAAATTCATTGGGTTAATCTCTGAACTCCTGCTGGCTCTGCACTGATCAACTTACATGACTTAGTATTTGTCAAGATTATTTTTCTGTGAGGGACAGCTTGCCCTATGTCCTATCCTGGCCACAATGAGGTCATTTGCACATGACATCTAAAACATACACACACTCTGCCTAGGCAAATCTGAGGTGAATTGGGGTGTTATTTTTTGTTATTTTTTTATTTTAGGTGAATTAGTATTTGACCTGAGATGGATGTGCCAATGAAGGGATGAAGGCCAATCTTGTGAATTCAGAAGTCTGGAGGCCTTAGTGCTTTGTACTGGAGCTGACTGGTGGCAAAGAGAGAAATTTCTAGCAACTACACCAAGAGAAGACCAGCACCAAGATGACTGGCCCAAGGCCAATCCTTTTTTACTAGAAGACATGGAGAAATGGGTGTTTAGACAGTGAGAGCCTCAGGAAAAATGACCACATTCCAATTTTGCAAACTGCTTCATATTTTGATATTTGTTAACTCAACCTCCTGGAAGATCATAATAGAAATTATGTTACTTACTCTTGCCTTCTTGTCTACTTGAGTGTTCTGTCTTTGCATTTTTTTGTGTATAAGAAATGAATGCTTGTCCTTACCTAATTCATATTATACTTTGAATAGATAGGTGATAGATAGATGGGTGGGTGGGTGGATGCAGAGAGAGAGGGAGAGAGAGGGGGAAGTGAGAGAGAGAGAGAGAGACAGAGAGACAGAGACAGAGACAGAGACAGAGATGGATAAAGGGATAGATAGATAGATAGATAGATAGATAGATAGATAGATAGATAGATATGAAAATGGATAGATGGGAGGATAGATAAATGAACAGATAGATTATAATGCATTTATTAAGTGCTTACTATATGCCAGTCACAGTGCTAAGTACTAGGGTTATAAGTATGTAAGCCTTACCATCAGGGCATTTAAATTCTAAGGGGGATGACAACACCTATAAAGCTAGAAAAGAGAGAAAGGAACAGTCACCAATGAGGAGAAGAGGACCCCAGAGAGGAGGTTCCCCATTGCAGCCACGTGGCAGGCAAGGTGGAGTCCGTAGAGAGTCCAGACAGAGCTACCCTGACTTCTGAGAAACTCTAGACATGAGCCAATACTAAAGCTGTAAATACTTTTTCTCTAGGGGGCTGAAGTGGGGTGCAATAAAAGGTAAAAGCCATGGACTAAAAGCAAAATTCCAAATGGGTTTCAAGGAAAGCAGTTAGGACCCAAGAACCTGAGTGCAGAGGTCAATGACGTCCAACAATCACCCAACCACAGACACTTGTAAATCACCTACCCTGTACTAAGCCGAGTCCTGTCATTTCTTTCACAGAACAGATGGGCTTCTTATTTGTTCTGTTCTTTCTTAGGGAGGGAGGTGGGGGAGCCAGGGGATGGGGGGAATGAAGCTCCCTCCAGAAAGAGCTGCGGGTTCTTCATTCTTGCCTGACTGCTGTCAAACCAGCTTTCCCAAACTTCTGGCATGCTTTGGGTATCCAGTAGGAGGGGTAGTGAGTGATAACACATATAACACATTTCCCTTGGAATGCCATCTCTCTTGGCACCTGGTGAAATTTGGGAGAGAAAGGTCACTGATATATGCAAAAAAGGGAGGCAGGAAAATCTATCAAAACAACAACAGGAAATTGAGTCAAGGCAGAAGGAAGAAGCTGACAACCCTCTATTCCCCTGCAGCTTTGCTCCACACTTTTGTTTCCTCTGCCGTGGTCTTCTTGGCCGACCTGGGCAGTTCTGCTTAGCCCACTATCTGCCTCTTAGTTTGTGCCATCTGCTAGCCTCTCTTCCCCTCCTTCAATCACCTTTTCCCCATGGATCTGGGGTCTAGGAGGATTTGTGGCACCTTTAAGAAAGCTCTCTGGGCCTTTCTTTTTGTTTTCTCGGGTGCTACAGAGCTGGCAGGGTGAGGCCTGCCCGCAAGCTTGGAGCTGGGCTCTCATAATGACTGTGGTACCCCACTGTGCGAAGGCCGGCCAGGTCCAAGCAAAGGCATTCTTCCCCCGGCCGCAGGGGGAAGGAGTCGGATTTGTCTGCCAGATTCACAGCCATCGAGGTGATCCGGGTTGAAAGAAAATCAATAAGATGTGTCCATTTATGCCTCACAAAGGAAGAAAGGTCTAAAGAAGAGACACAGGACGTGATTCAAGCACTGTAGACTTAATAAGACTTCTGCTCGTGTTTGAAGAGGATGGTAATTTATATATGACTTTGAACTGGCTTTTTTTTTAAGCTTCATAACTATCAGGATCCAGCCTTCTCCGGGAAGCAAGGAAAAGGAGATTTGATGCTGTCTTAGAAGACCTAACCTATTTGGGAAGGCCGCGTTGAAAAGTTCAAAAAATTGTGTTTTAAGAAAAGATAAAAGGACCGTGCCATCTCACCGTAGCCCCCATTGATCGCTAGTGAGAAAAACGAGTTTCAAGGATTTGGGAGCGGGACATGATGACAAAGAAGGGGAGGGAGGCCTGCCAGCCTTTCTCTGAGGGCGGCAGGTAGCCATAAGCTCTCATTACTGGCTGGCCTGTGGGTCCAGGACACTGAGGAAGCCGAGGGCATGTAAAGAGGTGGGACCCCAAGCAGAAACCCAGACCAGCCAGACTTGAGCCCACCTGGACGTTGCCACTTTTTCTTTCCCTCCGCCGTGCTCCACCTTTAGTTACCAAAGCTACTGCGAGGAATGCGGGTGGGGTGGGGGTGGGAGCATCTCCTTCTGCCTGTCTTTATCAATGTTCCTAGCCCTGGTCTATTCTGTGAAATTCAACAAACATTTATTAAGGGCCTACAATGTGCCACGTGAGCCCTGTTGAAGATATTCAACACAGTAACACAGGGAGGAGAGGATCACAGTGTCTTGGAGCTGGAGGGGGCCTCTGAGAGCATCTTAATCATCTTTCAGTCCCAGAGGCACCCCCGTGTTCATGCTGGTCAATAACCATAGAGAGCATCAATATTCTGAAGAGTACCCAGAGGAGACCCACCAGGATAGTGAAAGACCTTGAGATCGTGCCGTATGAGGCTCATATGAAGAAATCAGGGATGATGCTTAGCTTGATGAGAGGATACTTGGAGGGAGGGAGGAGGTACTAGGGGACAGGGAATGGCAGGAATATGATGGCTGACTCCGAGTATTCAAAAGGCTATGTGGACAGATGTTTGGCCCCAAAGGGCAGGGCTAAGAGGAATTTGGGCTTGCTGTAAAGAGATCCCTCCTAACAATTAAAGTTGTCTAAGGATAGAATGAGGCGCTTTAGGAAGAAGTAAAGTCTCTCCCTTATCCTTACCCCCATTCCTCCAGTACTAGAGGTCTCTGAAGAACTTTGGAATTGATTGTGAGATGGGAGACACTGGCACAGGACTGCCCAGCATGGTGCGCCACATCAAAGAAGGTGCTGTGCTCTATCAGCAAAGAAGAAGGGCAGTATCTCAAAGGAAATGTGAGATGTGCAGATTTAGAAACATCTCCACTCCAAATGTTCACGTGGACTATTTGTACTTGGCCCATGGTAGAGCCTGCCAAGCTTACATTGGTCTGATCAGCCGCAGTCGGACTTGTCAGGGATACTTTTGAGAGTATTCTCACTCAAACATGGGTTGGTATCAGTGGGTTGAGAGTCTGTTATCCAGTTTCACCCACACCTGAATGTAAATCCCCTCTACAGACAGCATCCATTAAGAAGTGGTCCTCCAGCCTTCTCTCAGAGACCTCTGCTTCAGTGGAGAACTTAATGCCATTCAAAGCAGCGCATTCCATTTGGAAGAACTCAAATTACAAGGATTTAAAAAAATATCAAGCCCAAGTCTTCCTCTTTGCAATTTCTACCCAGTTCTGCCCTGTAGGATTTGTCTTCAACATGACAATTCTTTGGCACTTACAGACATATGTCTCTCCTTAGCCTTAGTTAGTTTGGGGCAAGGCCTTCAGACACTTCCTTCCAGTTCGGACAGAGTTCACTGAAATATTCAAATGTAAGCTACAAAAACTCCTTCCTCCCTAGGCTGAGGCATCCGGGGCCCTAAGTGAGCCCAGGGCCACAGGCTGGGAGTCTCATAGTCACAGATCACAGAAGTGGAGCTGAAAGAGGCTGCAGAAAACCCTTCATTTCACAGCTGAGGAGGCTGAAGACCAGAGAAGGCATGTGACTTGCTCCAGGTCACCTAGACAACCAGCACAGGTATGATTTGAACCTAGGTCCTCCAGCTCAAAAGTCTCCTGACTTTCCTCTGAGTCACAACTAAGGGTGAAGGAGAAAAGCAAGAGGAAAGGCTGAAAGGTGGGTGAAGGGGCCAGTTGGACATCTGGGGGCAGTGGAACAAAGAACTATCTTCTCCTTAGAAAAGAACATACATACTAACAGTGAACAGCTCCACTCATTATCTGGGTCCCACCTTGTGTCAAAAATATTGGTGAGGGGGAGAGCTAAGTGAAAGGATGGTGGGGGTGGGAAGGAGAATGAAACAACTACGGGTATAGTCACCTGGGAGGGCAGCAGTCCAACCCTTGACCGTATGGGCTTAGGAGAAAACATGGGCCCTTGAAAAGGGGGCATCGTGTCAAAGGAAATTTGAGATAATTTTATCCCAAGGTGGACTGATCTGGGAGCTAGCTGTGGGCCCTTGTGGGCAAGGAGGCCTACGCGTTATCTCTAAGATTCAGGCGGGGAGCTCTTAAGATTCCCAGAGAATTTGTTAATTCGTTGGTTTTAACATTGCCAATAAATTTTACTCTCTTTTATCTCCCTTTGGACTGCTTTTACCTGCGAGGGGGCATATGAATATGTGTTTATTAAACGGACTGTTTATTTGAACCCTCAGGCTCTGGGGGAAACACTCTATCCATGTACTCATGTACAAGTGGCATAAGGGGAACTTGGTGAGGAAATGAACTATTAGAAAAGGGAAAAGGTGTAGAAAATGTGAGAATGAGAGGTTATAGATAGGCAGCCCACAGAATGCTCTAGGACCTATAAATCATAACATGATCTAGAGGAAGATCTCCTAAATGGTAAGTAGGTTCTCTGTGAAGGTTCTTGGGAAGAACCTGGACACAGATTACACAGGTTACAGTCTACACTGATGGAGAAAATGCACATATTGGTGAGATCCCAAATGCACATTCCTATATTCCAAGTTCCCCTCAGAGAGCCGATAATCTGTTTTCTACATTCTGGGCTCCTTCTAACTCTGACTTTCTATGTTCTCTGTTCCAAAGACTTTGTAGCCCTGATGTTCTATGTTCTATGTTCTCTCCTAGCTCTGATGTTCTAAAGCCTGTCCCAGGTCTGGCATCCTAGATTTTGTGTACCATATTTCAGAGTTCATTTTAGCCCTGACATTCTTTGGTCTGAGAAAAGTGTAGATTACCTGGGCCCAGAACTGCTATTGCTATGGTGAGGAGAGTGTGTGTCTGTGTGTGTCTGTGTGTCTGTGTGTCTGTGTGTGTCTGTGTGTGTGTGTGTTGGGGGGGGATGAGACGGGGGTTGAGGCTAAGGGTGGCAGACGCTCAGGGTCAATGCAAAAAGATCCCACCAGTCAGAGCAGATTAAAGTTGCCCCCACCTCCTACCAAGCTCAAGACCAATTGGTTGCTGTCCCTGGCAGAACTATAAGAATTATTTTTTTTCTTTTTTCCCCCAAAGATCCTCATTGGAATGCTAATTTTGATTTTGATTATCTGTCATGGGGCCCTTTGAAGTTCTTCAGACAAAAATAAACATTCTCCCTAACAGAGGGGATTATGCCCGTCTTGTTCAGAATCATCTGACTAAGAGTGACATCCAATTTCAGAATATCCCGGGGTTTAGGAAGGCCACTGAGACAGTGGGCCCAAGGAGGGGACTGGTGGCAGGGGGTCCCTTCTGTTTTATCGGTTTTCTATAAATGGTTTAAGGTGGGAGGTTAGAGTTTAACCCCCACTCAGAGCCTCTCTGTTTCTCACCATCCAGCTCAGGGGTGCCAATGAGAAAAGATTTGGTTTAGGCATGGCTAATTCCTTTAAATAAAGCCAGCCTGAGGTTTGACATTTTTTTCCTAATCTTCAGGTTTTTTTAAGTTACCCAGTATTTTTATCTTATGCTATGGTATGTCCACTGAGGCACCCACCTGCCTGCTGTTCCCCCAGAATGGGGTTCTCAGGTAATTCATGGGAGCTGGCCTCCCAGCGGGAGGGGGCCAGTTGCAGCTTTATGAGTCTGCTCGATTCAGGGGCGCTAATGGGGCTATTTATAAAGAAAGAAATATAATGAGTTATCACAAAACACAGCAAGGACTCAGGAAACCAGGCGCTTCCCATCCATCAACCATCCTCCCTGAGTCACTAGAGGACAGCCGAGGAATCTTGCCAGGGCTATTGGGAATTTGGGTTTTTCTTCAGTATGACTTACACAGATTGGGGCAGCCTGTCTGTCAGCATTCATTTCCCTATCCCCTCCCTCTTCTTAACAGCTCCTCCCCCCCCCAATAGCACAGCCCTAAAGGTCAGCTGAGGCCAGCAGCCCTGGACTAGCTGAGGGTATGATGTTCTGAAGTTGGGAGTGGAGGTAGTGGGGAAAGGGTTGAGTATTTAGAGGGCTTTGTATTTGTTATTTTGTTTTCCTATGGATTTATCTGTAAAAATAAAAGCATGAATGAGGCCATTTTTAAAAAGGGCAAATGTAAACAAGGATGGCTAGGTGTCCCCAAATGGGCCTGGAAGTAAATACTTCCATGTCAACTGTGGTATGATTTGTAACCCACCTTTCACAAAGGTCTTACAAATTTACACAAACCCCTCTCAGTATCAGGGACTATTCCAGAGGGGTCCCAGAGCCAGGAATCAGCAATTATTAGGCTGCACAGTGGGTGGGGATCATAGGAGCTCCCTGGTCCTGCTTGACCAGTGCAGCATAGCAGGTCTTGCCCACTGTTCTGTGGTCTGTATGACATGATACCCATTGATGCTACCGGAAGTATGGAATGTGGAAAGAACCTGGGATTTGGCACCAAAGGATTGGAGTTAACAAAACCAATTCTGTTGCTTACTACACGTGGTTACTTGGGCAAGTCACTGACTTCCTCTGGGTCTCAGGTTTCAGCATGGTGGACTTCTAAGGTTGCTCCAGGTCCTAAACCTTTGCTATCAAGTTTCTCTATAGCAGCGGTTCTCAACCTGTGGGTCGTGACCCCTTTGGGGGTTGAAAAATCCTTTCACAGGGGTTACAGGGGTCGCCTAAGACCATCGAAAATAGGTCTTAGGAACCAAGACACAGCTTCTCTATCTGTCTCCAGGCAGGTGGACCCACATGCAGATATGCCCACATATGAGTATTAAAGGGTCAAGGCATTAGGAAGGTTGAGAACCACTGCTCTATGGTATAACACCAGCACAGAGTGGTAGAAAAAGCATTGGCTTTAGAACCAGAGGCAAGAGAAATTTGATTCTGTTTCTTATTATTTACATGACTTGAGGCAAGCATAGCCCAGCACAGATAGAAAAGGGGACCACTAAAACATACCCCAAGGATGCCCACGGGTCATGTATTGACTTAGAAAACTATACATGTTTATCTATTTCTGTTTTTTATTAGTACATCAAAACATTAAAATTGCATAGGAACTATATTTCAATCTGCTTTGGACCATCCTCAAGAGTGTTGTGGGCCCCATGCTGGATACCTCTGGTACAGCAGATAGTGCAAGACTCAGAGTCAGAAAGATCTGGGTTCAAATTTATCTGCTTCAAGCAGTTAACCACTTTGGGCCTCAATTGTATCACCTGTAAAACAAAGCAAAAGGACTAGGGGATCCCTAAGGTGCCTTCCTGCTCAAAATTAAAGAACTCCTGAGCAGGTCCCTCTCAGAAAAACCTGGAAAGACTTACATGAACTGATGCAAAGTGAAACATACTGGGCACAAAGTAACAGCAACATTGTAAGATGATCAGCCGTGAATGACTTGGCTGTTTTCAGCAATGCAATGATCCAAGACAATTCTGAAGGACTCATGATGAAAAATGCCACCCATCCCCAGACAGAGAACTGATGATGTCTGAATACAGATTGAAGCATGCTTTTTTAAACTTTCTTTATTTTTCCGCATTTTTGTTTTTGTTTTAGTCTATGTTTTCTTTCACAACATGATTAATGTGGAAATACGTTTTGCATGACTACATATGTATAATCTATATTGAATTGCTTGCCTCCTCAATGAGGGGAGTAGGGAGGAAGGGAGAGAATTTGGAACTCAAAGTTTTAAAAATAAACATTAAAAATTGTTTTTGCATGTAGGGGGAAAATGAAATACTAAATAAATTTTTAAAAAGAAAAAATATCCAAAAATGGCAAAATTGAATTATCTTATTAGACCATAAGGGGAAAGGGAACAAGCATTTATTAAGTACCTACAAGCACAGTACTAAGAGCTTTTACATATTTTATCTTCATTTGTTCCTCGTAACAAACCTGTGAAGTAGGTGCTATTATTAAAAAAAAAAATTTAATCCCATTTTACTGTTGGGGAAACCGAGACAGGCAGCGGTTAAGGAACTTACCTAGAGCCACTTAGCTAGTAAGTGTCTCAGGTTAAATTTGAACTCTGGTCTTCCTAAGTCTGGGCTCAGTGCATGATCCACTGCACTACCTGGCTGCTTCCATGAGTACAAGGAGGACTGTGTCTTAGCTAAACTTTGTATCTCCCTAAGTGTCTAACATCATGCTCTGCATATGGTAGGTATTTAATAAATGTTTTGGGGAAAATAAATGGATTGCATTCCATGTCAAATTATACCCAGAATCAGAGCATGTCATGGGTAGAAGGAACCTCCTACTGACTCAATTTTCTGATAAAAGAAGAGAATTGCCATGGACCCCACAATGAGTAGGTTGCAGACCCAGGCCTAGATCCCAGATCTCCTGGCTGCCAGTCAAGAACTCTTCATAGTGTGATGAGAAGAGCCTTAGAAGTGAAATCAGAATATTTCTGATCTGAAATCAGATATTCTGATTCATAACTTTCCAAAACAAGTCTCCAAGATACCTCGGCACAATGGAAAGAACATAGCAGTAGGGTCTAAGACACTTGGGTTTGAATCCTGGCTCTGGTTCTAACTAGCTATGTGACCTTGGACTAGTCATTCATCTTTTAGTCCTTGGTGTCTTCATCTATACAATGAGCATATTGAACTGAATGACTTCTGGACCCCTAAGTGTCCTACAAGTCCATGTAGCTTTAATATAGAATGTTCTCTTAGGAAGGGGTCCTGGAAAGGATAAGGTTTAAATATCTTCTAGTACAGAGAAGGAAACAGACTCAGAAAAGAAAAGAGCTTTACCTAAAGTCACACGGTGAGAATGAGCTAGACAGACCACTTGGATACAGACAAAACATCCCTGGGAGGCCTGAGGTCATGCTACCTTTACTGAGAGATAATCAACCTCTCCCTAGAACAGTCTGAGGTGCTCTGAAGCCCATGTGGGCCCCAGGACCTAGAGTACACAATCCTTGTGGGCCAATGAGGAGAAGAAGTACCTGTTCCTCATTAGCCAGAGGGCAGGAGAGGACCTGGAGTCCATGTTCCCATAGTCCTTAGCCTTGTTCAAGCAACCACCTTTCACCTAAAGTCAAGATTCCAGAGTGGGGCTCCATAGTTTTGAAGGAGGGTAGAGACCCTGGATTTCATGCTGAAAACAATGACCAAGGGGGAAAGGAGACAGGCATTGAGGGAACTTGGCCTGGAAGAAAGAAGTCTGAGGGCAGCCAATCACTGTCATGAGATAAGGGCATAGGCAGCTATCCTTCAGCACTGTAGCAGAAATACTCAGAGAGAGGATTGGAGAAGAACATTTATTAAGCCCTTGCTGGACAGGCTAGGTGGTGCCATAGTGCACAGAGTGCTGGACCTGGAGTCAGGAAGATTCATCTTTCTGAGTTCAAATTCAGCCTCAGACACTTATTAGCTGTGTGACCCTGGGCAAGTCACTTCCCCCTGTTTGCCTCAGTTCCCTTATCTGTAAAATGATCTGGAAAAGGAAATGGCAAACCACTCCAGTGGCTTTGCCAAGAAAATGGGGTCACAAAGAATTGGACACAACTGAAACAATGGAATAACAACAAAAATGTGCCAGGCACTGTACTAAGCTCTCAGGAAATAAATATAGATGAGCAAGACAATCTCTGCCCTCACGGAGTTTACATTCTAATAAGGGAAGATAATATATCATGGGAACCTGAAAAGAAGGAAAGAGAAGGGAGGGGAGGAAGGATAATTGCTAGATACAACATGACAGGTGAGAAGAAATCCAGAGAAGAGTCCAGGTGTGAATGAGGTGAAGTGTGGCTAAGGTGCTTCCTCAAATGGTGGGTCCAGAAAGGGAATCACCAATCAGGAGAGGAGAACCTTCTCCAAAGTGGGGGTTTCCCAAGTGACAATGCAGCAGACAAGGAGGAAGGTGTTGGACAGATTCCAGAGGTACATGAATGAGTCCTTCCTAAAATGGCGGCCAGTCCAAGGAGGACTGAAGGGTAAAGATTATTGACTATCAAGGTAAAGTAAACTCCTCAACAGATCATCCTCCCCTGGGGAGTCTTATAAAGAGGTGGGTGTTGTTGGGTTTGCCCTATGTACAGGGAGACAGCACAGTTCAAGACAGTGGGGCTGAGAGTCAGCAGACTTGGGGAGTTTTGATTTGGTTTTGGTTTTTTCCTAGCTCTATCACTAACTTGCTGTGTGACCTTAGGCAAGTTTCTTCTCTCTCTGAATGTCATTAAATTTCCTCTATAAATAAGGAGATTGGCTTTAGTAATCTCTAAGCTCCAATATTCTGATTCTATGTTCTAAGGTCCCTGCTAGAGCTGACATTTTATGTTCAAGGCAGGAGGCCTGTTAGATTTCAGGAAGTCTGTGAACTTGGATGGAGAAAAAAAAAACTCCTTGATTTTTACTAACCCGCAAGTGAAATTTAGTATTTGTTTCAATTATTTAAAACCATGATTCTGAGAAAGATAGGCTTCCCCAGACTGCCAAAGGGATCCAAGGCATGTAATGGTTCTAAAGTTTCCTCTAGCTCTGGTATATTCTGTGTTCTAGGATCCCTTCTGAGTCTGACATTCTATGCTCGTGATCCACCATAGGATCATGAATTCAGAGCTTGGAAGGCTTTAGAGGTTACCCAGTGCAACCTTCTCATTCTACATATGAGGAACTGAAGTGTAAGAAGTGAGAATCTGGCCATAAAACTGCTAAGGCTCCTCCCAGCTCTGAAACTCTGTGAATGTTTGGCACCCACGAATGGCTCCCCCTCTTGCTGGCTTGGGATCAGCCCCAGTGTCCCCCATGACGCCCAACCCTGGGAAGGGAAGGGTTACAGCAGCCTTGGCCAGGGAAGGCTGTGGGTTCCCAAGCTCTAAGCAGCTTTAGCGTCTCCTACCAGAGTCCTGATTTAAAATTCATAAATGCTAATCCTCGGTAATTTACGGTTTAAAAAGCTGTCCCACTCCCAGGCCCCGTGGCTACAGCTCTGTCAGAGTAATTATGCCAGGGAGCTGAAATTGGACTACTAACTGAGATATTAAACAGGGTAGGAAATCCTCTTCCCTGGCAGCCGACCCAATTATTCCAAATAAGCAAACAGATTAGTGAGTAATTTTCCAGTTAAATCTGGTGATTGGTGCCAGAATCGTACGTTAAATATTCAGAAGTAAATAGATTAAAGATGAAAAGCACCCCCCTCCATTTTTTCTTTCCCCAGCTTAATTTACTGTGTATATTAAAACTTTTTCACAAGGCAAAAATAATAATAAAAATATCAAGCAAAAACCACCCAGGGCCAACCCAGCCAGCCTCTCTCCAGCAAGGCCTGAGCTGGGTGCCAATGCTGTCAGGGACCCACAGTGACCCACTGGCCAGTGGTGATGGTTTGGGGAGGTAGACTAATTTGTCAGCCCTGGGCTGCTCTCTTTCCAACACTCAAATACCCCATACTGGATCTATGGATGGAACAAGGAGAGGGGAGCTCACCCAAGTTGCTTCAAGACATCATCCCTCTAAGGAAAGGGAGGCTCAGTAGCTGAGCCAATTAGTGCTGAGCTCAGTCTGGGCTGAAATCAGGTGGTGATGGTTACGGGTGGGGAGGAAAGGAGCGGGGGATTTTAGTTGACACCTGCTGGTTTTAGGGACTGTCAACTTTAGACTCTGATTGGTCTTGGGGACCTACACAGTTCATGGTCAGTGCCTCAGAAGGATCACTAGATCTTAGGATTCAGGACCAAAGAGGGCCTTAGAGATCATTGGCTCATTGTGCAAATGAGTAACCCCATTCCCTTCACCCTGTAGGACTAAGGCTTCCCTTTCTGGGAATATGCTGAGACTCATTTCTTTCACAACCAACTTTACCCCTCCACTAACACTGCTGTCATGCCAGCCAATACCTCTTACCTGCACCAGGTAACAACTTGCCTGTCCCTTCTTTGATCCATTGTGCACATAGCTGCCACATGTGATCTTCCTAATACACATCTCCATTCATGTCATTCACCCACTTACAAAACTCTTCCATGATTCCCCCTTGCCAACAGGATAAATTACAATATGCCTTACTGAGCCTGGCCTTCAAAGCCCTCTGCCATCTGTTTCCAGCCTAGCCCTCCCATCTCTTCTTTTTGTCTCACTGTCCCCCTTGCCTAACCTGCTCTTTGCCTACTCCACTTTTCTGTATTTATGTCCTATCCAGCTTTCAAGCCCCAACTCAGGTGTTTCTTCTCCATTAAGTCCTTCCTGATTCTTTCCCCAACCAGAAGCAATCCATCCCTTCCCTTACAACACTATTTGCCTCTCCTATGACATTTGTCACAGCTGTCTATCATTGTGTGTTATCAACCTACCTAAATTATGACTCTAATAAGGGCAGGGGCCACTCATTCTACTCCATAGTTACCTACAGCACCCAAAAAGGTGTCCCTTTTAGTTTGGGCAAAGTTCTTCTCACTGACCCTCATTTTCCTTGTCCATAAAAAAGAGGAGTCTAGAAATGTGTGGAAGGAAGGAATGGAGTTCAGAAAGTCAGACTTGGCAGAATGTTACCAGAGTCTTGCTCCTGTTTGGAGAATGTTGATGATGGTGGTGGTATAATAAAGATGGTGGTCATCAGAACCATTGTCCAGGGCAAGACCTATGAAACATGGCATCCTATCAACTTTTTAAAACAAATTCATTTGGTCAGGAGACAGCCAAGAACACAAGATCCACGAGGGAGAAAGACCCCAGGACACCACATAGAAGAACATGGTGGAGCTACTCTAGGGAAGAGTTCACTGCCAGGTACCAGATTGTCCCATGTGGCAGCTTCCTACTTAAGCTAGCTGTTGATAGTATAGTGAATAGAGGGCTGATCTTAGTCAAAATCTTGGTTCAACTCTTTTCTCTGATATAAACTAGCTGCGAGACCACGGACAAGTAAGTTACTCTATCACTGTCCCAAACAATTCTCTACAAGTTAAAGATGAGTTGCAAATCTCATAACAGGAGGGAAAACACAAGTCCAGATGCTCAAAAGTAAATGGAATTAGATAGCAAGCTCAATTGTCTTTATGATGCTTAATGAGTAAATGGGTACTAACTCTGGTAATGCCTTCTAAATCTTGGGGCCCTGGGACAGAGCCCTGACCATCCCATCCTAGTTCGACCCCTGTAAGAATAGCTCCAATTATCACATTGTTTTTTAAATTTTATTTATTTACTTTTAGTTTACAACATTCAGTTCCACAATTCCTTGAGTTCCAAATTTTCTCCCCCTACCTTACCTCCCTCTCCCCCACCATGGCAGCCACGAATGGCTCCACCCTTCTTGGCTTGGGATTTATTGCAATCCAATATAGGTTCTACAAATACCTTCACATTGAACATTAGTCAAGTTGTAAAGAATTATAACCAATGGAGTGAATGAGTGGAGAAGAAACAAAACAAAACACAAAAGAGAGAGAGCAAGTAGTTTGCTTCAGTCTGCATTCAGACTCTTCATCTCTTTCTCTGGATGTGGACATCCCTTTCCATTATGAGTCCTTTGAAGTTGTCTTCTAACCTTGCATTGCTGGGAGGAGCCCAGGCTATCATAGTTAGTAGTTACAGATACGATGTGTCTGTAATTCCACGTTGTTTTTAATGTTTATCAAATATTTTCTTTACAACTATCCTGGGAGGTGTGGAATGCAAGAATTATACCTGTTTTGCAAATGGAGAAACCGAGGTTCTATGTCTCACAAAATTATTGTGAGAAATTTACCATGTAAGTTACCTCAAAGTGCTGCAGAAAGAGAAACCTAAATCCAATGCAAGCATTTTCTAAGCACCTACTACACACCAGGTGCTGGGTTAAGCTGGGGATGCAGAGGAATCAAGCCGTCCCAGTTCTCAAGAATTTACACCTAGAACTCTACCTCCCTTAGATTCAATTCACATACAAGTCAAACCATTACCCTAGTGATGTTGGTTCTAGAGACTGGTTCTCTTCAAGAACAAAGGAGTTACAACAGCAACATCTAATGGAGAGGGAATAGGGAGGGGACAACTTGTACAGGGATTAAATGAATTAAAATAGATGTACGGTGATTTAAGGGGAATATGGAACACTAGCTATTGGGGAAATCTGAGAGATCTTATAGGAGGTGGTCCTTGACCTGAGGCTTGAAGCCAGTTAGGAAATCTAAGAGGTGACGGTGAGGAGGCAACATGTTTCGGGCACGGCCATTTTTGTAGTAAATGGCAAACTTTATCACTACCACCATCACCATCATAATCCTCCCGTACACTGTAGCTTAGCAAAATTAAGTCCACTAGCCACAAGATTTGTCCTGAAGTCTCAAGACTGTGTTCCTCCCCAGTAGGTCATTTCCAGGCTCCTTGTTGTGCACCATTCAATGTTCCAGTGTCTCTAAAGAGACAAGGACCTAGCCAAAGTCAGACTGGGAGACTGGGAAAGAATTGAGGGCAGAAGCCTCCTAAGTTGGCTGAGAATGGGCTGGGCTTCATAAAATAGACCAAAGCACTTGATCCAGAGCATCCCAGGGGAGAATTTTCAAATAAAAGCTGGGATATTCTGGACTAGGTGAGGCAGGGCGGTGCTATTTTTGATCATGGGATCATAGCTCCATAGCTAAAAGGGATCTCAAAGGGTATCTCTTCCAACTCCACCATTTTACATATAAAAAAACTGAATCCCAGGAAAGATAAGTGTCTTGCCTAAGGTCAGACAGGTAGTAAATATCAGAGGCATTTTTTTTCTTTTTAGAGGCAGGGCAATTAGGGTTAAGTGACTTGCCCAAGGTCATCAAGCTATTAAGTGTTAAATGTTTGAGGTCAAATTTGAACTCAGGTCCTCCTCACTCCAGGGCCAGTAGTCTATTCACTGTACCACCTAGCCACCCCAGAGGTGGTTTTTGAACCCATATCCTCTGACTCCAGAGTTAGTGTTCTTTCCATATAGGATTAGGAGATTTAGGATTTTGAGCTAGAGGGCATTGAACAATAATCCACTTTCATACATGAGTCAATTGAAGCCTCAAGAGGGGAAAGGATATGCCTAAGGTCTTATGGCCTGCTAGTATCTGAGTCACAACTTGAACCCAGGTCTCTTGACTCAAAATACATTGCTATTTCAACTAAGGCAAACTGCCCTATAGGGGCAAACTATATGTCATAGAAGAGTGAATAGACATTCGTGGATCAACCACTACATGCATATTTATTAAAGACCTGCCTGCTACTTGCTGGGCACTATGCTAGGCACTGGGGGTAGAGGTACAAAGAATAAAGCAATCCCTGTTTACAGAGAGATTCAGTTCTAATTGGAAGATACAAGAACATGTGAAATAAGTGCAGCATAAATACAAAGCTTCCCTTCACAAACAAACAAACAAACAAACATAGACAAAGTAATAAAAGGCAAGGTACTTTTGGAGAGAGAATGAGAGCAGTTGGGAGATAAAGAAGGTTCCATGCAGAAGATGGTGCCTAAACTACATCTTAATAGAGGCTAAGGGGAACTTAGCCAGGAAGCTTAAGTAAAAGATTAGGTTACAAAGCTTGGCAATCGCTAGGTCTGCACTGGATGAAAAGTCATACAGACTTCTAACAACCTGCTAGATGGTGCTGGAGAGAGAATAATGGGCTTGGAGTCAGGAAGATCTGAAGCTTATTAGTTGTGGGATCCTGGGCAAGTCACTTAACCTCTGTAAATGGGGGTAATAATGACACCTGTCTCCCAAAGTTAGTGTGAGGATCAAAAGAGATAATATTTATAAAGTACTTTGCAAAGCTTAAAGTGCGATATAATGGTAGCTATTAGAAGTCTTGTGGTCTGCTAATTCTGGACTGACATTATCTTCACCATCGAGAACACACAGCTTTGTTTAAATCCAAGGTAGGAAAGAGAGAGGAGGGGAGGAGAGGAGAGGTGAGGGAAGGAGAGGGAAGGGGAGGGGAAGGGAGGGGAAGAGAGGGGAAGAGAGGGGAAGGGGAGGAGAGGGTAGTGGGGAAGAGAAGAGAGAGCTCAAAATGGTGGGAACCAAGATCTGAGGAGAAGATGAGGGTGAGACTATCATGAATGAGGTGCAGCAGACTGATGAATAAAAATAGAGATCTGGGTAAGCTCAGAGGCCAAGCTGATTTAGGGGGCTCAGATCCTCCCACGGGAGCTCACCCTGTTGAGGAGTTTGAAAATTAGAGAAGAAGAGCCCTGGGGAAGGGAATGTGGTCCCCTGGCAGTATCGACACCCCTAGGAAGCTCAGGTCAGCAGTGGGGCCCTGGCTGGATCCTTGACAGGGGCTAGCTGTGTCTATTAGCTGCCCCCTCTGATGAGGCTGACAGAGAGACTGGGAGACTGGAAGGTATTTGCAGCAGGTCCCCCGGCTCTACGGTGGGAAGCCTAAGCTAGGAACACCCCACCCTTCCCTGTCTACCCAGGGAAGATGCTCACACTTTGCCCATCAAGGGTAAGGCTGTACAAGTGAAGGAGATTATCATCATTATCAGCTCCTGGAGTGAGGATAATTACTGGTCTCCTCAGAGTGAGGCACTGACAGCTCCTCGCTCCATCCTGAGTGAGCTCAAGTCTCCTTCCTGACTGGACTCAGGCAGAATGAAGCTGCTTAAGACCTAGGAAGCAACCCTGGGCTGGGCCCAGTTTGAGAGACCTGTCGCCCTTGGACATCTTCTTTCCCAGGGTCCCCTGTCCAGCTGCCCAGGCACAGCCCCTTCCTTCCTTGGCCCCCTGGTGATTCTGGCTTCTTGCCTAGTTCCTCCTGTGTCCCTCCCTGAGGCCAGGTAAAATAGTGCCTTCCCTTCCCCTTTATTCTCCACCTCCCAACAAGGGCACTGGCCTCTCACAGAATTCCAGGAACCCCACTGGGCTCTCTCCACTCACCACCTCCTTTTTTCCTCCTTACCTTCAGTCTTCTCATGCCTACTCACCAACACTCCTTTGCCTATTATTCAGCTGGAAGTTAGAGGGATAGAGGAACAATTTGGCAGCCTTATGATCTGGGTGGTGTGTGTCATCACATTAAGTAGCCAGGAGACTTGCCAGACTTGGCATCTGATGGCTGCCCCAGACTGTGTCATATATAAGTGTACATCCCCACTCTGTCTCTCTCTGTTTGTCTCTGTCTGTCCCCTTCTCTCTCTGTCTCTCTGTCTCTCTCTCTCTCTCTCTCTCTTTCTCTCTCTCTCTCTCTCTCTCAGTCTCTGTCTCTCTCTGTCTCTCTCTGTCTCTCTCTCTCTCTCTCTCTCACACACACACACCTGTTAAATGGCTACTATGTGTCAGACACTGCTCTAAATGATGGAGATACAAACAGAAGTAAACGAGACAGTCACTACACTGGAGGAGCTTGTGCACATGTGAAGGGCAGCGGACGAGGGTGGCTCAAAGCTTGTGATGAGGGGGTCCATGGAGAGTCAGTGGAGCTTGGAGTGAAGCAGCATGGCTGCAACCCCTCCTGATCAGGTTAGGGACCCAAAAGCTGGAGGAGTGGGCCCCAAGGAGGGTAACAGCTGCTGTCAAGAAGGTGAATTGAGCTGGGAGACCCCAGGCAAGTGATTTAACCTTTCTCAAACTCAGCATTCTCATCTGTATAAATGAGGGAATTGGACTTTATGGCCTCTGAGCCTCCTAGCTCTAATCTATGATCTTATGGTACTCTAGTCTCCAGACCTGACTGTTGCCCAACAATGTCCCAAGCTAAGCTTTGGTCAGAAAGAACCAGCTCAGTCAGGTGACCTGAATATTAATAATAGCTCATACTTGAAACTCTTTGAGGTTTATACATCTCATTTGATTCTCTCATCACTCGTGGTAACTTGGTGCTATCATTCACCCCATTTTATAGGTCAGGAAACTGGGACTCCAAGGATTTGTGACTGACTCAGGGTCACACAGCTAGCAAGGGTCTGAAGAGGGATTTGAACTCAGCTCTTTCTAAGAAGAGGACGGCAGGAGTAGCAGCTCTGTCACTTAGGACACTGGCCCTATGCTAATGGGCCCTATGATTATTGTATCATGACTAAGGGAAGACAGAGAGAATATGGGAAAAGCAGTTCATGGGATGGATGTCTTGAGAAAGCAGAATCCTTGGAGGGAGATCTCAGGGTCTGAGCCAAAGGTGGGTTGCTCAGTGTCAGAGCATCAGTAAAGACGTGAATGGGAGCTTACACTGCAGCTGTTCCTTCCCAGAGGAGACCTTGGGGGTTCCTATCAATGCCCATACTTATCCAACCTAGATGAGCTGCCTCCCTTTCTCCAGGCTGAACTGTCCCCTCCTCCCCATTTAATCTCCACATCCTGATCTTTAGAGCTCCATCATCAGATCTCTCCCTCTCCCCCTCCCTTTCCCTCTCTCTCCCTCCCTCCCTCCTTCTCCCTTCCTCCTTTTCCCTCCCTCTCTTCCCCTCTCTCTCAGTCTCTGTCTCTGTCTCTGTCTCTCTCTGTCTCTGTCTGTCTGTCTGTCTCTCTCCCTCTCTCTCTCTCTCTCTCTCTCTCTCTCTCTCTCTCACACACACACACACACACACACACACACACAGACACACACACACACACACACACACTGAAAATAAAAGCAGGAAACTATATCTGTTGTTTACTTGCTGTGTGCCGGTAGGCAAAATCTTTTGCTTCTCTGGTCCTCAGTGCCTCTCTCTAGGAAGTGAGACTTTCGGAAGATGTCTAAAGTCCCTTCCAGCCCTAAATCCTTTTATCATTCCCCACACCTGATCTCCCCTAGTCACAGCCTTCCTCTCCTCCTGCCTATGCTGGGACCTGTGGCTAATACTTTGATTTCCAGACCTAACCCAGATTAATAGTCATACTCACTGGAGTGAGTCAAAGCCCCAGGGATTAGATATTCCCACCCAAGAAGTGGGTGGTATTCTGTCTCTTTTATAATTTATTGAACCTGAGATGGGTTCACAATCATCTTCAGCAGGAAAATCTAGGGGGAGGGGTCACTCCTGGTAGGGAGAAGGCCATCCTCATGGAAGGAGACTGACTTTTTGTTGGGCAGGGCCAGGTGAGGGGCTCTGACCCACTCCCAGGCTTTTATCCAGCTTAACTACTGGTTTGAGAACTTGGTTTGTTGGTTCTCATGGGTCTCCTTGGCAGTACCCTTGGGGGCAAAGACTAATAAGAACACTTTACCTTTATTTTTTAATATTTATTACATTTAAAATTTTTTTAAGTCATTAAAATTTTTTTACATTACTTTCATTTCTGAAAATATTCTTCCCCTTCCCTTTCCCAGTGAGTAATTCCTTATAACAAAGGGAAAAAACTGTTCAGAAAAAGCAACCAACATATTCACCAGATCTGACTATAAGACAATATTCCATACCCTTAAGGCTCCCCTCTGCAAATGCCATATCTCTGTAGCATTTTACAGTTTACAAAACATTTTAATTCTAGGGTTCCACTGGATCTTCCTAATGACACTGTGAGATAGACAAAGAATTATCAACCCCATTTTATAGGTGAAGAACCCGAGGTCTACAGAGGAGTCGTAATTTGTCCAAAGACACACAGTCAGCTAATGGTAGAACCTAGAACCTAGAACCTGCAACTTGGAACATTTCCCAGGTATTGGGACCCACAGCTCAGAAAGAGAAAAAACCAATGGATTGAGAGTCATATTTCTAACCTTCCTTCCATTTCCCCCCCCCCATACTCTGACTCAAGATCCTTAGGGAGGAAGCAGATGGGCAATAGTACCTTGAACAGGCATCCTTGGCACCCTCATTTGCTCACTTGCCAGCTTGTTGGAGGTAGAGGCCGATGTTGGCAGTGCCCCTCTCAATACCCTCAAATATTGTTCCAGAGCCAGCAGGTGGTCCCCAAGTACTCATCCTTGATAGACTCTCCTAGGAGATCACACACCAAAACATCAATATGGTTCCCCCAACTTCTGTAGCTGGTGATTGGCTTTCATGTTATCCAGCCCTTTTGTAGCTCTGTGGCTGCAGATGCATGAAAATCCTGAGTTCTCCAAACTGGGACCCAGAGAGTAGGATCATCACCCTACTCCAACCTCCCTTCATCCTTGGCCCACTCCTCAGCTCTCTGGCCCTCACCTCCATGGTTCTTGATTCTTGGATTTCCTTAGAGGCCCTCTTCATTCTCAACTATATGCATTTACACATCCCTGCTCAAGCATACACATGCCTCAGTTTCCTCAACTGGAAAATGAGTGGAATTGGCATATATGATTGCTAAGCTCCTTTCTAGCTCTATGGTGTGCATATGCAAATATAAATTGGTTATCCAGCTAAGATTTAGCATTTTGCCCTAGCTGATGGAGAAAACATCTTTCACTTTTAAAGTCTTTATCTCTCTACATGTCTCTCTATCAAGAGAGACCCGAATCATGCATATCAGGATGCTTGCAGCCCTCCAGACACTCAGTCCTCCTCTAGAATTCTGTGGGGTGAGCCCTTCTAGAAGACAGAGATTTTTTCTGTATCTATCTAGGTGGAACAGTGGATAGGACACTGGATCTGAAGTCAGGAAAACTTGAGTTCAAATCTGACCTCAGATGCTTACTAACTGTGTGACTTGTCAAGTCACTTAACCTCTATTTGCCTCAGTTCCTCATATGTGAAATGGGAATAATAATAGCACCTACTTCCCAGGGTTGTTAAAAGAATCAAATGAAATAAAAATAGTAAAGTGCTTAGTGCAGTTTCTGGCATATAGTAGGTGCTATATAAATGTTAGGTAGTAGTAGTAGTAGCAGCAGCAGCAGCAGCAGCAGCAGCAGCAGTAGTAGTAGTAGTAGTAGTAGTAGTAGTAGTAGTAGTAGTAGTAGTAGCAGTAGCAGCAGTAGTAGTAGCAGCAGCAGCAGCAGCAGCAGCAGCAGCAGCAGTAGTAGCAGTAGTAGTAGTAGTAGTCGCATTATTAGAATTTCCTACTGCATATTT
The DNA here is from genome assembly GCA_028646575.1 of Pseudocheirus occidentalis. Lineage (NCBI taxonomy): Eukaryota > Metazoa > Chordata > Mammalia > Diprotodontia > Pseudocheiridae > Pseudocheirus > Pseudocheirus occidentalis. The sequence continues at coordinate 152,423,574 of CM053601.1, read as the reverse complement.
CCCTCAGGGATGACCATATTTCACATAATTCTAACTTTGGAAAGTGTGAATTTGAATACATGCGAGCACTTCAGGGGATTCACTATTTGACCTAATGGGGACCTACTTGTACAAAAAAGTGTTGGGGGGGAGCTAATGACATGGGGAAGCAGGAGAGACCTCTTCAATTCTTGACATTTGAACAGAGCCTTGAAGGGAGCTTAGAATTATTCCAACTGGGGCAGGGTCAACATAGGCAAGGGTACAGAGAAGGGAGATTGAATGTCATAAATAGGAAGTCATCCAGTTTAACCGGATAAAATATAAAATGTGTGAGGGAGAATTAAGTGTAATCAGCCCAGAAGAGGTTGAAGCCAGACTCTAAAATGTTTTAAACGCCAAACAGAGAAGTTTACCTTTTGTCTTAGTGGCAACAGAGAGACAATGAAGCTTCTTAAGCAAGAAGGCAACTTGGTCAGTTTTGTGCTTTACTAATATCAGTGGGGTACCTGTGGAGAGGGTGGATCAGAGAAGGAAAAGACTGGATGCAGGGATGCCCAGTATTTAGCTGACTCTTGCACCAATCCATGAGAAAGGTGACAGCCTGAAGTGTGTGTGTATGTGTGTGTGTGTGTGTGTGTGTGTGGAACTGGACATAAAGGAACATATGTAAGGGATTTTGTAGAGTTAGAATCAAGATTTAGTGACTCTTTGGATTTAGAGGGTGAGAATGAAGAATCAAATATAACACCAAGGTTTTCAACTTGGGAAACTGGAAGGGATGGTGGTGACTTTGATGAAAAAAACAAGGAATTTATAGGAAAGGTGTGTTTAGGGAAGAGATTAGTGAGTTTTGCTTGGGACATATTGAATTTGAGCCAATGGGACATACAGATTGAGATATCCAAAGGCATGTGGAGTTGTAAGAAGGATGCTCAGGAGAAAGAGGAGGATTAGATAGATGGATAGAAGTCATCAACTGAACAACTGATAGTTGAGCCTGTGGGGTCAGATTTGGGGTCACCAACAGAAAGAAAGAGGACTTCCCAGAAAGAACCATGTGGATGATCATCCACAAAGGAATAGTTAGAGAGGAGAGAGGGAGAAATAGGAGATATGGTATCACAAAAATCCCTGAGAGAACAGGTGATCTAGGAAATAGGGGTAATCCACAATGTCAGACTCTACAGACAGAGACTCCTGGAACAAAGAGGACTAAGCAAAAATGCCATTTGATTTAGTGATAATTGTGACCTCGAAGGGAGCAATTTCTGTCTAGTGTCAAGGTCAGAAGCCATATTGCAAGGGATTGAAATTAATCCAGAGGATCAGTGATGAAGAACGCCACCTGCCTTCTGACAGAGAGATTGTGAAGGGCTTTAAATGACAGAAAAGTTTGGATTTGATCCTGAGGGCACTAAGGAATTACTGGGGCTTCTTCAAGAGAGTGCTGAAATGGTCAGCTTCGTACTTCAGGGAAAGCTCTTCAATAGCTGTGTGGTAGTTGCTCAAAGTAGAGAGAAGAAGGGAGATCAGTTACAAGGGCACCACAACAATGCAGGGAAGAGTCGATGAGATCCTCAAGCAGGGTGATGGCCGTGTGAGGAGATAGAAAGGACTGTAGGGGAGTAAGAGGATAATGGATTAATAGCTGGAAAAGGTCATATACATCAGCTAATCTAAGCTCCTTATTTTACAGACGAGGAACCTGAAGCCCAAGGAGGATAAGGGACCTCTCCAATATCACCCAGGGAGCCCGTATAGATGATTGGCAGTTATGGGGCCTCCAGCCCCTGACCTATCCTAACTTCTCCACACAGCTCTGCTCTGACCCCTGAGCCTGGTACTAAAGGATACATCCTATAGGAAGGCATGGTTCCTGAGAAGATTCATCTAGTCACAAAACCCAAGTCTGCCTGCCTGATTCCTTGGCCTTGCCAGGTCTATGTGGTCTGATTCCTGCCAGGGCCTGATCCTGATGGGGTGACCAGACAAGAAAGAATATTTTAGTGGGCAACCATTCCAACAGATGTTCCAACATCCTCTGCTTGAAGATAGGGAACTCATGAGGGCCCTAGCTATACTGACTTAATTCCAGCCTTTTCTGCTTCCTCACTGATTTCTTTCTTGCCCAAGAGAAACCTTCGCCCTGAGGCCCAATCTCCTGACTGGTGTATCCTCAGCCCAGACTGCCATTTAATGAGGGGTCCCTGCCATATTTCCTTCTATCCTGGTTAAACTTTGGACTTTCTGCCTCCTCATCAAGCTTGTTACTCTCCTCCTTTTCCGGCTCCCCTTTATGTGGCATCTCTTCCCATTAAAGTGTAAGCTCACTGAGAGTAGGGATTGTCATGTTTGCATTTGTATCCTTAGCACTTGGCACAATGTTTGGTATACAGCAAGTGCTCTATAAATGACCTATCTCTCTCTCTCTCTCTCTCTCTCTCTCTCTCTCTCTCTCTCTCTATATATATATATATATATATATATATATATATAATACATATTTACATGTATATATGTATCTATTTCTATGTATCTATTGTATATGTACCTTTATGTGTATATATACATATATACACATATATTTCTCTATGTATCTATATATCTATCTCTGTGTATCTATGTAGGTGTATATTAATCTTTTGTATCTATGTATATAGCTATGTATGTATTATATATCTATTTCTATGTATCTGTGTATCTATCTCCATGTATTTACGTCTCTCTTTATGTATATAAGTATATATTTATGTATCACATATCTATCTACCTACCACCTACCTACCTATCTACTTATCTTTACCTATTGAGGCATGTCTTGGCATATGACTCCCTGGTTTGGCCAAAAACCATCAAGGCCCAGTGGTCAATAGGCCCTGAACAAATAACTTCAGTGAGAGAGAAAGCTATGAGGCATTGGGCTAGTCATTTTTCCTTCCTAATCTCAGTTTCCCTGTCTGTAAAAGGGGAACAATAATCCTCATCCTCTCTCTCTCATGGAAGTGTCATGGGAACCAAAAGAGATGGTGGCTATGAAACTGCTTGTAAAGGATTCAAGTCTGAATCCTTGACTCTCAGAACTAGAAAGAAGCTTGGAGGTTGTCTAGTCTAACCCCCTACATGATGGCCTCCCCAACAGGTGGGCCCAGCAGTCCCTGGCCAGGTGGAGTAGGCTGTATGTGTGTGAGTGTGTGAGTGTGTGTGTGTGTGTGTGTGTGTATGCGCGCACTTCAGGCAGGCCACAGCCCTTCTGCTGCTGTACTTATGCCAACTCCGATGTTAAGGAGAAGGCAGAGCAGAGCCATCTTTGTGCAGTGATTAATTGACCTTAACTTGTTTAAGGATGCGCATTTGCACACAGTTATGAAGTGTTGCAATCCGTCTCTTTGAGCACGGCTTCCATTAGAAACGTTGTGGTGGCGCCCATGAACGGGGGTTATATTTCCTTAAAAGTTCATCGTAGCTCGGGAAGCTCCACAAATCCAGACGGTAATGGAAATGTAGCATGAAATTACTTCTGTAAACAGCAGCCATTCATTACAAGAACATTTTTCATCAGAGAGAGAGCAGGCAAGTGGGTGGGCTCCTGGCAATGAGGGGGAGGCCAGGGCTGGGTGAGGGCCTGGGCCTCTGTGTACCTGGGAAGGAGAGGTGACCCAGCTGCTTCCTTCCAGGTGCTAGCCCCACCCAGTTGTCTGACCACACACATCCATCTTCTGCCAAGTCGAGGTGTGGTTTCAGCCTGCCCAGTGAGACCATGCCACCATACTGTTGGCCTGGACTTCATTGCCTTTGGAAGGGCCTGCGAGGACAGGATCTTTGATTTAAGGGGAGAAGAGAAGGCCCCACTATTTAATGTTGATTTGGTGGCATGGCTAACCCCGGAGAGAGATGTAAGCAGCAGCCACAATAACATGACAGCCCACTCATCATATTTACAAACTATATTAAATCCGTCTCTAGCTCTCGCCTGCCTGAGGATTGGCTCGCCCGTAATTGTCATTGTAGCCGGCGCTGGCTTATGGGAGAATTTAACGGCAGTGATATAAGGTGAGTCCCGGGCTTATTATTACTTTATTATTACCGGGTTTATGTTTATTAAAACAATTTGTCATGCAGAACAGGAATGGGGGAATGGGAACATTAAATCCCGCCGTATTCAACCTGGAGAAATGAGTTACAATAAAATTAATGGTAGGCGGGCATCCACCGACACCCGAAGCCACGTGGTGCCATGCTCTGGGCCTGCTGTGGGCTGATTGCTCCTTGTTAGGGCCACACCATTAAACTGCTACATCGAGGGCTCCACAAAACTCAGCACTCTTTTTGGGACCTAAGTGAAGCATGAATCGACCTTTGAGGGGTAGAGTGATCTAATGGAAAATGCCAGACTTGGTCTTCAGAAGCCTGGGTTTGAAATCCAGCAGGTACCAGAAGACAATAGTCAAGTTTTGACTGTCTTCGCTGCTCCAGATTAAACATTCCCACTTCTTTTAACTGGCTTTAAGCCCAGGTTCTGATACTTTCTAGCTATATCACCCTCTTTCCATTAATTCTAGCAACTTCTTGGCTTATCCATAATCTTTCTTGACCACAGTCCTATCCAGGGCAGATAAGTGTAAATTTTTATGCTTTCCACACTTTTACTCAATTTATAAGAATTGTTCTCCTGGGACAAGTGTTACAAATCACACCTAAGGCAAATCTCAAGAATTACAGCTTCAGTTGAGGGTCTGTGTAGGGATGGAAAAGAGATGCTGGGACATAAGGGCAAGGGAAGCAGGGCAGGGCTTCAAGAGAGGGACTCCTTATGGCCTGCCATCTGTTCACTTTTTTATTTTAACTAATTATTCTTGCTAGCTAGACGTCAAGCTCTGGTGTTTCTAAGTTGGTACGGTGCAGTTGCATATGCTGCTGGTGCTCTCTAAATTCACATCCTCTAAATATAGTGCTCTGGGACACAGCCCTGGTCATTGTGTCCTAGTTACAGAGATCTGGACAATTTAACCTGTCTGAACCTGTTTCCTGAATGAATGGATGAAAAGAGGAAAGAAGGAAGGAAGGAAGGAAGGAAGGAAGGAAGGAAGGAAGGAAGGAAGGAAGGAAGGAAGGAAGGAAGGAAGGAAGGAA
>CM053601.1:152397695-152408336 GCA_028646575.1 Pseudocheirus occidentalis | reverse complement strand
TAATTCAAAAAATGTAATGAAAATGAATAATGTAAACAAGAAAACAAATAAAAACTAAATTAAAAAAAAAGTAAAATGGGCATCCACACTTTCCCATCTCGATATGCAGCAGCTCTTATAATATCCCCAAGTAATTTCCCTGCCTCTGATTGAAGCCCTTCAGGGATGGTTAGCCTACTACTCACAGAGGTAGCCCATTCTACTCTTGCCTAGATCTAATTGTTTAAAATTCCCTTAACATGAGAGCCTTAATTTGCCTGTTTTCAGCACCCATTGTTTCTTGTTCTGCCCTCTGGAGCCAAGGGCAAGTTTTTCCACATAACAGTCCTTTGGGATCCCAAGTCATGATAGAGGCAATGTTAGGGATGACTGGCAGGTCAGCTATGGCTTTGAGTTAAACTGAAATATTTGCCTGCCCAGTGTAAAGGTCCCAGTCCTAGGTCTTAAATCTTACCTGCTCCTTTATGTCTAAATCATGTACCAACTTTAAACTTATCTTGGTATATGGTATGAGATGCTGGTCTATGCTGAATTTCTGCCAGATTATTTTCCATACTTATAGCAACTCATTTTGTGGTGGCAAAGAATTAGAAGCTAAAGGAATGCCCATCGATTAGGGAATGGCTGAACAAGTCATCATTGATGAATAAAATGGAATACTATTGTGCTGAAAAAAAAATAATGAAGGTGTGGTTTCAGAAAAACCTGGGAAGACTTGTATGAACAAGGGAAGTGAACAGAACCAGGAGAACAATTTACATAGTAACAGCAATATTGTAAAGATAATCAGCTGTAACTAATAAATAGTAACTCTGATCCCCACAACAATCAGCTAAAAGTCCATAAGATTCATGATGAAAAATAGGTTATCCACTTCCAGACACACAACTGATAGACTCAGAGTGCAGACTGATGCGGGGTTCTCTCTCTCTCTCTCTCTCTCTCTCTCTCTCTCTCTCTCTCTCTCTCTCTCTCTCTCTCTTGTTTTTGTTTTAAATATGTTCATACAAGTCTTTCCAGGTTTTTTTGAAGCCATACACTTTGACATTTCTTCAGTACAATAGCATTCCATTTTATTCAGCCATTTACTGATAGATTGGCATTCCTTTGCCACCACAAAAAGAGCCTCCATAAATATGGAAAATAATCTGGCAGAAATTCAGCACAAACCAGCATCACACACAATGATGAAAGTTGTTTTACATGACTTCATGTTTGTAATGGATTTTGTACTTTTTGCTTTCTTAATTGGTGAAGTGAGGGAGAATATTTGGAACTGAAAAGAAAATTGAATTTTTAAAAAAGTGATCATGAAAATTACCCTGTCCAAGCCTGGATAGTACCACAATTTTCTAACTAATATACAACTAACATTTGCTCCAAATACTTTGGTCCCAGTGATTCTCCCTTAAGTTACAGGCCCCAACTCCAGTTTCCTGCTCCATTTCCCATCCCCACCCTAATACCCTTGTACAGATTTGTTATCTGACCCCATTGGCACTCAGTCTAGATCAAGCACAGTGGTTATTTGTAAAGCACTTAGCATAGTATCAGGCACATAGTTGGCACTTAATAAATGCTTGTTCCCTTCCTACTCCCCTCCTTTTGTTCATCATACAATTCCAAGCTCAGTCTCAACCAATCAGGAAATGGGATGATAGTGTGTGTAGGCACTTGAGAGTTGTTGCTGACTTGAACTCTGACCTGTCTCTCCTAGCACCTTGTGTTCCTTCTGAGCATCCCACTCAGGACAGGGATGGAGGTTGGAGAGAAAGAAGGAAAAGGTTTTCTTCTTCTTCCTCTTCTTTCAGCCTTTGAGGGAACCTTAGGTAGTTTAAATAGGAGCACAGGAGAGATAAGGGTCTGCTACAGTCTGCTGTACTAGATCATAGCTGAAAGACTGGGCTCCGTTCTGGGTGTCACATTTTAGGAAAGACTAGAGAGTAGCCTTTGAAAGAGTGGGAGTGTGGTGGAGGGTCGAGAAAACAAACCACAAAGCAGGAATTCAAAATATTTTCTGGGTCATGGACTCCTTTGGCCATCTGGTAAAACCTGTGGACCCCTTCCCCAATATAAGATAAAATGCATCAGATTGCAAAGGGAATTAGGTTTACTGAGATGTCATTATCAAGGTGATTTTTAAAGAAATTAACAGACCCCTTGAAATCTATCCACAGTCCACTTGGAAATCCATGGACCCTAAGTCAAGAAGCCTGCGGCAGAAGCTAATAGATGATTACTGAAGGGGTTATCCTAGAGAATAGAAACCCTAACAGAACACAAGAGCCACCTTCAAGTGATGAAAAAGATTGGGTTGGTTCTGCTTGGCTCCAGAGGACTGAACTAGAACCAATGGGGGGAAGCTTCAGAAAGGCAAATTCCAGTCTAATATAAGGAGAAAATTCCTTAGGATTAGAGCTATCCGGAAGAGGAAAGTGTTACCACAGGAAAGAGTGAGCTCCCCATCACTGGTGATCTTTGAGCAAAGGCTAGATGAATGTTATTGTTTTGGGTGTAGCAGAAGGGACTTCTGCTCTGATTTTGATGTCTAAGATGCCTCATGGATTCTTCCTCATGAACACTGAGGTTATGTGAATTTGTGATTCTGTCTTCTCTTCCAGTGCCAAGAGGTACCAGAACACCACTTCAACTGTCCCTTTGTTGTGCCTCTCATTCTCACTACATGCCTCCTTTTCTGGTCCAAGAAAAACAAAACCTATCACAAACATGTATAGTAAAGCAAAACAAATTCCTATATTGATCAGGTTTTTTTTTAAAATACATCACTGAGAACTTTTTGTTGCAGAGAAAAGTGCATGATTTTGTTTAATATAATACATAGTATACATTGAATCATAATAATAATAGAATACATATGAGAGAAAGGACAAGCAATGATTTGGGGAGAATCAGAGTTCACCCTTTTCCTGAAGTCCTCATTTCAAAGTTCAGTCTCTGAAGATTGAACTAACTTTCTTGTGGATCATGGTCAGACCCCACCCAACCTTAAAAGGAATCTAATCTAAGGTGAATTTCTGCCTATTAGCATGAGCTCATTTTTCTTTGTGAAGTCCACCTTTCATTAATTGTTGACCAATCAGAGTGGGTTGCCATCATCAGTAACACCCACTCTTCCAAGGGCATGTAAACTGTAAGCCCATCATCATGAGGGGTCTTTTGCATTCGAGAGCATCACTGATTTTTTTTATTAATAAAATGCTAGCATTATTAATAAAATGATTAATTACCCAGAAATCATGTCTCTCAAACTTTTAAAACATTACACATAATATGAGAAATATGGCATTCTTAAACAGAACTTGCCAACCTAAAAAACTTTCTGGCTTTGAACTTGAAATACTTGAAACAGCAGAAATACCTGTTCCTATTGAAAGGAACCTGGAGATGTGTGCGACCCCAGGCTCTCCTGTAGTGTCATCAACTTAAATATGAAGTGCCTTAAGGGTAAGGATACTATCCAATGAGCACAAAGAGTTTGAGTCACTAATCTAACCAGCCTAAAACCTGGATATTAAACTCAGTCAAGTCTGGGAAGCCTCTTGGGTTATTGGCTTCTCCAGACTAGGCTAGGCTGGCTGCCTTTAGTCTACAATTTTCAATTGATCCCATAGTTTATACTTTTGTGAACATCTAAATTTCACTTGATTCCTAACCTTTGGATCAACTTCCCAAATCCCCTTGCTGTTTAGTTCCTGAGTCTCGGTGTAAACAATGGGCTGCCTTGGGTCACCACTTCTCCTCCTCCTTCTCCTCCTCCTCCATTTCCTCCTCCTCCTCTTCCTTTTCCTCCTCCTCTTCCTCGCTTTCCTCCTCCTCTTCCTCCTCTTCCTCCTTCTCCTTCTCCTGTGAAAGTGGCAGTGTCCTAATCAAGCATCCATCTCAGCTTTTCTAAAGCTATGTGAGGCTTCACTAGGGATATTTATTAACATAGAGCTGTTAACAAAAATTTATTAACAGATTTTGTTCATATATTAATATAATTGATTAAAATATTATTTTATTTATTAATATATTAATATTAATTGATTTATTTATTAAGATCGTAATATTAATAATTCATTTAATTTGTTAATAGCATAATTATTTATTGCTTTATTGATACCTTAATATTAATGATTAATTTGTTGTCTTGATATTAATTTGATATTTAATAATAATCCATCTTAATATATTAATAGACATTTATTAACAAAGAACTGGCCTCAGAATCGGGAAGATATGGGTTCAAGTCTTGCCATAATGGTCAAGTCACTTAACCCCTTAGTGTTCCTAGGAAACACTCTGAGATCGTAAGTTACAGTGCAGGTGCCAATCTGTACTGGTAAAGGAATTCCCCTCACTGAGAGACTGCTATGCCAACAAAAATTTAACAAGGGAAAAAGCCTATGTCGTTTCAGAAATAACACATGTAGAGGAGATCATTGGAAATAAATTCTATTCAGCCCACATGAGGAGCTTCCAGCTTTCCGGTTTAGATTATGTCTCCCAATTTCTGCTGGCTAAATCCAAGTGGTTTAATTCCTTTCTTCCCAAGGTGTTGTGGCCCCAGTCCTCAGCTCTCCTTTAATCTACAATAAAGAATGATAGTGGGGCAACTAGGTGGCACCAGCCCTGTAGTCAGGAGAACCTAAGTTCAAATCTGACCTCAGATACTTACTAGCTATGTGACACTGGACAAGTCACTTAACCCCGATTGCCTCAAAAAAAAAAGTAAATTTGAATAAAAAATAATAAAGAATGGTAGCCGTCAACCCAGAACTGAGAATTCTCCCTCAGTCCTGGCAAAAAAGTGAATTAGAATCCACCCTTGGTCCACTTTCAACCAATCAGGAGGCAATGTAGTATAATGGAAAGAGGGCTGAATTTGGAGACAGGGGAACAACAGGTTCAAGTCCTCCCCTTGACCTATGATGTGGGGAAAGTTCCCTCTCAGTAACTCCCTCTGTAAAGTGAAAAGGGTGAGCTAAAGAGATGACCTAAGGTCCCTTTCAGTCTGAAGTTTTGTGACTCTGAAATATTAAGAGGTGAAGCCCACACCTCAAAATAATACAGTAGCATGGAAGAGAGTAGAGATGTTGGCATCAGGGGCAAGAGGAAATTTGGGTTTGAATCCTGACTCCAACCATTATTAGCAGTGTAATAGTGTAACACTAACAAGCTGCCCTTAATTAGATTTAGGAAAGTAAGGGAATGTGGAGCTGTAGGATGCTCCCAGGAAGATATGAGTGGTCAGAATCCACTCCCACCCTCCACCCAGAGTAGCTTGACTGGCTTCTCCTTAGCTGAGTTTGTTTGCACCCCTAGTCACCCTCTGGCAGGAAATAGAGACTCTCAGATACTCTTGTTTCATCACTCATAAAATGAAGATGATATTCGTTGCATAAACTATTTCTCAGTGTTGTTGTGGGGAGAATACTTCGTTAATATTACAAAGTCACAGACATGTAAACTTGTATTATTGCTATACCTCTCCCACCCTCAAATTCCCCCCAGACCATCTCTTTTATCACACTAGATTTGGGTAATTAAGAATGAATGGGAATTGGGAATTGTGATTCCTCCAAGGAAGCTCATGGAATGATGCAGCCTGTGTATCCCACTTCTTGGACCAGTATTCCCAAGCCCAAACCCAGTGCCTGGCCATTAAATGCAGTGAGATGGTGGGAGGGGGTCTCAGGTTTGGAGAAGCTGGGGTGATAGTAGGAGGGGAAGCATGGAGAGAAGATAAAAAGAAACCTTAAAATTGCTGATCCAAGATCTGCATCAATCCAAGGCTGGGATCTGAAAAATGAATTCTGTAAAAATTTTACAGTCAAATTACCAGCAGCTTGGCTGCATGATCACCTGCAGGATAATAAAGGTTTCATGACATTTCACTTTATGGCCAGGATGCCAAAGGGAGGGTGGGAACCCTTGGTAAACCTGCTGCCCACATAACTGGGCCAAAAAGAACACTAAGATCAAACCACTCACTCTATAGATGGAAAAACTAAGTCCCACAGAAGACAAAGTGACCTTTTCGAGGTCAGAGTCACAGTTAGGGTTGAGTGACTAGGGCTTTGCTCCAGTGTGCTGAAAGCTAGGAGGGTGGACAGACAGAGCAGCAATGAATGGGAAGGAGTTGCCGAGAGGCAGATTTTCATTCAATTTAAGGAAGAACTTTCTAACAATCCTACTACCTTACTAACTAAACAATTCATAACAATAAGTTATCCAATAATGAGAAGGATTTCCTTGTGAGGTAATGAGCTCCCAGTCACCGAAAGTCTTTGAACCAAGGTTACTTGTTGGGGGTTGCAGTAGAGGTGATATCTAGTCAGTTAAATTGGATTCAGTGCCTTCTGAGGTCCCTTCCAGTTCTGAAGTAAGATGGGATCATGAAAATGGTCAGACCAACTCCTTGCTGATTGATTAGTTTTTCACAATCCACCTTGTCTCTCAGCCACTTGTGGCATTTCCCAACCCCCAGAAGAGAAGTCTCTGTTGAATGTGCCATTTCAAGAAGCAATGGAGGGAAGTTGGCAAAATAGTGTGGTAAAAACAGCCTTAGACTAGGAGTCAAGAGACCTGGGTTCTAGAACTGATTCTACCTTTTACTAATTATATGACCTTGGGCAAAACACTTACTTCTTCTCTGTAAAATGGGAAAGGGTTACCCTTGAGGGTGTATAAGGTCCTTCTAAGCTATGACATTCTTTGACCCACTGAAGGAAGAGGTCATCCAGTAATAGGGGAAAAGGATGTATCTACCACCTTGTCACTATGGGGGAAGTCATGTATCTTCAGCCATCAAATACATCTTGTTGGGCATGAAGACTTAGGAGGTTTGGCTGGTGAGGTATGTCCCTTCAGATGAGCCAATCAAATCTCCCAAGAGGCCCAGTCGAAGAGAAGGCCAGGCATGAGATTGGCACACAGACAAGTGCTCCATGATGGTACTCCTCACAACTGAAAACACTTTGCCCCTTCGAGGTGACCTTTCCTCCTCAAGTCTCCCCCTCCCCAACTAGCTCCCTAGCCAACAAGGCTTACTCTGTTCCTCAATACCATCACTAATAGTGCCTCTCATATTTAGAGCTTGATTTGTTGACAAACTAATAAATATGATTTATAAAAAGTGCCCAGAGTTCGCTAATGACGGCACATATGGTGGTTTCATTTTGTGAAACTGGCATTTGCATTCGATTATGATTATGTCTCTGTTCCCCATGCTAATTAGTCTGATTAGGCAGATAACGTCGTCCATTATTAGGAGCTGGATGAGGAGTAGGAGTTTCCTGCCAGAGGGTGACTAGGGGTGCAGACAAGCTCAGTGAAGGAGAGGCCATTCAAGCTACTCTGGGTGGAGGGTGGGAGTAGATTCTGACCACCCACATCTGCCTGGGAGCATCCTACAGCCCCACATTCCCTTACTTTCCCAAATCTAATTAAGTGCAGCTTGTTAGTGTGAATTTCTTAATCGGACTTAATCTTTCCAATGAATCCAAAATTCAGAGGGTGCCAGTAAATGCTCCTTTCCAGCTCTTCATTCACTATGAAGACTGGTAGAAAAGAAGGAGGTGGAGCAGAAAGAAATCCCATCAGTCTCCTTCTTGGTGAGTTTTTTATGCATCAGCAGAAAAAAAAAAAGTCTTGAACTCTATATGCTGAGCCACATGAGTCCCAGCTGTAGTAGGGCATGACCATCTCTAAACAAGGTAGTGACCTAGTCTTCCCTACAAACAGGGACAGCCCCATAGCCAAGTGGTAAAGTGGGCAAAGTCTATTCTTTGAGCCCTGGTACCTGATGTGTGAAGGATTTGATGACTACCTCTTATCAGGAGTGCTGCCTCCTCAGGTACGAAGTCACCTATAACTGGGGGCATTCAAATAAGAGCTGGATGGCTCCCTCTTGGGAATGATATAAAGATGATTTATGAATTATAGGAAGTTTGGATGAAATGATATAAAAAAATCTCTTCCAGTTCTGGGAGCCTAGTAGTCTATTATCCTATGCATCCCTAATAATGGATTTCATAATTAATGGGAGCGAGAAATTTTTTGGAAAGAGTAGATAGTCTTTTTAGAAAAACTTAAATCACACCTGTGGGCAACCATTTATTTTACCTGTGGTTAAATGCAGCTCTAACACAGATTCCTATCCTCTGTATAGTCACAGAAACTACAGTCGCATCTAAGAGCCAATCCATGGAGATATTGGTTGATGAGGTAGTGGTATAGTGGAAAGAATGGTGGAGTCCAAAAACCTGGGTTTGAGTCCCAGATCTACCATATACTAACCATATTACCTTAGACAAGTCACACTAAGGTATTTGAGCCTCATTTTCCTCATCTGTATAATGGGGATGATAATACTTCCACTAAGTTCTTAGGTCCTACATCTATGATCCCATAATCTTATGTCCCTAACTCACAAACTTGTTATGACAACAATCTACAAAGCGCTCTGCAACTATAGAATGCAAGTTCTTTGAGGGCAGGTGCTATTTCATTTGTGCCTTATATCTCTAGCTCCTAGAACAATTCTTTAGACATGGTTGATACTCAGCAAATGCTTGTCAAATTGAGTTGAATTAAAATATGAGCTGTTATTAGTAGCAATAATAATAAAAGCTATCCACAAATGAAATATGCTACCTAGGGTAGTAATGAACTCCCCATAACCAGAAGTGCTAATATTGAGGCTGGATTCCCATTTATTGAGGATATTATAGAGGATATTCATGATTTACATAGATGTTGGTTTCTAAAATTCTTTCCAACTCTGTGCTTCTATGATTCCATATATATGTGAGTTCTTATAATTACATGAGTAATAATGATGATGATATTAATCTACTAATATTCTCCAGTGCCTCATGACATAGAATTATCCTGCAGTGTTCAATACTGCTGGAGTAACACAAGTTCTTGAAGGCTCTACCAAGCTGGGGCATTAGATATTCTAGGAGCTTTTATTTCTAGACTCAAGATAGATCATTAGAACTGAATTTAAATTTCTCCTACTAAACAACTGCACCTCACTCCAATTCTCATAGATTCCCCTCCTCATCAGCCACCTTCCCACCCTGGAGAAGCCTCTTCCCTGAGGCTCCATTCCCCTGCTTGGTGACTTTCTCAACCCCAATCACTATTTCAATGAGGGTTCCACCATGTTTCACCTCATTTGTGCCTCAACTCTCTCTAGGTATGTTCTCCTTGTCACTAATCACTATGACCTCATTCAGGTACTCTTCCTTCTTCCAACTTCTGAATTTCCAACTTCACTTCTTGGGTATCATTTCCCACTAGAGCAGTAGTTCTCAACTTGTGGGTCACCACTCCCTTTGGGGGTCTATCTATCTACCTATCTATCTATCTGTCTGTCTGTCTGTCTGTCTATCTGTCTGTCTGTCTGTCTATCTATCTGTCTCTATCTATCCCAAGGGTTCTTAATCATTTTTTTGTGTCTCAGACTCCTCTGGCAGTATGATAAAGCCTATACACCCCTTCTCAGAGTAATGTTTTTAAATGTATAAAATAAAATCCGTTGAATTCCAAAGGAAACCAATTATATTATAATACAATCGTGAAAATATTCTTTTTTAAAAAACAAGTTCACAGACCCCAAGTTAAGAGCTCCTGAATCTAGATTTAGAATCAAGAAACATTTATTAATTTCCTAGCCATACCAGATTTTAATCTGTATTATAAAGCAGCAGTTATCAAAACTACTTGGTACTGGCTGAGGAATAGAGTAGTGGATCAGTGGAATAGATTGGGTACAAAAGACTCAGTAGTCAACGATAATAGTAATATACTGTTTGATAAGCCCAAAGACCCCAGTTTTGGGATAAGAACTCACTATTTGACCAAAACTGCTGGCAAAATTGGAATATAGTATGGCAGAAACTGGGCACAGACCATCATCTAATGCCGTATACCAAAATCAAGTCTAAATGGGTGCGCAATCTAGGTATAAAGGCTGCTACTTTAAGCAATCTGGAGAAGCAAGGAATAGTTTACCTGTCAGATTTAGGGAGTAGGGAAGATTTTATGACCAAGCAAGAGTTAGAGAGCATTATAAAATGCAAAATGGATAATCTTGATTACATTAAATTGAAAAGTTTCTGTACAAACAAAGCCAATGTAACCAAGATTAAGAGGGAAGTGGGAAATTGGGAAAGACTTTTTACAACCAGTGTCTCTGATAAAGGCCTCATTTCTAAAATATACAGGGAATTGAGTCAAATCTTTAAAAATACAAGTCATTCCCCGATTGATAAATGGGCAAAGGATGTGAACAGGCAATTTTCAGAGGCAGAAATTAAAGATGTCTATAAGCATATGAAAAAATGCTCTAAATCACTATTGATTCAAGAAATGCAAATCAAAACAACTTTAAGGTACCACATCTCACCAGTCAGATTGGCTAAGACGCCAAAACAGAAAAATGACAAATGCTGGAGAGGCTGTGGAAAAGTTGGAACACTAATGCATTGTTGGTGGAGTTGTGAACTGATTCAACCATTCTGGAGAGCAATCTGAAACTATACCCAAAGGGCTATAAATAATTACATACCCTTTGACCCAGTAATACCACTTCTAGGGTTGTATCCCAAAGAAATCATAGAAGCAGGA
>CM053601.1:152365439-152397595 GCA_028646575.1 Pseudocheirus occidentalis | reverse complement strand
AATACTATTGTGCTATAAGATATGAGAAGCATTTCTTCATATTTACCTGGAGAGGCTTATACAAACTGATGCTAAGTAAGAAGAGCAGAACCAGGAGAAATTTGTACACAATGACAGACACAATGTATGTGCAATGACCAACTTTGATAAACTGGACTCTTCTCAGCAACGCAAGGTTATAAGACAACTCTAAAAGACTCAGGATGGAAGGAGATATCTACATTCAGAGAAAGATCTAGAAAGAACAGAGTTTAAATGGAGACTGAAGCAAACTACGTGATCTCTTTCTTTTCCATGTTTGGTTATGTTTCCTCTTTCCCATTGTTCATTCCATCAGTTACAACCATTCTATACAACCAGACTAATGTCCAATGTGAAATATTTACAGAGCCTATACTTGATTGCATGCTCCCATGGGGGCAGGGGGAGGGAGGGGAAAAAAATTTGAAACTCAAGGGATTGTGGAACTGAATCTTGTAAACTAAGAGTAAGTGAACAAATCAATTTTTTAAAAAAGAAACATTTATTAAGCACCTACTGCATGTCAGAAACTATGGAAGGCACTGGGAATGCAAGGAGAAAAGTAAATCAGTCCCTGCCCTCAAGGAGCTTATGATCTATCAAGGGAAACAACAAATATGCATATAAATAAATACAAAATCCATGCATGGTGATTTTTTTTTTTTTACTGATGAGGAGGGAGTCATTAGCAGCTAAGTAGATCAGGAAAACCTTCTTGGAGAAGGAGGCTCTTGACCTGATTTTTGAAAGAAACTAGAGATTTTAAGAGGTGGATACAGGGATTCATGCACCAGCATTAAGGAAAGGCTTCATCTAGAAGAATTTCTTGAAGGAGGTTCCATTTCCTGAACTACTGAAGCTCACATCCTCCCTTTGTTACTGTCTTGTGTATGAGAAAGAGAAGAAGCACAGTTTGGCTGGGTCATGGAGTGTGTGGCTTGAAAGCTAAGTTGGGACCAGGTTGAGAAAAGCTTTAATGCCAAACAAGGGGTTTGTTCCTGAGTTGAGAGGCAATAGGGAGCCGCTGGAGTTTGCTGAGCGGTGTAGAGACATGCTCAAACCTGTGCTTTAGGAAAACCACTTTGGCAGTTATATGAATGATGGATGAGAGAGACTTCAGGGAAACCAATTAGGGACTTATTAGAATAGTCTAGGCAGGAGATGATGAGGGCTTGAATTTTAGTGAAACATTAGAAAAGACATTAGAGATTACCTAGTCCAATTACCTTGCTGGATGTCTAACTGTCTGACAGATGTCCAGAAAGATTAAGTGATTTTCCAAAGGTTACAGAAGTAGAAGTTGCATGGCCAGCATTTGAACCCAGATCTCCTAACTACAAATCAGGTGCTCTTTCTACCACACCAAGTTCACGTTGGCTTTTGACTAGGACCTCAACCACAATCTTACTTGTTCCACTTGATGTCATTGGTTGTCCCTCATGTCACAACCACACTTTTACTGTGCCCATAAAATTCATATATCCCTCATCAAATTCTAAGCTCCTTGCAGGTAGTGACTCTTTTTGTGTTTCCAAAGCCTAACTCAGTGCCTTGCACATTTTTGTTATTCAGTTATTTCATTTGTATCTGACTCTTTGCGACCCCATTTGGGGTTTTCTTGGCAAAGATACTGGACTAATTTGACATTTCCTTCCCCAGCTCTTTTTGTAGATGAGGAAACTGAAGCAAACGAGCTTAAGTGACTTCCCCAGGGTCACACTGCTAGTAAGTGCCTGAGGTCAGATTTGAATTCAGGAAAATGAGTCTTTCGGATTCTAAGACCAGTGTTCTATCCATTGTACCACCTAGCTGCCTTGCACATGGTATTTAATAAGTGTTTATTGAATTAAATAATGGAATATCTGTGGATCTGAGGGACCTCAGAACTCTATTCCAGTTCTCTCATTTTATAAATAGAGAAACTGAGGTCTTTCAGTGAGACATTTACACACTCTACTGTTTGTCCCTTAGTGGGACCAGTATTGCTTAGACTGCAGGGAGCTATGTGACCAGATTATTATTGCCCTGACTCAGGCAGGACTTTGGTTCCCCCTGCTGGTTTCTGTGAATGATACAGACTTGAAATGTCCTTCTTCCCCACCCCACTCCTATTTCATACATTAAATCCCTCTCCTCATTCCCTTCTTCAACAGTCTCCTTTAATACCACATCTATATTCCAAGAACCAAGTATCCCCTCCACCAACTACAGGGCCTTTGTCCCCTCTGCCCTACTGTCTCCTGGAATGTAGAGAAAGGGCTCAGTTTCCTTCTCTGTAAAACAAATAGGTAGAACTAGATGCTCTACCAGATGTAATGTTTAGTCTCAGGCCACTCCCAGCATTGACATTCTACATTCAAAGGTTTCTCCTATATCTGACATCCTATGCTTCAAGGTCCCTCCCAGCTCTGGCCTTCTTTCTTCTCAGGCTCTCCAAGTTCCAGCATTCTAGGAAACTTAGACTATTCATTTGTCTCTAGGAACCTATACTACCAAAGGAGATATGTGGGAGTGGGCAGCTCCAAGACTTGAAGGCCCCAAACATGATGAAGGCGGGATTTTTAATTCCATTGTCCCCATCCCCACCCCACCTCAAAGAGCCAAGGTAAATTGACTCCATCCTACCAATCACCTACTCCTGCCTGCAGTGACAATAGGAAACAGATACAAAATGGTGGTTTAGGATTGGGTCAATTATTGGTATAAACAGGATGGACCTCTTATAAGTGTCCTAAAGGCTAGGAGGACTGCAAAAGGGAAGAGATCCTAGGTTCTTATTCCAGTCCTGTAGGTCACTTGTAGGACCCTGAACAAATCCCTCCCCTACCCCCTTCTCTACACAATGAAAGGGAAGGATTAGAGAGAAGCTCAGAAGATTATTTTTTCAACAGTGTCTTAATATTTATAAAGCACTTTTCTCACAGCCCAGTAAAGTAAGTAGAACAAGTGTTGTGTTGTCTCCATATTACCAATTAAGAAACTGAATCAGAGAGGGGAGGGACCTATCCATGGCCCACCTGTGCTTTCTCCCTACACCATGCTGTTGAAAGTCTCTTCCTGCTTGGATGTTCTAGGGTCCTCTGCTAGTGACCCTCTGTTGGGTCTCAGTGTAAGACAATACTTGGCAATAGCAGAGGAAGTCAGGGAGAGATTGTGGTATCCTTAGTGGCCATTGAAGTCACTGTATTGATTTGACAGGTGAGGAAACTGAGGCACGAGGCGCTGTAGTGACTTTCACATCATAATACTGCTAGTATCTGAGATGAGATTTTTATTGAGGTCTTCCTGACTCCAGGTCCAGTGTCATTTCTGCTACACCAGGGAGTCTTAACTTTAGAATTAAAGGAACCTCTAAAGTCATATAGTCCACTCCTCTCATCTTATAGATGAGGAAACTGAAACCCCCAAAAGTAGAGGGACTTAGCCAAAGTTATACAGGTGATAAGTGGCAAAGTAGGGATTCAAAATCAGTTCCTCACAATGCCCAAAGCATTGTTACATGCCTAAGGTATCATTAGCACAGAGAATTCAATCAATCAATATTCATCTATTAAGTTCCTACTATATCTCAGGTTACTTTGCTATGCTCTGGGAATTTAAAGACAATTGCCTCCACCTTGTGCATATCCTTTGACCCATCAATACTACTACTAGGTCTACCCAAAGGGATCAAAGAAAAGAAAAGGATCTATATGTACAAAAATATTTATAACCACTTTTTGTGGTGGCAAAGAATTAGAAACTGAGAGTATGCCCATAAAGTGGGGAATTGCTGAACAAATTGTGGTCTATGATTATGATGGAATACTATTAGGCTGTAAGAAATGATGAACAGGATAGTTTCAGAAAAACCCTGGAAGACCTATATGAACTGATACAAAGTTAAATGAGCAGAACCAGAAGAAAGCTGTACATGGTAACAGCAGTATTATAACAATGATCGACTGTGAAAGACTTAGCTACTCTGGTTAACACAATGATCGAAGACAATGAGTTGATGAACTCTGAATGCAAATTGAAGCATTTTCTCCACTTTTTAAATTTTTGTTGGGCTTTATTTTTTGCTTTTTTTGAGGGGGAAGGCATTGCAATTGGGGTTAAGTGACTTGTCCAAGGTCACACAACTAGTAGGTGTTAAGTGTCTGAGACTGGATTTGAACTCAGGTCCTCCTGACTCCAGGGCTGGTGCTCTGTTTACTGAGACACTTAGCCACCCACTTGTTTTTTTGTAAACATGTCAATATAGGAATATATTTTGCATGACTTCATATATATAATAGGTATCATATTGCTTGCTTTCTCAAGGGTGGTGGGGGGTCTGCAAGGAGAGAGATAATTTGGAATTTTTAAATGAATTTTTAAACATTTAATATTTAAAATATTTAAAAAGTAAACAAAAACAAAATATGTTCCTCTAACTCCATATTTAGTGTTCTTTTTATTGCACAAGGAGGCAGCGTAGTAGGCTGTAAAGAACATTGCCTCTGGAGACAAATGACCTGGGTTCAAATCCCCACCCCTAAAACTCACTACCTTATGAGTCTGAGCAAGTCATCTAATCTTCTTGGACCTCAGTTTCCCCATATGTAAAATGAGAAGGTGGGACTAGGTGGTCTCTGAGGTCTCTTCCAGTTCTAGGTCTATAGTCCTATAGCTTCTTAGAGACAGAAGGGGAAATAGAAGCCAAGAAAGGAGAGGGGAGCTGCTCAAGGTCGTATAGTTAATAAATTGGGAGTCCAGACCCAGAACCTGACTCCTAATTTCTTGTCTCAGGCTCTTTCTGGGCTACAGAGCCTTTGACGCTGAGTGACTGCTAGCTAATCAGAGCTCTTTCTTGCAGGACCAGCTTTCCACAAAGTCTCAAAGGGCTTGACTCACCTCATCTCATCTTCTGGCAATAACAAAGAGATGAGGGGAGAACTTAGCCTTATAAATCAGAGATCAGCCTGACCCCCTTATTTTATAGGTGAAGGCCTAGAGAGGGCAAGGGATTTTCCCAATGAATGTCACAGTCCATCAATGGTAGAGCCAAGACTAAAACAGCCTTCTGACCCACAGTTTGGGGCTATTTCCCACACACCACAGTGCCCAGGGAAACTGTTTCCACACCCTGCTGGTTCCCTCCAGGCTTCCAAAGGGGAAAGTATAATGAGTCCCATTTAACTGTTGTTTGTATGGCTCAAACAGCTCTGTTTAATTTTGTCCATGGATTGGAAAAAGTTAATTTCAAGCCTTGTTTCCCCTGCGGCAGCAACAACCTTTCAAACTACTCATTCCTGGTGAAGCAGACCAGACTGGTGAGAAAGACAGACAGATAGACAGGCAGGCAGGAAGGCAGGCAAGCACTCACTCCACTGCACAGCTGCTGGGCTGGATGGACGGAGGGACAGACAGGCGCCACCGATGGCAGCTGAGCTTTAATCACATTCTTAGATACCTCATTTTCTCAATGTCAACATGAGGCACCAGGAGGGAAAAAAATAATTTAAAAAATGAATTCTTTCATTTGATAAGCTGGCTCCACCACCCTGAGTTTGCTCAGGAGATGCTAGGTCTTTGGCTTCACTATGAAATACTGTGTTCGTAATATTTTGGGGCTACTGTTACACGCCTAAGGTATCATTAGCACAGAGAATTCAATCAATCAATATTCATCTATTAAGTTCCTACTATATCTCAGGTTACTTTGCTATGCTCTGGGGATTTAAAGACAAAAAAAGAAACAGTCCTTGGACTTGTGGAGCTTACATGGGGAGTGGGGCAGAATGCAGGGGGAAGAAGCAAAAGTGTGGGAAGGTGGAACTCATGGTGTGAAAATTGCCTCCACCAGTGCAGATTGGCAACTCATCTGTAACTTAGAGGTGTTAGTAAACACATAGAGGGTTGCCTCAGTCACTGAGAAGTTAAATAGCTTGCCCCTGGTCATGTAGTCCAGCGTGTATCAGAGACAGGATTTAAACCCAGCTTCTTTCATGCTAGCAGCTTGTATTTCTATAGTTTTTTTTTTTAGTTTTTCTTCCCCTGGAGAGAGAGAGGGGCTCAAATATTATCGTACACACACACACACACACACACACATCCCTTTCTACAGAGAAAGAAACCGATACCTAAAAACATTAAGCGATTTACTCAAGGTCATAAGGTTAGGAAGTATCAAAGGTAGTATTCCACCTTAATAAGTCACAAGGTTTAGAGTTAGAAGGGACCTCAGATATCATCTAGTCCAACCCACTCATATTCCGGAGGAGGGAACAGCCCCAGAAAGATAAGGTTCAAGGTTATGCAGTGGGCAAATATGGGGGATGGGAATCAAACCTAGGTGCTCTGACCTCTAGCCCAATCATCTTTCCACCACACCATACCTCCTCCCTATTCTTCATTTTCCTCTTCCCAAATGCCACCCAAGAAGAGATCAATCAGGAGAGGGAGGGAATGAAACACTCACTTCCTCTTCTCACAGCAGGGCCCAATTCTTATTTGTGGGCAATTGGCTTTTGGGCAGATGCAGGCTGGCTGCCCCCAGGCTGAGGCCTGATATGAGGAGAGGCCAGGAATGAAGCAGTAGGGATTGATTAGAGTGTTCCATATCCCCTGCTCCATGAGCACACACACTCAGCCACAATCTAACACGCCGCTGAGCTGAAGAGACAAGAGAAATTGGATTCCTTCCTAATATTTAACCTTCAAGTCAGCTCTAACAGTTGTTGATATGTTGTTCTACCAGCGAGGTACATAGTGGCTTTCCTTCATCCAGCCACCACTGTAAAGCATTTTGCTCTAATGAGATATAGGCAGATAGAAATGCAAACAATAAGAGAATTGTGTTGGATCGAGGGCCAAAAGATGACCCCTTTCTTGAAAAGGCATAAGTTTTAGGGAAGGTGCTGAACTCTCTGTGAGTAGGAATGGTTGTGGGTCAGGACCATGGACAGAGCCAGGGTAGAAGTAATGCAGGGCAAAGGGTGCTGGGGCAGAGAGAGCAAGAATGAAAAAAAAAATCTATGTTAGCTCCATTCTTTTCTAGCTCTCCTATCCTCTTCCCTCCCCCCATCTCCCTTTTCACAGAATCGTAGATTTAGAGCTGGAAGGGACCTTAGAAACCAAAACTAATCCCCTTATTTTACAGATAGGAAAAATGAAGCTCTGGGTCAGTTAGCAAATATCTGAGGCAGGATTTGAACTGAAGTCTTCCTGACTCCCAAGTTTAGATAGATTTCTAGCCACACTGTTCCATGATGGATCTCCCAGCACCTACTTGGTTCCTGGGACATCAATGAGATGGGAGGGGGCAGTGAGGGAAGGTCTCCTGAGAGGGAAGTTACCTGGTGCCTCACTTCAGATGGATTTCATGCCTGGAGGGGCCTCTCAGAGGTGATGGCAATATAAAGAAGGCTGAGCCTACTTCTCTTCAAAGTGATCAGATAGATAGGTGACCTTTGGAGACCCCCATCTTGTTTAACCTTCTCATCACTTTGCTTTTCTTTTGAACAGCTTGATAAAAGTCATAACCCACTCTTTCCCCACCTCCACCCCTACTGAAGGTTTCTTATCTCAGTACTTCTCCAGACCATAGTTTGGAAACAGGGCTGACTAGCTGAATGCCCCCATTTCGCAAAAGAGTCATGTCTTTCCTCCCTCCTCCTTTTCTTTATCCCTTCCCCCTTCTTCATTCTCACTCCCATTCCTTTCCTTTCTTCTTCTTTCTTCTTTTCATCCAACTCTTCACTCTCTCCTCTTCTCTCCCTTCTTTTCTTGCTCTTACTCCTACCTCTTCCTCTCCCTCTTCTTCCTCTTCATCATTTTTCTATTTTGCCTTTTTTCTCCTCCCTTCTTTTCTTTTATTCTTCTTCCTCCCCCTCCTCACTATCCCCCTTCTCTCAGTCTTCCTATTACTACTTAATCCCTTCCCCTTCTTACTTCCAACAGAGTTTTGGGGGAAAGACAGGAGAGGAAGGGACCTTTTCTAAGGGCCAAAGCCCCTCTTAATGCCAAAGTGGGTGAGGAGATGCTAGGAATTCCTTTTCTAAATAGTTTAAAAGGCTGTGCCCAAAGTCTTTGTCCTCCCACAAATTTCCAAGAGTATTAAACACCTGGGGAGTCCACAGCAGAGTTGGGGAGGGGACTGTGAAGGCCTGATCAACAGACAGTACTTTCCAAAGAGCCTGTCTTTAAACCAAAACCTCAGGAGAGCTGATGTCCTTGGAGAATCCAATTATTCCTTAGAAGTGGCTCCAAGCGGGCACTGCTCAATAAATTAATCACTCAATAAACATAAATCAATGCTTTATTATTTATGACTTAAACTCTTAGGATACAGAAAAAGGCAAAAAAATAGTCCCTGCCCTCAGGGAATTCACACTTAAAAAAGGAGACAACAAATAAACAGGATATATTCAGAATAAAGTGGAAGCAGTATTAGAGGGAAGACACTAGCACACTAGGAAGTGTAACTGAGAAAAGGTTCTTGCAGAAGAAAGTCTTTAGCTTTTATTTAAAGGAAGCTAAGAGGTGGAGATAAGGAGAAAGTTTTCCAATCCTGAGGAGAGTGGGTGGCAGCCAGTGAAACTTAATATTTGTCTCCAGATTATCTCCCCCATGCACTTGTAAGCTCCTTGAGGCCAGTCCTCTAGATTTTTTTTTCTTGCTACTGGACTATAATGACTCTAGAGGGGAGAGTGAGGCTGACCACTTTTGCAAAACTCTAATTCACTTAAATCCAATTCACTTGCAAGACATCACTCTCATGATGTCATTGGTTGAATGAAGAATGAACAACAACTACACCAACTGAGTTATAAAGGGCTTTTAAAAACCAGACAGAAGATTTTTATATTCAATCCTGGAAGTAGTTGGGAGTCACTGGAATTTATTGAGGTAGAGCTGGAGGGAGGGAGAGGGGAGAAAGAAATCCTGACATGTCTAGACCAGTGCTTTAGAAATGTAACTGTTGATTCAAATGTGGGGTCTTGGAGTCAAGACACCTGAGTTCTAATCTCATCACAGCAGCGAATGTGCTGTGTGACCTTGGGTGAGTCATGAACCACTCTGGAATTCAGTTTCTTTGTCTCTCAAATGAACAACACAGTTCTCTGATGGGGCTTGAATGAAATAATGTCCATGAAATCACTTTAAGAAAGTATTGAGGCAAATGCCAAGTGATGATTTTTTATAATAAGCAGTAAATAATCATTATTGTATAAGCTCTTTATTGTAGAATTATAGGATTTAGAGTTGGAAGGACCTGCCTATGAAACTATTCAGCCCAATCTTCTTGTTTTACGGAGGAGGAAACTGAGTCCCATGAAGGGACAGAAATTTGCCCAAGATCACACATGTTTTTTTCTCCAGTCAAATTCCCTCTTCTTAGGACACCCCTCCAAGAGGATCTCTGGAGCTCAGTAAGCCAGGCCATAAAAGCCTCAGACCAGTCTGCTGGCAGTCACCAGGCCCTGGAAGAGAGGGAGGGGGCCATGGAGAGGGAGGTTAAGCACCAGGGCACAAGCATTTACATGTCAATGGGTAAGAAGATTTCCACGGCCCCACCTTCTGCATTTCTAAATAAATATCTCCCTGGGAAGATATTTATAAGAGAAAGTCTTTTAAAAAATAATAATTTCTTTGGAAATCTCCCCACATTGCCTTCAAAATTGTTTTGAAGTGATAAAGGGATTTTCACAGGAAAGAAACAAGTCTCTTGACAGACTGAATCTAAGCCTGAATGTGAGAAAGGAAGGTTTGCCCCTAAAATGGTTCCTTTCAAGTGAGACAAAGGAAGGTTTGGTGGCCAAAACTCCAGCCATAATTGGGTAAGACGGCACTAATGTAATCACCCTTCTTCAAAAGGTTGCTGCCTCCCCTATCTTTGGGGCCTCCTGTCCCTCTGTGATGCTTTGACCTTGGGGACTACATCCAGCAGCTCTCCCTGAACACATATCATAGAGATATTCCTACTCCTGTTTTTTGTCCCCAGGCCCAGACCAGCTGACAAATGCTAAGAGCACTCTGATCCTGGGCCAAGCTAGTGTACTAAAAACAACAATGGACTAGAAACCTAGAGATCTTAACTTGGTCTTGGGTCATAGTACTTCCTTAATAGAGAGAGCTAAGTGGGGAAAGTAGATAGAGAGCTGGGTTTGGAGTCAGGAAGACGAGTTCAAATCGTGCCTCATTCATTTAACTAACTGTATGACCCCGGGCAAATCACTTAATCTCTGTCTGCCTCAGTTTTCTCAACTGCAAAAAAAGAATAATAATAGCACCTACCTCACAGGCTTGTTGTGAGAATTGAATGAGATATTTATGAAGCACATAGCTATGTGCCTGGCATATAGCCGTTGTCTAATAAATGCTTATTCCCTTCTCTTATCACTGCATCCCACTACTCACCACGTGACCTTAGCAAGGCCACAATCTTTCTTGGCCTCCAGGTCTTCATCTATAAAATAAAAGGGACTGAACATCCAAGGTCCTTTCCAGAACTAGGATAAGTCACTTCCCTGTTCTGAGTCTCATGTTCCTCATCTGTAAAATGGGGATGTTGTGGGGACTTCACAGGGTTTTTATGAGCTAAGCTCCATGAAGGTAAGAACCTTCTTATCTCAACTTTATGTCAAAGTTAGATATTTAGTAGATGCTAAATAAATGTGTATTGTACATAATTGAAAGAGCTAAATATATGTGTTTATTATGTATATGATATATATGAACAATTTATAATAATATATGTGTAATAATAAATTGTAATGCTGTGAAATGTGACCTATTTTGTAACTAGCATTTATGTAGCATTTTGAAGCTTACAAAGCACTTTACTTGTGACTTCATTTGATCCTCAACAAACCTAGGAAATGGGTACCATTATAATCCCCATTTTACAGATGAAGAAACTGAGGTAGAAAGATGTTAAGTGACTTGCCCAGTGTCACACAGCTAGTCATGAGGCCAGATTGGAACTCAGGTGTGTGCCATCTAATAACCTAATAATAATTATATTATCATTCCACTCATCTCCCTATTACCATCTTCCCCCCCCTTCATATCACCACCAATGACACTGTAGTAAATTAAGCAGAATGGTGGTCTTATCATCTATAACATGGGCC
Source organism: Pseudocheirus occidentalis (assembly GCA_028646575.1). Lineage (NCBI taxonomy): Eukaryota > Metazoa > Chordata > Mammalia > Diprotodontia > Pseudocheiridae > Pseudocheirus > Pseudocheirus occidentalis. The sequence continues at coordinate 152,386,472 of CM053601.1, read as the reverse complement.
CAGATTCTAGCCCTGACATTTACTTACCTTTACCCTCCCTGGAACTCAGTTTCCTTATTAGTACAAGGAGATGGTTACATTAGGTGATCTCTAAAATAACTTCTGCTCTAAGGTTCTAAGAAAACACATGGCATAGTGAATCAAATGCTGGACCTAGGGTCAAATCCCAAGTAGGGCACTTACTAGCTACATGGTCCAGGGCCATTCCCTTAACCTCTTTCAGACTCAATTTTCCCAACTCTAAAATAGGATAATAATAAACATAGCACTTACTTCATAGGATTGCTGTAAGACTCAAAATGAAGTAATACATTAAAATGCTTTATAAAATTGCATTGAATAAATAGCAAACATTCTTATGGTCTATAGGATTAAGAGAAAGAATAAATTGAATGCAATGGATTGATATTAAAATACTTTGTAACAATATTTTTATCAAAATTCTACAGAGGAAGTCAACCCATTGGGAAGGTCCCAAGAATGAAATTCTGAAGATATAAAGAACATTCTATTGATGAGACACAAAAAAGAGAGCTGTCTAACTCAGTGGTTCTCAACCTTCCTAATACCACAACCCTTTAAGACTCATCTGTGGGCATATCTGCATGTGGGCAGACCCGCCTGGAGACGGATAGAGGAGCCATGTCTTGGTTCCTACGACCATCAGAAATATATATTTTCCGATGGTCTTAGGCAACCCCTGTGACCCCTGTGAAAGGGCTGTTCGACTCCCAAAGGGGTTGCTACCCACTGGTTAAGAACCTGCTGGTCTAAATCAAACAATGTGGATGCACAGGGTACTCAATCAACTTAGACCTTTAGCAGACAGATTCAGAAAACAACATAGGTACAGAAGATGAAGGTAAGGGCTGGGTGAATACAAAAGGGCAACATAGTCCCATAAGAAGAACATCATAAGGGCTTATCCTCAGAGGAAAATGAAAATTGGAAAGAAAATTGATGATGATACAAGGGTTGGGAGTTTTTAAAAATTATATTGAGGAAAATCTCACTATGAGTAAGATAGGATCACTACTTGAGATAACAGAAGGTGCTGAAAAGACATGACTGTTGGACCATCATTTTGCATTGTGAGAATGATCATTGGACTAAAAGAACAATTTTTTAAAATGACTAATAGGAAGTTGGACTATAATATTTGTAGGGAAATAGTAATTTTAAAAACCACTTATCTGGCTTTTATAACTTCAAGTCCACAGACCCAGATGAATCTCAGGGTAATGAAAGAACTAGAAGTAACTACTGTCCCATTGTTGGTGATCTTTGAAGACTTGTGGACATAATGGACCATAGAACTGGAAAATGGCAGAAGCTGTCCTAATTTTTTTAAAAGAAAAATAATGGAGTCTATGAAATAAAACCAGTGAGTTTAACTTACATTCCTGGCAAAGTTCTGGAACATTTTGTTAAAGAAGTAGTTAGTTAAAATCTAGAAAAAAGAAACGAGGATCAGAAGAAGCCTATGTAGCTCCATCAAAAACTAGGTCATGTCAGACTAATCTCATTTTCTTTTTAGAAAGAATTACTAAACTGGTATATTAGGATGATGCTATGGGTGCAGTTTGCCTGGATTGTAGCAAAGCTTTTGACCAAACCTCTCGTGCTATTTTGTGAAAAGGATGTGGGATGTGGGTGGTTAGGTAGATCCTGATCTACTTGAATGGCTGAACCCAAGGAGCAGTCAGTAAGGTCTCAATGTCAACTTTTTAAAATCTCTAGGGAAATGTCCTAGAGACAATTCACTTGCTTGGACCACTGCTATTTAATATTTCTACCAATTAGGTAAAGAGATAGGTGATGCTCATCAAATATTCAGATAACACAAAACCAAAATGTTAGATGACAGAATGAGGATCCAGAAATCTTTTGACATTGGACCACATCTGATAAGATAGAGTGTAATGCCTGTACAATACTTCAAGAGCTTGTGTTTTCATTCATAAGAAAATTCATTCCACTAGTGCTAATCACAATCCCTCCATTACTTAGCAGATGATCTTTAAGAGAGTTACCATCACTGAAATATTAAGCACCCTTTGGCAAGGCTGGGGCTGATGCTGGCTAAGCATAGCCAAGATGACCTTGGGATGTCTTATGGTCAGTCTGACACTGAATACACATTCGAAACTTGGTAGGCCCTATCAGAGTACCAGTTGCCGTGGTATTTGAGAGACGGGATCCCCAAGTCACAATGAGGTCTCAGAATAGGACTGCATTCAATTCAGCTGATGATTTTGAGTACTTTCTCTGCTATGCACTGGTGATACTTTCTCCTGAACTCCAAACCTGATTTGTCAACTGTTTATTGAATCACTCCACCCAGATGTCCAAATTTAATGTGTCTGAAACAGGAATCATTATCTTTCTTCTGCCACCAAATTGCTCCTCATCTAAATTTCCCTATTTCTGTTGAGAGCACCACCATGCTTACAGTTACCCAGGTTTGAAACTTTAGAGTCACAGTTGATTCTTTCCTCTCCCTCAATGCCCATATCCAATTAGTGACCCAGTTTTGCCAATCCTACCTGTGAAATATTTTTCACATCCACTCCCTTCTCTATGCTCTAAAGTCAGGACAAAGCAGGATAAGAACCCAAGCCAACAGACAAGAACCTGGTGCAAACACCTTTGGAATGTTGTCCTTGGTCCTATGCAGCACATTTAAGGCCATAGAGAAGCTGGAGAGTAGCCAAAGAAGATGGTGAGGGGCCTGGAGGAGACCGTGCCATGTGAGGGTCAGTTGAAGGAAATAGGAATGTTTAGCCTGTTTATCTAACGATATGATTAGAATACTTATCTAAAGAGCTGTCATGTGGAAGAGGAATTAGACTTTGTCTGTTTAGTCCCAGGGGGAAGAGCAAGAAAGCAACGCAGAGAATTTTCAGAGAAACAGATTTAGGCTTGTCCTAAGGAAAAACCTCTTAACAATTAAAGCTATTCACAACGGAAATTGGGCTGCCTTGCTGTTGTGGTTGTTATTCAGTCCATCAGCTGTGTCTGCCTCTTCATGGTCCCATCTGGAATTTTCTTGGTAGAGATAGTAAACAGGTTTGCCATTTCCTTCTACAGCTCAGTTTACAGATGAGGAAACTGAGGTAAACAGGATGAAGTGACTTGCCCAGGGTCACACAGCTAGGAAGCATCTAAGGCTGAATTTGAACTCAGGTCTTCCTGACTCCAGACTCTGTGATTCTGAGCTGCCTCTTGCTACTAGATACAAAGTCTGGAGAGCAACTTGATGGGTATGTTAGAGAAGGGATTCTTGTTCAAATATGGATGTGAGATTCTGTGATTATGTGAAACAGAAGGATTCAAGAGCAAGGTCTGATAGATGGTCCAAAGATCAGGCCAGGACCGAGAAGGAGCATAGGAACCAAGGGAGCAAGGCCGGGTAAGCAGAACAGATTATACTAGCAAAAGGGTGACTTGGCTTTTTTGGCCAATGTCTAGCTTATCAAGAAGTTTCTCATGCACTTCCTCCCAGGATGAAGCCTGGGAACACTCACAAACCCAACACCCTACACACTGAGATGAAACAGGGCAGTTCCCTGAGTCATGTACAGTTTTGAGGATCCCAGACAAATGGATATTTAGGGGGCTAAGAAAAAAGTGGGGGTGGCAACCTTGTTGTGCTCCATGAGGAAGGACTGGTCACAGCTCTAGGAAGGACTTGTGAGTTATATGTAATTGCTTCCTTTGATCTAGGACATAGTCTTAACTGTCTGTGCCAGCCTTCTGAGGAGCACAGGAATTTGAGTTACAAGGGACCTTGGAGGTCATCTAACCTAGACACGTCTTTTTTATTTGTTTTTTTTTTCTTTTGAGGCAATTGGACTTGAGCAATTTGCCAAGGATCACACAGCTAGGAAGCATCTGAGGCCAGATTTGAACTCAGGTCCTCCTGACTCCAGGGCCAGTGCTCTAGCCACTCTGTCACCTAGCTGCCCCCAGCCACTTCTTTTTACAGGTGCAGAAAACAAAGCCCCAAGAAGCTTGTACCCTTGGTTAGTACATATGTAAGTTTAGTAAAATATAAGGATTTTAAGAGCAAAGATGGTCTCACCCTCACGCTTGTATGTCTGGTGCCTAGCATAAAGACTGGTATGTAGTAAGCACTTAATAAATGCTTGTTAATTGATTTCTAAGGTCATATAGGCACTAAGGAGCAGGTATGGGATCTGAACCCAGGGCCTCTGACTCCAAACCCAATGTTGTTTCCACCATACAATTCAGTCTCTTTAACCATTTGGTCCAGCACATTAGCTGCCTCCCCAGTGAAGATGCAGGAGGGAAAAAACCTTGGTTTGGAAACCTTAGGCAGTCTATCCAACTGTCTACACTGGCCAAGTTAGCAAACCAACTACAAGTAATCCACTTACACAATGTAAAGTTGAGTTGTGCTGGCCCTGTGCTAAATGTTCAGATGAAAATGGAAGTAGAAATGTCAAGAATCCAGATTTTCAAACTAAGTCAATATCTGAGTGTTATTCAAACAGAGCTTCAGACTGGTTGACAAGGCAGAGAATCTTATGATGGGGATGGATCTCTTCCCTCTTCCTGTCCCAGAAGTGTTCAGGAGAAAGTACAAGGATGTGCCCACCTCTCAAGGGAACCCAAATTGAGGAGAGAGAGAAGCCAGGACTGCTCTGAAATGGAAGAGATAGGTCTGATTCGTCTCATTGCAGGGACTACCCAGTAAAGAAGTCCATCACTAGGCCCCTTAAGCTACAGTCTAAACAGGTCTTTCAGTAGGGGGAAGATAACGCCTGAATAGATGTCCTTCTCTGCTGTCTCAGAAGGGATATTGTGACTGATTAAAAATTCTGATACCTTTGACTTTCATCTTAATTGACAGCATGATTTTAGGCCTTATAGAAGGTCCAACAGAACAAAAATGTAGATTTCTAAAACTGGGAGACATTTTTGAACATAGGATATACAATGTACAAAATATATGGGACCTTAGTACGTGAAAGGTTAAAGCTAGGAGGGACCTTAGAACATACAATGTACCACGTCAGACCCAGAAGGAACTTTAGGACATACAGTGTAACACGTCAGACCCAGAAAGGACTTTAGGACATACAACGTACCATGTCAGACCTAGAAGGGACATTTTAACTTGGAACATAGAATGTCAGGGCTGAGAAGGGTCACAGGATCATGGAAGGTCAGATCTAGGAGGAATCTTGAATATCAGTCAGTCACACCCTCTAATTTACAGGGTAAAAAACTGAGGCCCAGAGAGGTTAAATGATTCTCCAGCATCTGTGCCCCATAACGTTCCAGACCGGGGTAAGCTGAGAGATTGGATTATTATAGTGGAGAGTTATAATAAGAAATATAACTGCAAAAGCAAAGTCAGTTGAAATTGGACTATAATTAAATGCTTAGAAAATTCTGTGCTTAGCTCATTTTAAAATCAAGTGCTTCTTTGTAGAAATTTCCTTTCTTTAATTACAATTTCCTGTCTCGTTTGACATTTACAATGCAATCTTGGGGGACATGTTTGTGATTTATTATTCCTGCTCCTATCAGGATATCACTGTGCAGAAATGAGTTTATAAAATAAGAGCTCAAATTATTACGGCCTCTGACCAATAAAGCAGGCTCATAATTTCAGACCAGAAAAAAAGATGAACATTTTTGACAGCCTAGTGCAGAAACCTCGGCTGGGGATGGCAGTAAAAACTCTGTCCATTTTTGGGAACAGAAGAAGCACTTTAAGATTTACAAAGCTCTTTCCTCAAAGCTACTATTGGATGAAAGTAGTTAGTGCAAATATTGTTAGTCCCATTGTACAGAAGAGGAAACTGAATATGAGAAGATAAACGTTTGGCCAACAGTCATCTAGGGAGTAGTATGCATTTTCAGTAAGGAATGAGCATTGTGTCAAGAGATAGGAGTTAGACAAAAGGAAGTCAGAGGCAAAACCCGGGGACAAAAAAAGGATGGCATTATCTGAGTTGAATGGCAGACAGCTGTATGAAGAAGGTGCAGAGGGGAAAGGCAGCTGTCCACAATTGTTAGGTTCGGTTTCTAAATGCCCTGGTTATTTAAAGAATATCAGTACATTCCTTTAACACAATGATTGAGCACATTTGGTATGATGGTAGTGGTGGAAGTTATGGCCCCTGGCTACTTGTGACACAGAGTGTGTGTGTGTGTGTGTGTGTGTGTGTGTGTGTGTGTGTGTGTGTAAGGGATGGAGTATGGGAAAGATTGTTGTGGTGGTCAGAGTGATTAAAATTATGTGCATATCACATAGTAGGCACTTACTAAAGGTTCAATGATTGATCAATATAGAGATTAAGCTAATGAGAGTAGGATGACTACCAGTCAGTGAAAACTGTATCAAAAATGAGAGAATGCCCACTTACCCAACTCTGCTGCCTGGATCTATGGAAATGTGGTGAGAGTAGATCCTGGGGCTGGGGTGGGGCAGGGGGAGGATGAAGGAGGTTGGTGTGCTCAAGTGATCCTTTAGGATCTGAGATTGAATTTATTTCTGAGGACCAGTGTTCTCCTAAGGAAGCAAGGTTGTACAATGGGTAAATAGCCTGGAGTCAGGAAGACCAGAGTTCAAATCCAACCCCAGACCCTAACTCTGTAACCTTGGGTAAGTTACTTAGCCTCTGTTTGCATTACCTTGTTTATTTGTAAAATCTGTAAAATACTTTCAGGGTCGTTGTAAGGATCGAATGAGATAAAATTTTAAAGTGCTTGGTACATAGTGGTGCTGTATGAATGTTAGTAGCATTCTTCTTCACTTGGTTTGTAGAACAGTGATGACAAAGTAACAGCTGTAGAACAGTGATGACAAAGTACCTGCAGATGTGAGCTATCCAAATAGCATAGTATTGAGCTCCAAGTAGTCCCTGCATAGGAAAAGAGAGAACCTAAGTGGGAGAAAGGTCTCTCAAGCAGAGCCAGAGCCAGGATCAAGTTGGAACATGAGTGTGTGGGTGTGGTGGTTGGGAAATGTTAGAGTTGAGTGCTCCAGAGTCATCTTCATGTCAGTAGCTTGGGTCAAGAGGGGTTGAGCATATGTTGGGAAGGGCACTACCTCTCAGGTCTTCAGATCCCACTTTTTATTCTAACTACTTGTGAGGGATTGACAAATCCCTTCCTCTTAACCTCCCTGCAACTCAGTTTGCTCAACTGTCAGAGGACAGAGTTGAACCACAAACCCTCTAAGGTCCCTTACAGTTTGAGATCTAGAATCCTATGATTATAGAGTGTGATTGAGCAGGTTGGGTCCATACATTGCCATGAAGCCAAGAAACAAGGCAAAAGAAAGAGGTCTCATTCTTAAGCCTAGGATCCAATGTAGGATAAGGGGGGAAGGGTGTACTGAGCAAGAACAGGTACAATGATGAAGAGTTCATGCTTTCAAGGGCTGATGATTGTAACAACTGGTGGTGGTACAAGATGGGATGAGATTGTGGTGGGAATTGTTATAATAAATGCCCAGGAGTGCATGCTACTTTGTAAACTGGGGCAGATAACTTTGCCATGGTCCTTGAAAGACTATAGACAGCAGGAAGGAACGGTGGGATTGGGCAAGGACCAATGTTCAGATTTTTTTAAAGATAGAAATCTTTTTTAAGATAAAATCTGACAACTATAGACCAGGGAGCTTGACTTCAAACACTGGGGGAAATCTAGAATGTATCATTAAAAGGATGGTATGCAAGCATCTAGAAAAGGAAGCAGTGATCACAAAGAGAAAAGATGGATTCATCAAAAACAGGTCATGATAAACTAAGCTTGATAGAGTCAGTAAGCTGGCAGAGCAGGGGAATGTTGTCAGTAGAGTGTGCCTGATTTTACTAATACATTTGACTACAATGTTACATATTCTTCATTTACAAAAGATGGAAAGAGATAGGCTAGATACAGCTAACTGTACAGTACAGTCAGGTGGATTTTGAACTGGCTGAATGGAAGGACCCAGAGTCTAAAAACCTAAGGTCTCCAGTGTAGTATCCCAGGGATCTCTGCTTGACTCTATGCCGTTTATGTCCGGCTCTAGACCTTTCTCCATTAAGGGGCCCTACTACTCTAGACCTATAAACTGAATGGAGACTAGGTTCAGACTTGAGGGAGCCTGATCACCTAGAAGATGGATCAGATTCTATTTTTATTTATAATCACAGCTCCTTAAGTCCTTGGAAAATTTGTTTAAGGCTTAGGTTTTGACTCATGTCTAGGGCCTTCTTAAAGAGAGGAGTAAAAAGGTACCCAACATACAAATGAATCAGGTATGGGACAGATATTTATTTTCTGTACACAAAAGAAATACTAACCACAAAGCACTCACAAATGTGCATTGATAGAAAGACATAAAGCAGAATTCAGCAACAACTTACAACTATAGCTGAACTATCCCAAGAGGTTGATACTTAAGCCCCATCTAAATATAAGGCTTGCTGAGAACTGCTGAAGAGGTATTTTAGAACTGTCTTCCTCACAGTTACATGTCTTCTAGGAAGCTTAGTCAGGGTTTGAGCTCATCCTCTTATTAGGGATTATCTCTCTCAAGAGTCCTAGAGTTGTTACCTTCTTCTTGTCTCTAGCCAGTTCTGACCAAAAATCTAAGATCACTGGATATCCCAAACTCATGAGATTTGACCTCCAAATTGGACACATCCAAACTTACTCACCTAAACAGGAAAAAAAAGACAGAAGAAGCAGAACCAAACACAGGATTGGGCTTACTAGAAAAGCATCTGACCATATTTGTGGTTAGAGGAGACAAGAATAGAGGCTAAGGAAAGCTATCCCCTTCCTCCCCCCCCCCAACCCCAACACACCCATCATAGGAAGTACCAGAGCTACATGATGTCACCTAGAGGACTGAATGAAAAAAGAAAGATAAAGGGATTCCTTTTCTTTTTCTTTCTTCCTTTTTTAGGAGTTGGAGTTAAGTGACTTGCCCAGGGTCATACAGTTAGACAGCTATTAAGTGTCAAGCATCTGAGGATAGATTTTAACTCAGGTCCTCCTGAGTCAAGGACCGGTGCCCTATCCACTGCACCACCTTGCAGCCCCAAGTGACTCCTTTTCAAAGGTTCACTGGGTCATGAGCTCTTCCTACTCAGTAGTCAATAAGGGGATGGCTTTATCTTCTGAAGAAAATTCTATTAGTCAAACTGACAGAGCTCAAATCAGGAAGGACAGTTTAGCACATGTTCTGTCCAATCCTTACTTATGTTTCCATTATACTGTGCTGATGATTGTACCCAAAAAGATAGTCCTTCAGAATTTAAAGAAGTCTCATAGTCTCATCTAGCAGGGTTATTGTCTCCAGATCAGTGAGGGAGCCCATGGGGACACCTAAAGTTCTTCAGAGCAATAACTTTCTGTCTTGGATCCCCTCTATATATCTTTTGTCTTCCTCCATGGGCTAGTTAGGGGCTTAATCACAGGGGGCTATCACAGGAAGGAGTGAAGCAAGAAACCAGAAAATGTGATAAGACACAACATGCCCCCAAACTCTCCAGAAATCAGAAGAGTTGCCAATTTCCTTCTATGTTCCAGATGGTCAGGAGACCAGGTGCCCATCACCTACAGAGATAATATTTTGACCACTTAGAAAGGAAAGAGGCAATCACTAAAAGCCGGCATGGGTTCATTAAGAATAGGTCATGCCAGGCTAGCCTTATTTCCTTTTTCAACAAGGTCATTCAACTGGTAGATGAAGGAAAAGTTGTCAATATAGGATACCTGGATTTGACAAAGTCTCTCATGATTTCTTTGTAGACAAGGTTGAGAGGAGAGGTCAATATGACAGTGCAATTGGGTGTATTTGGGATCCGTTTAATGAACAGACCTCCCAATGCAATATTAACAAATTTATTTTAATCTGAGGAAAAATTATAATATAGAACCCTAGTGATCTGTCTTTGACTCTGTCCTGTTTAACAGAGGCTATGAGAACTGGAAAGAATCTTAGGGGTGCCAAGACTAACCCATAATTTTGTAGATAAGGAAGCTGAGAGGCCCAATAGCATAATATTACTTGCCCACAGCCATGAGGCAAATTAATGATGGAAATGGGATTTAAAAAATCATGGTCCCTTAGTTCTCCATCCATAGTGCAACCCATTACAGTACGTTTCCTCATGTTTACCAAGAACTTCAATGGAGACATAGATGGCATGTTTACCAGATTTGTGACTGACACAACATAGAAGGATATCTAACACAATGAATGACAAAGACTCAACTCAGTAATCAGCCAAAACTGAAGTGATCTCAATAGGTCAGAGCAGAGAGCTGAAGTTAAGATGGAACTGAATATGAGTAAACATAAAATTCTGTACAGCACTAACAACCAAGAGCAGGATGGGGGAGTTATATCCAGGAGTTCATGTGAAAAAGATCTGGGGGTTTTAGTGGACTGTAAATTTCATGTGAGCCTATAAAAATGCAACATGGGCAGCTGCCAAAGCTAGCACAGTCTTAGGTTACATTAAGAAAAACAAAGCATCTAGAACTAAGATGGTGTTAAACCCTGATCTCCCTTGCCCTTATCAGACTATGTCTGACACATTATGTTTCATTTTCAGCACCACATTTTAGCAAGAATATTAACAAACTTTGGCACATCTGAAAGGATTCCACCACATGGGTGTTGATACCATAGACTATTACAAGAGAGGATCAGTTAAAGGAAGTTGGGGTGTTTAACCCAAAAGAAAAAAATCAGAGGGAGATAAGATCATCATTTCCACCTATATGAAGGACCATCATGCAGAAGAGAAAAAAGGCTTAATCTGATCAGTTCCAGGAGACAAACCAAGTAGCAGCAGGTCATGGGAAGACAGATTTTGGCTCAAGGTAGGGAAAAACTCTCTAACAATTAGGACTTTCCAGAAATGGAATAAGATGCTTTGGGAAGAAAGAAATTTCCCACAGTAAAATCTCTAGGAGGTTTTAGGTAGCAGCTGGATGACCACAGCACCCTTGAAATGTAGGGAGTGTGGAGAGATACCAATATCTCCATTTTACAAAGAGGGAAACTGAGGCCCAGAGAGGTGAAAAGATTTGACAAGATTCAAACCCAAGTCTTTGGGCTTCAAATCAAGTGCTTTCTTCAGAATATAGAAATGCCTTTTCAATGCAGTTTTAATGAATTAATGAATGAGCAAACCAACAAATGAACAAAACCAAATATATCTCTGCCTCCTCCCATGGTCAGCCTGGCATAGCCTCTCCCAGCATGATGGTCCACCCAGTAAGGGCACAGAGTCAATTGTGATGTGTTTAAAGGGTCAGAACAAATCTATATGTGGTCAAAGAACAAGACACACTTAACAGGAGCTCCCAGTCTGATGGGAAAGGTAGCTTCCATTAAGTTCAACATTGAAATCAATGTTTAAGCCACAAGAAGTAATTAGTGTAATTCATATTAGAGATCGGGGGGATTTTTGAAACCAAGTTTAATTAAACTGAAAAATGACAGCTTCATTTTCTCTCCCTAGATAGGTGACTCCAGCATCTGTCCTCAATGCTTTTTATTAAAACCCAGGACATTCCAGGGCTGGGACTTTAGTGCCATTAAGCATAGAAGTCTCACAACCATTTGAGGAACAATAAATCAGACTGGTTTCTTTTCGAATGGAGAAGACACTAATTGAGCAACTTATAAATCATTTCCCTTTCTTGGAGTGGCACGTGTCAGCCTTCAAACTCTGGATAAGTTACTTGGGCCAGGGTCCTGGTGTTACAGTTTCAAAGCCAGGGTGAGCAGCTCTTGTGGGATTAAGAGCAGGACAAGAGATGCCAACCCCATCTGATCATTAAACTAGAACTGGAATGGACCTCAGACTATTCACTACAACTCTCCCATTTGGGGAATGAGGAAACTAAAGCCCAAAGAGGTTGTGACTTGCTCAAGATCACACAGGGAGTGAGGATCCAAGTCATGGTTTGAATCCAACGGGCCCTAGCTCCAGAGTCATTGTTTCTTCCATTATATTGTGATCTGCACAAGAGACAGAAGGGAGCCTGGAATGTCTTCTGCATCCTAATTCCCTTCTCCTGAAAGTTTTGATAGTCTTATTCCCTTGGTAATCCTACTCTCTTCCTTGGTGAGGAAAAGATGGAGAAAGTTGCTGGTGTTTCAAAACCAGCCCCAGAAATGCTCTGATTTGGATAAGCAGTTTCATAGATGTCAAGAGAGGGAAGACTCACCAACAAAACATAGTTGTGTGGAGCAAAGGGATATGGAACCTCCAAGACTCAGGTAATACAGCACTGCATTAGGAGTCACTGAAACTGGGTTCAGTCCTAATGAATGGGGTGACTTTGGACAAATATTTTTCCTTACCTGGGCCTTGGTTTCTTCATCTGTAAAGGTCTACTCTGAAACTGGAAAACCTAGAAGAACTTGAAGAAGGTCTGAGTCCAGTCTGAGCAATAACATCTGACTGGTACCTGTTGGAGCCAATATCCTAATTTGAATTGTGCAAGGAGAAGGAAACTGAGATGAGCTAAGGCCAGTGCCTGAGTTGGACTATCAGTTGATGAAGGCAGAAGGTGGGGATTAAAATAGAAAGCAAAACCTAGTTCCAGCCACCCCATCCTGAAAGGAAACTGAATCTGAATCCGGACTATCTAGGAGATAGGACCAAAAGAGAATTTTTCTACTTCTTCCAAGAATGTGGCCGTGACACAAAGTCCTAATTAAGGAACTGAGGCTAGAAATATGAGTAAACAGAAGAAAACTCCAAATTCAATGAAGAAATACTATGGGTTAAGAAAAGCCCAAGAAGTAAACCCAGAAGAGATGAACTCCTCAATACAGACAAGTAGAACCTCCAGGATAAATATAGCTTGGCCACAAGAAGTCCATGAAATAAAGAAGAAATAAAATTAGAGCTCTTGATTTAAAAAAAATTGGGAGGATAATAAATAAGCAAAAAATCATACCCCACTAGTGGATTCCATAAAAATTGAATTGAACAAAAAGAGTTCAATGATTTCATGAGAGAACAAGAAATATTAAAGTCAAAGGGCTGAAAATTATAAGGAAATGTAAGGCAACTAAGCTGAAAAATAAGTAAAAGTGAAACAATTTAAGAATGTGTGAATTTCCTTAAAACTCTGGCCAATCAAAAATGTAGATATCCTATTCAAAAAATCATAAAAGAAAACTTTCTAGATCTATTAGAACTGGAGGGCAAAGGGAAAAGAGAAAGAATTCATCAATCACCTCCTGAAAAAAAAATTGAAAACACCCAATAACGTCATAAACCAAATTAAGAGCTTCCAGGAAGATGAAAGAAAAAGTACTGCAAGGAGCCAGAGAATTCAAGAAGCAAGTAACCAGAGTCGGGATCACACAAAATTATGCTGCAATTCCTATATGGCAAAGATAATCATGGAAAGTAATATTCTAAAAAGTAAGTGTAGTACAATATTCTAAAACGAAAAACTAAAAAGTCTCAGAAACCAGAATAACTTGTCATGCAAAATTGAACCTAATCCAATGGGGGGATGGAGGGGAAAGGGAAAGGAATTGGACATTTAATAAAACAAAGAACTTTTAAGAAATTCTTATGAAAAAAACAGAACTAAGTAGAATTTTTAAAATGAAAACACAGGAAACAAGAAAAATATAGAAAAGTAAATATGTTTAAGCAATTACAATGGACTAAAGGATAATGACATACTTACATTTTAATTTAATAGTGGGAGAAGCAAGTATACCCTACTATCCCCAAGGATCACAGAGGGGGAGAAAGAGCCTGGGAGTGTCTTGGTTCCATCTTGTTAGTATTAAGAGAAGAAAGGAAAGGGATGAGAAAATACCCTGGGGGAAAAATAAGGGAGAAAGGAAAGGAACTCACTGTTCTGATCAGTCGATGAGCATGTATTAAGCACCTACTATGTACCAGTCACTGTATTAAGTGGTAGTGATACAAAAAGAGGCAACACAGTCGCTGCCTTGGAGGAGCTTACAATCTAATGGAACATTTCTCATAATCATGGTGTGTAGAAAAAGTGTACAGACATAGAGGAGGGGTGGAAGAAGGTGGTAAACCTCACATCCATCTGAAATAAGCAAAAGAGCATTAAACACATTATCACAAAATATTTGGCATAAAAATAAATTAAATAGAGAAACAAGCAAGGACAGGGAGAGGAGGGTATAACAGGGAGGAGTCAAAAAGGGAATAGCCCCAAGTAAAAAAAACAACTTCAGAATGTGTATTATAAGGTAGAGATTAAAGGGAGAGAATTAAATGTAAGAACCAGTTACCAGAGCTCAGATAACATGAAGGCACGGGAATAGGATCAGACCAACTATAAATTACTACTGTTGATCACAATAATTTTTTTCACCTCATTCTTTTTCTTCATGAAGAAAGAACTATGGAACAAAAAGAGGAAAAGAATGAGAAGATGTTTGGAGGGTAAACTATAATTAATACCCATAACTGTAAGTGTGAATGAGATGAACTCACCCATAAAATGGAAGAGGCTAAGAAAATGGATTAGAAATCAGAATCCAACAATATGTTATGTACAAGAAAAACAATTAAAACATAAAGATTCACACAAGTTTAAAATGAGGTGCTGGATGTAAATTTATTGTGTCTTAGACAAATTCAACTATCCAGAGTGACATTCGTTACTTCAGATGAGGCAAAAGTAAAAACAGATATGGCTAAAAGATAAGCAGGAAAAGTACTTAATGCTTAAAGGTATTATCAAAAACGAAAACTTCTTTTATCAAAGGAAAGAATAAATCAGTAAATTGGATATGTAATTTAGAAAATTAGGAAAGCAACAAATACAAAAACTCCAACCCCTACTAAACAGAAAAACATAAACTCTGAAAATGAAAAAGGAGATAAAATTGAAAAAATTGAGTTAATAAACAAAAACCATTACACTCGAACTAATAAATTAGACAAATCTTTAGTTTATTTGATCTTTTAAAAAATAATCTTATTCTCTCAATTCCTTCTATTCCTGTATATTTGGCTCTGAAGGGTCTTGAATTCTTTGGAAAAAATGGAAGTGAATTATCCTTCTTTCTTGGTTGTAGGGGAAACTATAATAGAATTGGCATTATATTTCTTCTCCATCTCCTTGCAACAAGAGAAAGGAACAGGGACTTAGCATGTTCCTGAATATAATGACTGATATTTGTACGATTTAGTGGTGTATAGAGAACTTGAGATCTGGTATCTCATTTGAGGAAACTGAGGCCCAGAGATACAAAGTGACTTACCTATGGTCACAGGGATAAATAAATGCCGAAGGCTGGAGCTGATAGAAGCTAGGGTTTCTTGCTTCAAGTCTATCATTCTTTTTGCTACACTATTATGTAGGAAGAATAAGCAAACCAATAACCCTTGAAAGCTTACCACAAAAATGAGTAAAGCTAGGACAAAAAGCCCACTTAGTTAATTTCCACTTTGGACCTCATGTGGACCTTATGTGGAAAGGTTAAAGAATAAAGTATTGCTAAGTTCTTTGACTCTGACAGTAAATTCAAAGCAAGGATCAACCAAGACTGACTAGAATAATCATGAAAGGCTCCCTGGAGGAGATGAGGTTTGAGCAGGGCAATAAAGGATAGGCAAGTTTTCTAGAGCAGAAAAGGGAAAACAAATGATACAGAGAACAGGAGCAAATTATTACTCTTATTTTTATTATTATTAAGATTAATAATTTTACCAGGGAACTCCCTGGTGAGAAAACTCCCTCTTCTAATAAAGGTAAGCATCTTCTCTGAAACACATATTCTTTAGACAATTACTTAGAACACTAGAAGTTTGAGTTACTTTCACAGGGTCACACAGATAGTGTGTCAAAGGCAGGATTTAACCCCAGGTTCTTCCTAGATTCAAGGTCAGTTCTCCATCATGGTGTAATAGATAGACACTTATTAGTTGAGTGACCCTGAACAAGTCACTTAACTGTCTCAGCTTCCTTATTTGCAAAGTGAGAAAGTTGGAAGTGGTGGTTTTTGAGGTTTCTTCCAGCTGTAAATCTATGAACCTAAATATCTGCTCATTATTATTATCTTGTTCTATTATTATTATATCTGAACTGTGATGATGATTAGCATAGATGATCTTTACATGCTATTGTATATGACTTATTTCATATAATCAAAACATAGAATGGACCTGAAATATTTGGAGAATGTGTGTGGAATGGAGTGGGGTGGGGGGGAGTGGGACGAGAACAGTCTAGTTAAAATAGGTCTCTGTTGTGGTGGAAGATAAGGTTGGAGAGGTTGAGTGGATTCAGAGTGGAAGAGGTCTCCAAAGAAAGATACCACAATCTGGAGTTCATCCAGATGTCTCCTGGAAGTGGGGAGCCATTGGAAGTCCTTGAGCAAAGGAGTACTATGATGAAAGTCAAACTCTGATCACCTCTGATGTGTGGCCCCCACTAAATTTAATTCACCAAAGTCCTAGAGCAAGCATATCAGGGATACAGGGCTGGGTTAGGTTAAGGTCATAATCAGCCTCATACTCCGACCTCAGACACTTGACACACTTCCTTATTAGCTCTGTGACCTTGGGCAAACCACTAAACCCAATTGCCTTGCCTTTCCCCCTCCAAAAAAAGTGGTTTTTTTTAAAAGAATAAACCTAAACACAGTGCTTTCCCAGAATCTTGGAGCTCAAATAGACCTCAAAGACAATCTAGTCCAATCAATATCTAAGCAAGAATCCTCTCTACAATATTACCAAGAAGTGGTCATCCAGCTTCCACTCCAAGACCTCTATTAATAAAGAAATCATGATTTCCTGAGGTTGCCCATTTCATTTATGAATAGCATTAATGGGTAGGAAGCATTTTCCTTATTTCTATTTGGAGGTTTTACCTCTGCAGTCCTTAAAAACATCTATCATTCTCCTCCCATCCTCTCCTCAAGTCTTCCCCAGGTGAAGTTTTCCCAGTTGTGTTAAGCTGATCCTTATATAGCATGGTCTTCCATTCTTTGACTAGTTTGTTCTACCTGTCCTGGACACACACCAACTTACCAGTGTTGTTGATAAAACATGAATATGACTATGTAGATGTGCTCTGACCAAAGCCTCCCAAAGACTCTCCTGGCATTCCCTTCCAACTACATACAGCTCTCCACCATAACCCTCCCTCTATCTTGCCACTCTTGATTTCATCACTCCCAAACCCAGTCTCCTCTCTCCCAGTCCTATTACGCTCAAGTCCTTGTCACACAATTCCATCTCCCTGCCATGCTCCTCATCTCCCCATTCCCATCTCTCAGCCATCATCCCCATAATCCTAATACTCACCTTCGTCCTACTCCACATCTGCATCTCTTTGCCATCGCCAACCCCACCATTCAATCTCCACTCGATTTCAATCTCCCATCCCTCATCCTCTTCCTACACCCATGTACGCCCTCCTTCTGCATCTTTCATTCTCTGCTTTCACTTTTCTACCATCCTCTGAATACCTCATCCTCACTCTGTTTCTCTACTCCCATCTCTGTTCCTTATGCCTATCCCCTAACAATCACCCCACTCCCTTTCATTCCCATCCCCCAGCTTCTCTTCCCATGTCTCATCCTCATGCCCAGCCCCCAGTTCCCTATTCCTCCTTTGCTGTTCCTGATTCTAACTACTCTAATTTGATGCACTGAAAGCAGCTCCCTTTAAATAGACCCTCTTAGAAGCATTAGTAATCCTTTGTCTGGAGTCTCTGAGCCCCTGCCCTTAGCACACACTCTCCCCCACCCATTTGTTTAAAAGACTTCCTGTGTGCTAATTGAAGGAATTGGCAGCATTTTTTTTTCTGCTCCCACACACACCCCAGCCTCCTCTGCTCCCAGGACTCAGCTGCATATCCTGACTAAATGGACTTGGCTCTACCAGTCTTCCTTTGCCTGGGAAGAAAAGAGAATCCACCAACCTCCCTAGGTCACCAGGAGACCCATCAGGGCCCAGGGGACTTTCCTGACTACTCCAGTGGCCAAACTTGGAGGTGCAGTGAGAAGTCAGGATTTTTCCCTCTGCCAGGTCTACTGGGGGAAGTGAACAGAAACCTGCTTAAAGATCTTAACAACCTAGGTTCAGTTCCTGACCCCATCACTAATTCCCTTGAACAAGTCATTCTCCCTCTTTGAACATCAATTTTCTCATCTGCAAATTAGAGATAATAACAACAGTATTTTCTAACACTTTAGCTGTTATGAGGTATCAACTTTAGATCATGCAGGTAGAGAATATAAATTCTCCAGATATGTATATATATGTGTGTGTGTGTGTATATATATGCATGTATATATACATGCATGTATATATATGTATATATATAAATTCTCCATAAATATAAATTCTATGCAAATGTCAGCATTTTATCATTAATAACATTAATAATCATAGTAACAATAATTAATTTGCATCTACCCCACTCACCTTTTGCTATGTAGACTCTTAGTTTTACTGGGGTCTTCAGGACCCAAAGAGATGGCTGGTGTAACTCTCTGGCCTAAGAGAGGTGTATCTGGGAAGCAAGAAAGACCCTTTACAGTTAAGCCCCTCAATTTACAGATGAGGAAACTGAGGCCCAGAGAGAAGGGAAGGGACTTGTTACCATGGTAGCAAGCAGGTGAGCCGAGATTTAACTCCAGGTTGTTGGCTCCAAACCCAACCGTTTTCTCATGAAAGATGCTCTCAGGTCTGGGGCAATTCTGGGTTTGGGTTAGTGAATGTTGCTTGCTGAGAGGCAGGGGCTATATAAATCTCACCAGGAACCTTTGTATTGGCTACTGCCCCACTCTGGGCCTCTCGCCTTCACAATCTACCCTGTTGATGTTGAGTTAAATGTAGAGCAAGCATTAACCTCAGGGACTGCCTGGTTTGGCCTGTTCTTTAAGTTAAGGGAGAAAAAAAGCAGCCAAGATGAGAATTTTGCGCTCCAGCAGCTATTGAAAGATGAGCTAATAAACGGTTAAACTTGAGTAATCACACTCTCCCAGAGGAATGAATGCTTCAAATGGGCTTGGTCAAAAACCTTGAAATTCTAGCTGGCTCCACACTGCCAGCCTCGAACATTTGACGAGATTCATTATAGCCAGGGAATGAATACAAGTGTCTCCTGATTACAGCCCTTCCATTAAAAGTCCCCACCAGTGCCCGCCTTTCCACCAAGGAGTGTCAATCGGATTAAAATCTCAATTCACCCCCAGTCAATTCTCCAGTAACACGATTTCATTAGAGGCAGGCAGGGAGTAAAAGGGGAAAAGGGGGGAGGTGGAGAGGGAGAGGGAGATGGGCTTGGGGCTCGAAGGGCTGAAACAGCTGGTGTATAAATTATAAAGTGTACTTTGTATGAAGCGAACACACCTTCTACAGAAGCCACATGACTAATTAATGTGGCGGGGGGGGGGGGGGCGGCAGGCTGGAAATTGCCCGCTCCCTCTCTCCTGCGGCTCGATTAACAACAGGTTCTTCCAAATCTCAGGATGGGAAGAGATCGTAGTATGAAAATAACATATTAACATACCGCCCATGAACTGTATCCAATCAGTTCCTTTCCACTGGCGTGTGTACAAAACAATTAAAATCAAATTTATATTGGGCTCCTTTAATATATTCTGGCATTAATATAATCAACATACAAGTGTTCAGAAGTGGGCCCAGCCATTTTTCTGCAGAGCTGAGTGCTTTGTGGTACAGAGGGGAAGAGAGGTACCTGCGGGAGTCTGGAGACCTGGATTCTGATTCTGGTCTCAATGCATTACTTTCTGGGTGACCTTGAGTGAGGCACCTAATCTTTCTGAACCTCAGTTTCCTCCCCTGTAAAGGGAAGGGGCAGGACTCCACAATCTCTAAGGTCCTAGCTTTAATCTTATGTTTCTAGGTATTTCCAGTTACTCAACAAATAAAAGACAGAAACTCAGAAGGAAGACACTTCGGTCAGGGCAGTGGGTCAGTGTAAGAGGCAGATAGATAATGGATGCCCTTGGGTTGAAAGTTTTTTGTACACGAAGACACATGTTCCTGTTCTCCCAGTGCCTAGGTTTCTACCTGCTGTCTGTTCCACCATGGATACTTTAGTAGGCAGGCCCTTTGAGGGCCTCTGACTTTCAGAGAAGAGCATAGAGAGAATGTTACAAAGATTGTTTGGGGGAGACTTTGGGGTTCTGGTCCATAACTGATCTGTCGCAGACCAAAATGGCCCTTAGAGACTGCCACTGTATAAATAAGGAAACTGAGGCTTAATGAGAGAAAATGACCTGTCCAAGATCACAAAGAGTTAAGAGTCAAGACAGGGTAAAAACTCCCTTACTCAATAAATTCCAGGGGTTCCCCATCATCCCTAAATTAAAATAAAAATTGCCCCCCTCCTACCTTCACACGATTCTTCCATTGACACCCTCCCTCTTCCATGTTCTCAAAGACCCAGCTACATTGGCCTCACACATGACTCTCCAACTTCCATGTTTCTGGTTGCACAGGCTGTCCACCAGTCTTGGAAGCCCCTCCCTTTTCAACTCCACCTCTTAGATGTTCAGTTTCCCTTCAAGATTCAGCTCAAATTCTCTCTTCTTTGGGAGGCCTTTTCCATTGGCTGCTAGTGCTTCCATTTCTAAGACTGCCTATTAGATAGATAGATAGATAGATAGATAGATAGATAGATAGATAGACAGACAGACAGACAGACAGACAGACAGACAGACAGACAGACAGATAGATAGATAGATAGATAGATAGATAGATAGATAGATAGATAGATGGTAGAATCTTGTAAGAACCTAATTATTTACAAATTGTCTCCCCCCCCCCACTAGAATATGAGATCCTTATACAGGCAGGGATTGTTTTGCCTCTCACTGTGTCACCAGAACATAGCATAGTGCCTGGCACATATTAAGCACTTAATAAATGCTTGTTTATTGACTGAAATCAGTCAAAATAATAACCTTGCCCAGGTTGTATGTGTATGTGTGTAGTAGTAGTAGTAGTAGTAGTAGTAGTAGTAGTAGTAGTAGTAGAAGTAGTA
>CM053601.1:152360290-152364939 GCA_028646575.1 Pseudocheirus occidentalis | reverse complement strand
AATAGTAGTAGTAGTAGTAGTAGTAGTAGTAATAGTAGTAGTAGTAGTAGTGGTAGTAGAAGTAGTAGTAGTAGTAGTAGTAGTAATAATAGTAGTAGTAGTAGCAGTAGCAGTAGTAGTAGTAGTAGTAATAATAGTAGTAGTAGTAGTAGTAGCAGTAGTAGTAGTAGTAGTAGCAGTAGTAGTAGCAGTAGTAGCAGTAGTAGTAGTAGTAGTAGTAGTAGTAGTAGCAGTAGTAGTAGTAGTAGTAGTAGATAGTATAGTATATAATATATAAAGTATGTATTTATAAAGTTATAAGCAAAAAGTATAATTGGAGAATTCCCAGGGAAGTCCACTGGGGAGTAGATGAAAATGATGAATAGGCATACAGGAAATCTGGGCTCTAATCTCCATTCTGTAATCTGTACTGATTGGGTGACCTTAGCCAAGTCACTTAGCTTCCTTAGATCCCAACTTCCCCAGCTGTCAAAGGACTAAGGCTCCTTCTTCCTCCTACATCCAATATTTTACTTAGGTTGGTAAAGGAAGACTTCTTGTAGAGGAGAAGGCATTTGACCATGCCTTGAACAAGAAGTAAGATTTGAATAAAGGTTGGGGAAGAGGAAGGGCATTCTTGAAGTAGGGGTAAGAGTTACATCTAATGATCAGTTTGGTTGAAAGAAGAGATACGGGAGGAACAATAGGAAACCAAGTTGAATAGGAAAAATGAGGTAAGGCTGAGTTGGGGCTTTGTTTTGTAGGCAATAGAGAAGAAATTATTGTTTTTGAACAGGGGAGTGATGTGATCTGGGCAATGCATTAGGAAGATTATTTTGGCAGTATGTGATAGAATGCAGGTGAAAAATCTGTGGGGTGGCTATTACAGTGATCCAGGCAGGTGGTGAGGACTATACTAGGATGTTGGCAGTAGGAACACTAAAATGATGGAGAAATGTGGGTTAGATGATAGTACTGTTAGGTGGGTTGAAAACCTGGTATATGGATGGACCCAAAGAGTCATAATTCAATGTCAAAGTCTTTCAATGGCAAATTGGAAGAAAGTTTCCAATGTTGTTTCCCAAGGATATATATTTAATCCTGTACAGTTTAATATTTTTGTCAATGACTTAAAGACAGAAATGTTTATCAAATTTGTAAGTGACACAAAACTAAGAAGAATCACTAATACAAATCTAATCAGATAAAATTTTAAAGGAATAACTGTAAAGTATATTTGGGTTAAAAAATCGTCTTCACAGGCATAAGATTAGAGTGTGTGACTAAATGATCATTTGTCTGAAATAGAGCATTAATGGATTACAAGACGTGCCATATGTTGGTCAAAAATGTATTCAAGTATGAGTATCCAGGACTAAGAAGGTGATGGTCCCATTGTGCTCTGCTGTGGTCAGATCCCTATTTGTAGGGTTGTGTTTAGTTCTGGCTACCACTATTTAGTAAAGACAGTGCTAAGACACAGAACATCCTATGGAAGGCAATCAGGAAGGGACAGTCAACTTCATGCCCAATGAGGATTGACTGAAAGAACTGAAATTGATTAGCTCGGAGAAAATAAGTCTTAAGGGGTATATGATAGTTAACTTCAAGTATTTGAGGGACTGTTGCCTGGTGTCCTACGTGGGAGAAATTGACCTTATTGTGTTTATTTCCAAAGGACAAAACAGAACAATGATTAAGAGTGTAGAGAAGTTCAATTTAGAAAAACCTTCCTAGAGTTGTTCAAAAGTGAAATAGGGCTACCTTAAGAGGTATCAGTTCTACCTCACTGGATGGCCACTGATTGCTTTTGTTGTAAAGGGGATGTATGGCTTGACAAACATGGCTTCTGAGATCCCTTCCAAACCTGGGATGTTATGGTCCTCATAGCTCCTATCTTTAAGGGTTGTTTGATACAGAACTGGGATGAGCTGGACTATAAGAGGTGAGAATGAGAGAGTGAAGGCCCTTGGCTCTGGGTCCTGCCTTCTCCTTGAATGTCATATTAACCTGTCATAATAACCTGGAGGAGAGAGAGACAGAAAGAGTCAGAGACATGGAGAGATCAGAGAGTCTCAGGAATAATTTTAAAGATCTATCTTGGGGAAAACAGGCATCCTAGGAGCCCCATGAGACAGCTTCTAATGCCCACAAATCAAAGCTCCACTTGCCTCATTATCCTATAGATAGATGTCACCATCCTCCTCCAAATTTCTTTCTTTTCCCAGTATGGAGCTCCAAGTTATAAATGCCTGCCTCAGAACCATGTGATATAGGCAAATCCCTTCTCCTCTATGGGCTTAGGTTACCCATCTGTCAAAGGAGAGAGTGGGGTACATGATCTTAGGGTCTCTGTCAGTTCCAGGATTCTAGGATTTTTGAATATCAAGGCTGAGAGGAAAGAGAGATACTTTTCAAGTGTATGTGGAATAGAAGGGGGAAGAAAAGAGAAAAGTAGGAGAGAAGATGAAGAAAGATATATAGCTTCATAGAATGATAGCTCTGGGGAAATCCTTAGAACATGGGATAATGGGATCATAAGATATAGAGCTTGGAGGAACCAAATCATTGAATATCAAAACTAGACATCCCTTAAAACATAGGATCTCATACCTAGAAAGGTCCTTAGTTCTAATCCAACCCTCTCATTTTATAGGGGGAAACAACTGACTGGGGAGGAATGACTTCACCAATGTCACACAGTAAGTCAGTGGTAGAAGTAAGCACCCAAGATATCCAACCACTGGATGAGGATTCTGAGAAAATGAGGAAGAAAAAGAAGAGGGACAGAAGGAGGAAGGGAAGGGTAAAAAGGAAGAGGAAAGAAGAGCATTCAGAAGATAGACTCTCCTCCTAAAGTCATAAACATCTTAGCATGGCCTCAGTCACCAGTCTTTCTCCTTAGGTTCAGTAGCTGCGTCTTCTGGGGAAAACCATAAATCAGTCAACTCATCATTGGCTGTAATTAGAAACAAGAGGCAGTGGGTTGGCCTTGGACAAGTTAAGGAGTGATTTCTGGCTCACAGTCAAGCCAGGAGGCCATTCATTAATGACCCTGGGTTCCCAAGTTTCTGGGCTGGAGCAGTATTAATGTCACCTCGAAGGGTTGTGGGAGAGTACAGGGAGATCAGCAAGAGATTGATAGTCCCAAGAGACTGGGATGAGGAAGTGAGTCTGAGGAAAGAAGAGGAAATTCCCACAAAAAAATGGGTAGCCTCAGGGGTAATGAGTCCCCTATCCATGAATGTATCAATGTTTGAATATGTATATGTCTGGTACAAGAAAGAATGGTGGGTCTGGAGTAAGAAGACCTGGAATCAGGTCTTCTTATTACCTGTGTAACCTTGGGCCTTGCTTAATAGCCTCCTGTGGGCCTAAGTCTCCTCATCCATAAATTAGGGGGTTCAACTAGGTGACACCTGAAATCCTTTCTAGAGTTCTCAAGCTCTGGAAACTATTGCTCTTTTTCAATTCTGTGATTTGCTCAATATAAGTGGGCAGCTCCTGCCTAGTGCCTCCCTCTTTTCCCCATCTTTCAAGGTTCCCTGAAGTTCCATTTCTTCCATTGAGCCCTTCCCACTCCTCCCTCAGCTCCAAATTACTTCACCTTCCTAGTTCCCTAATAGCTTAGTCAAGGTTTTAAGGTCTTGGGAGGCACTGCTTAATCACCAAGGGCAAAGAACCCAGAGCAAGCAATCAAAAGATCAAGATCCTAGCGTTTCTACTTAAGGTGATCCCTAAGATATCTTCTCTCTTTGGCATTCTATTTACTGTTGGTGTCTGACCATTTAACCACTGTCTGCCTTTGTATTTCCAACCTCAACCACAAGAAATGACTGGGGCTTCCCTGCCTAGACAGGTCTAGTGTCTTCTGACTCCCATATGGGTATCCTGTCACAGGTTAGAAAACATCCCCAAATCAGCTATGACCAAAGAGCTATAAACTTGTGCATAACCTTTGATCCAGCAATTCTACTACTAAGTCTGCATCACAAAGAGATTTTTTTAAAAAAGGGAAAAGACCTATGTGTACAAAAATAGCTATTTTCTGATGGCAAAGAATTGGAACTTGAAGAGATGCCCATCAATTGGGGAATGGCTGAACAAGATGTGGTATATGATTGCAATGGAATACTATTGTGCTATAAGAAATGACAAGCGGGATGATTTCAGAAAAACCTGGAACATGGGAAGACTTACATGAACAGACGCAGAGTGAAGTGAGCAGAACCAAGAGAACACAGTACACAGTAACAGCAATATTGTCCGATGATCAGTTGTGAGTGACTCAGCTATTCTCAGCAATACAATGATCCCATGGTGAGAAATACTATCTACATGCAGAAAAAGAAGTAATAGAACCTGAAGGCAGATAAAAGCACACTATTGTTCACTTAATTTTTTCCCATGCTTTTCTTTTTTTTTGCCTGTGTTTTGTTTTACATGACTGATATGGAAGTGTTTTGCATGATTGTACATGTATAACCTATATCAAATTGCTCACCATCTCATGGAAAGGGAATGGGAGGGAAAGAAAAAGGGAAAGAATTTGGAACTCACCATTTTTTAAAAGAATGGTAAAAATCATTTTACATATAATTGAGGGGGAAATAAAATATTATTCATAGAAAAAATATCCCCAAATTAACGTTTATCCTCTGAGTTTGTAT